>OZ038383.1:137255260-137715260 GCA_964036045.1 Eutreptiella sp. 'Long Island Sound 2002' | reverse complement strand
ATTCCTGCGGCTGATACGGATACCATGGACTGGTACGTTTCCCCATGGTCCTTCCTCCAGGCCAAACGATATGTTAACTGTATATGCTACCGTCCATACCTGCATAATACCACATACAATATTTTCCCTGTAATGTTGCAGTGTTTACTGTATCCATCAGCACCTGCACGGTTTGTTCTTTTGCTGACACCTGATCTCAGTGTACATATTCCCAACTGGTGTCTGGAACGATATGCCAGCCAACTCACATATTCTACGTCCACATCTGAAGCCCTATGGCTTTTCCAAAACCCGTTGGCATCCATTTTGTGGCCCATTAACACCTCTACATTCACAGCCATCACAGCTTCACCACTTAAACACATTGGACATAAATTTGTTACTTTGCCTACCCATATTTGTATGCCCAAAGTGCCTGCTACATATATGCCAGCCCATCCCCCTGTACCATATGTCCATGTTGCTTCCGGTGTGCCAGCATATGTCCCCCCATGTGATGGCAAACAGTTTTTCTGGCATGTATGGAACACTGAACGACTGATCCGTCAAGATGCATTTGAAAACCTTAATCGGCCCAATGCATGGACTGCCATTCAGAGGTCTGTTACTCGATGTATCCCTATCCTGCCTTATGCGCCTATGGCTCATATTCGAAAGCTTCTGTGTCTCGTTGATTGGGCTGCGCTCAAAGGTATGGAACAACCCGGACAATGGTTATATGCATCCTTCTCCCCGCTCCTCACTGCCATATATTATGGACAAACGGGTGTCATTTCTCGACCCCGTACGGTGTTTGCTCGTTGGCGAGAGGAATTGCAACAGGCCATGGCATGGGCCAAACTTCAACATACCTCCCCTTATAAAGGACCGCTTTATTTTCGTACATTGCACACTCTAGGATTTTTTAATTTCCTACCCATCCCTGTCAAAATGCTGTCACACTCAGGAGCTGATCGTATTGAACAGCAAACTATTGCCAACAATCCACCCACACTCAACACCCAAAAACGACGATCCAAGGGTTTCATTCGATGGCTCGTACGTCACAAAATGCTCAAAACCATCACTCAATGTGCTTTGATGAATGTTCAATTCTGGGACCATCAACTCTCATTGCGACGTCTTACTATCTCTGGTGCAGATGCTCTAAAGATTTTGGTGCAAGCAAAAGGTGTGGTCCCAGCTTGGAAATTCCACGTCATGCAAACACGGTTCTTCCCATTGATCAATAGACATTTCCACATCGACATGCCATATTTTCTGCTCTTACGTATCCCCTGCATTACTGCCCTGGATGTGGTGCACATCAAGAAGTGGTTTGCTGATTTCATTCATGCTACTACTTTGCCCCGAATTCTCAAACAATACCTCCACAAAATCCTGATTGTACCCCTCTGCCACCCACACAAATTGTCACAGACCTTCACCCAGGATCGTTTGCAATTGTCCATTGCTGATTATCAGAATTATGTGACTGCTCATTCTCACGAAGATAATTTCATTGCAACAGGACCGGAAATTGTGACGCCCCAACACCCCACACCCCTTACCCAATTGTTGCACGCACCCCTCAACCATACAATTATTCCGGCGTCTGTGACTGCTCATCGACGTCTTGCAGAGCACCTGGAGTCCCTGAAATCACAATTACCAAAGGCTGCCCCCTTTCCCTTTACACAGTTTGCTGCTAAAGTGCATACACTCCTGACATCTACTCTCCAATCCTCTTCAGTCGCTCAGTCTTGTATTCGCACAGCAACACTCAAGTCTTTTCAACACACATTCCCAGAACTCCTGCCCGTACGTGTTGATAAATACCCCTTACTGTATGCTGTGGCCACAATTGTTACCTTTTACCGATTGATCTTATATGTGTTCACACAGGCAGTCAATTACCGTCATTTATTTACCTGTCGTTCTCCCACCCGGGCACGCAATGTCCTGCTTTTGTATTATAACTTGTGTGTCCGAGTGTATCCTGAGATTCTCAATCATTTGTCTCCCCTCCGCCTGCGGAACACATTGTCCCTTCAGGTGCCCACACTCAAAGGTATTTCCATCAAAACACCCCTGTTGCCTGTTCCATCCCATCCCATCACACCACAAACGTTATGTACAGTAAAAAACATACTACTACACGATGCCCAACAGCAGATGCACCTTACGGATAACATACTGTATGCGCCACCGATATACCCATATGGGCATCGACATACGAAACAGGTGTATCCCCCCTCTGTCATTCTTTCAATAAAAGGCAAAAGTCTTCCGTACCAACCGACCCAGCCCATTGCTGATGTTGCCACCAGGGAAATTTTTAGTAATGGTGCCCATCCCTGGAAACGCCATTCCCGCATTGTTAGTCGTGCGGCTTCGGTTGCATGCCGTCTTTTTCAAAGTTCTTTCTTTTCTTTACAAATCCTTACACAGCAACAGCTGGTTACCCAATTTCTGCGCCCGGCACAACAGTACTTTTCAGCATTGAATGTCGACGTTGCCGGTTTTGAGCTGGACCTGAAACGAATGTTCCCCAGCTTGGACAGGTCCATGCTCAGGCCAGCTTACACTAACCTTTTCGACCGCTGTACCAAAATGTATTGTTACCGCCGTACAGAAAAGGATATATACATTTCTGTGGCCCATGGTTCCGATTCACAGTTAGATTGCATTGGAAAAAAGTCCCCCAAATATTATTCTGTGTTCTCCAGTCGAGAATTGGTTGATCGCATTACCTTGGATGCCTACTTGAATGACTTATTCCAAATTGGTTCTGACATATTTGAACAATACACTGGAGTGGCCATTGGTGCTCAGATGGCCTCGCAGAATGCAAATGTCATCCTCATGCATGCTGAAAGCACCATCAATTGGGATGCCCGTTTACCTGAACATACAAAACTGTGTCGCTATGTTGATAATGTTGTAGGACTTTGCCCTAAACACAACCTTCTGGCGACAGTCCAGCGGGTCAAACGGCTTCTCACGGAAATCTATCGTGTTCCCTTGACTGTTGAGCAACTAGGCACTAGTTTCAACACATTGCAACTCCAGATTTCCTGTGTAGGTCCTGAAATTCATTGGGGTATGAAAAACAAGGTACTCCTGTCCTGCCTTACCCCGCGTATCCCAGTGTCTCGGTACCCTGATGTGCATTCTCTACATGCAGCACGTATTGTACATGGCATGGCAGTGAATTTGGTCAACTTAGCTTCCATTCTACACACCCACCCTGTGCTATTTATTTCCAATTGTGCCCATATTGTGTGGGAATTCCTGCAAAAAACATATCCACTGTCTTGGTGGATGCCAGTGGTACGTCGAGCATATTCCTCTTATTCCGATTTGCCATTGACATGGAATCAATTTCTCGATGAATTGCCCTGGGTTGTGCCCTGTCCTCCAAAATACTGTTTGTTGCAATCTGCAAGTTTGTTGACAACCACCTCTCTGAAGTCCGTTCCCACCTTTTCTCTGACCACCAGCATACTACCACCGGTGCTATCCCTGAAACACATGGAGTTACTTGTTGAGAAAACAGCACCAGTCACATACCTTCCCCGTGTACTATGGTACTCTACTATTTTCTCGTACATACCATACTCCACCATCTACCAACTCTGTACTACTGCAAAATACATCTTCGTCCATTTTTGGTTTCACCTGCCACTTTCCCTTGTCACCCAGCGATGGCCAGTCTTCCTTCCCCTCTGTCGTGTTGCCACCAAACTATGCTTTGCAGTACCCAGTAGAAATTTGGCAATATTCTATATGTTTCTCCTGCGCACTTGGTCAAAAAAGCTTTGTAAGGGACTGACATTCCTGATGAAACTTGTTGCCCATTATGCAATCTCCCCGCTCATCACTGAACACAAGGTACCACAACTCCCCAATCCACCTATAGGAGGCAAAGGACGTCAACGGGCAGCCAAGCGCTGCCGGTTTCTGGATGTTACATCTGTTTCCGATTCACTTGCACACACCTCCATGCCAGACTCCAGATTGCAGTTGCTTGAGTATATGGCAGACCATCCCCTACCCAAACGACGTTGTCGCCAGCGGTAATGCAGGGGATTTTGTGTGTGTGTGTGTGTGTGAATATATCCTGAACCTTCCAATGCCTGGATTGAACGGTTGTACGGACTGCAATTCTAGATGTAAGCGCTTCATGAAAAGGTTACGAGAAATCCTGCTTGACGGTCATAGGAATGGTTCCTCCCTTGCTTTGTCTGGTTCTGTGGTTCACGAGAATGATTTTGCTGTAGGTAAGACGATTGACTATGATTTGTATCGCCGACCACATGAAACTGTTCTTCGCCATTGTGCAGAGCGATTACATATCTTGTTCCTCACGAATTGTGAAGTCGCCACGTCAAAGCGTTTCATGTGCACGTCACAATGCTAATTGCTAGTCAACGTTGCAGTGACCTGTCTAACCTTGTGAACGGTTTGTGACGTCATTCATCTCCCGGACATACATGAGAGCAACATTTTCCTCTTACTGTCAAAGATTCATGCTCTGTTGAGAATCGGCTTTTTCTTGCTTACATTGCTGCACTGTGTGTGTGTGTGTGTGTGTTCAGGGATGTGCACAATATTTAAGGAATATACCTCCCAAGTTCCGCCCAAGAAAGTTTCCCTTATGTTGAAAACCGTGTACGTACACGGTTTTCTCTGGGGAAAAACTAGTGTACGTACACGGTTCTTTGGGTCCAAAAAACTGGTGCACGAGCACGGTTTTTTTCCATAAAAATTTCCCCCCCTACATCGTTTTAACGCACATAACATCAATCATGGGACTCTCCGCGCAACATGTGTTGTACATTTTTTCAATGGCTGTGGGAATTGCGGCGCCGGCCACTTCCACTCGTCGCCATTCAAGATGCGCCATGTGAATTAAAGTTGTGCGCCATCTTAAGTGTGTCATGTTCACGACTTGGCACAAGGGAAATTGTTGTGCGCTTTTACTGCGTTTTTGGTGTGTTTGAGCAGGGTTGGCCATGACATCCGCAACTGAGGTTACCCCGACTCGTGCAGCGCGCATCGTTTGCATCTCGCAGGTATGTGCAATTAATTCCCTTGGCCTTCCATGTTGGACGCCCTTCCCGACGATGTCGTGCAGTGCATCGTCGGCTTCATCCCGTTGGACATGCTAGGACGCCTATTTGTGTTTAACCACCGGCTGCACCGATGTTGTATGGAGTGCGACGGGTTGTGGCAAACGATCCTCCACACATCCTATGGCATGCACGACCCGGTCATCCTCGGTCGCAAAGATTGGGGGGGTTGCTTCCTATTCCACGCCACACAACGCGTGCCCCTACCAGTGCCCACCGCCACCGTCATCATCGATGTGCCGGACACCATGGTGCATGTGTGCGTGCGTCTGCGGACAGAATTGCAGGTACCTCGGGCTCCATGCATCGACCTTCTACATGCCGCCTGTTGCTCTTGCCAAAAACCACCTTGCTTTTTCTTGTTGCGCCGTTGCTTGTGGAAGGGAATACCGGTATTACTTCTCTCCCACGTGCTTCCGTTGGCGTTTACCTTTTATTTGTACTTCTCTTTGTGGTGGAATTGGATTCCAAAATGATACTCGGCACTCCAGGTTTTGTTGTGCTTTTATACGTTCTTGTTCGGCTGTACTCTTGTTCTAGCTCGCTAGCCAAGCGCCTTGGCCCGAGGCCGGTGTTTGCGTTTGTCATTGAGGGCGTGCGTTGGACAATGAGAGCGGTAACCGTCAATGAGAGCGGTAACCGTCGGGCACGCACAAAGGAACCGAGGAATCTCATGAACCGCACCACATTACCCAAAAGTTGCTACTCTTATCAAAAAACACGGAAGTTTCAAAACACGGTAACTTGGAAACAGTCAAAACATAGCAAAAATTCGTCAACTCCCAAAACGCGGAAAATTCCCAAGCCAATATGCTGAGTAAATTCCAACGGACTAAGCAATGCCCATTGCGGAGGACCTCCTGCCCCTTCCGATAGCAACCGCATCCTTTACGAGTTGGCCGTGCTCGAAACGCACCGTCATTCCCGACGACCGCACTATCGTAGGTGAGCATATACGGCTGCAAGCAGAAGGAGTTTTTCAAGCACACGTTCGGTTGGCGGGATTTCGCCTACGACTTCCCTGCGAAAGCCGGGCTCTACTGTATCCGCCTGCACCCCGTGCATGCCTATGGCGTGTGGCAGATCGAAACGACCGTACAAAACCATGCGGTGTTTCACGGCCCGTTGGATGGCGACGCCGTGGAGGTGTTCCTCTCACCAACACTTCCAAAGGACGCCATCTTGGACATGTTCGCCGATTGGCTACTGTTGGAGCCTCCCCCACCAGTCACCCCTCTCCAAAAGCCTGGGCTACAGCCTTCGGGACCATGGCGAACGTTGCACCTCCAACTATTCCTCCGCCACAAGACTTTCCAGCTGTTCCATGCCGTCAACAAGCGCCTGGCCTTCAGCGCCCCGACGCGGCTCTTAGAGGAAGGGGCAGACCCGAATGGAATGCGCCAAGGGACTCCGATCCTAATCGAGGCGATTTTCGCGGAAGCAGAATCCGTGGTCACGCTTTTGCTCGAGAGCCGCGCGGACGTGGACAAGATGGACGCCACCGGGAAAATGTCGCCGCTAGTGGCGTGCGTCCTAACGCTGTGCCGCCCGGTGGCGGGTGTTCTGGTCCGGGCGCATGTGGACACGACTTGCGCTGCCCAGATGGTGCTGGACGCATGCGGCAACAGCGTGGCGCAAATGCAGTACAACCGGGGGCAGCCCTGGCAGACCAAACAGGCGCTGGACAAAGTGAGGGCGAAGCGCATGCAGTTTCTGAAAAAGCAGTTCGGGGTGGCGGATCCCGGGGGGGTGCGGCCGAGCCTCGGTGGGACAGGCGTCCAGACGGCACGGCGCGCGTCGTTGCAGGACGATAAACCCGGCAGCGGCAAAGGGCAGAGAAGCCCCAAGGGACTCTTTCCGCCCATCAAGACTTAAGGCCTTGGCGGCGGCGTACAGAAACGGTGACAAGGCGTCGGAGTGGAATATCAATGTTCAAAAGTGGGCGCAGGATCCTTCGGGGATGAGCAAGGCTCAGGATGCCACGTTGTTGTGTGTGGGTTTGCGTGCGCGAGCGTGTTTGTGGTGAGTTTGTGAGTGTCGTGTGGTCGCGCAATACTGGGGGTCAATGTACTAAGCGCAGTGCATCGTCACGTTCTGTGCGGGCGCTGTGCATGGACCAGAAAAGGGCACAAGAGAGGGGATCGGTGTTGCACCTTTCCAAGGTGCTCAATTTCTGCATACTGGCGCCCGGCTGGAACCTCGACCTCAAGTGAGAGAAATATCTTCTCAAGGTCAGCGCGACATGCTGCTCCCGACAAACCATGCACCCCTGCAGTTGCTATTACATCAGTCCGGTACGGCATCTCGATTTTTGCCGTACATGATGCGACTCTCTGGCACACTAAGGAGACACAGGGGCACACCACAAGGGTGGAGTGGGGGCGATACGCACATGCACACAGTCTGACCCACAATACAATTTTAACCCCAGAATAATATTGTAAATAGTCGTCGCCGCATTCGATTCGACATCGGCTTGTATCTTCAACAGTGACCACTCTAAATTCCCCCGACCATCTTGTCTTGCACCTGTGCGAAGTCACAATCGACCCAATGACGGTCACGATGCGCACGAATTCAAGCGACGTGCCCATCAATTCGCATGGTGTTAAACATCATGCGCGCGCGCAACAAGAAGGTTGTTTGACTGTATTACCTCGTTTTGGCCGCAGACAACAAAATCATTGCGCGACGCCCACCAGACACCATCTACGTGACAAAGTAGTCACCTGGCACAGGGTGTTGTCCAGTCTTGCAGGCTGTAGGCACCTGCGCCAAATTGAACCTCCGTAACAAAGAGAGCCGAATGCCAATCACGCATTCATCGACGGCATGCATCTCAGAGTGCTGCACAGACCGGTCGGTGCGTGATTGGATTTCAAGGCCATGTGTACAGGTGTGGGCAGCCCAACCACAAAGCAGGGGCTAAATCCACAGGACACGGCACATACACAACCTCGGAAATTGGCAAATACCATTTTGGGTCACGTAACCAGGCTCTCACCAGCGCCACGGTGACGCAATGTGGAGCCTGCATAGTGATGGGGAGCCGAAAATATTCACCGGCCTTCAACCGGGCAGCACCAAACCTGATCCTGGAACAATGGCCGCACGGGGAGCAAACCCCCACCATCCCCAACGCCCACCCTCCAGGGCATGGGCGAGCTCCCCACGCTTGGACAAGCCCGCGACCACGTACCCGGGGGCGCACTGGTCGGTATGGCAGGCCTGTGCAGGCCAGGTAGTGCCAATAACATGCGTCAGGGCTTCATACAGCAACCACAAAATGCTTCACTCATCAGGTCAGTGCAACCAGCACCGCGAACACTCGGGGTCCACCAAACAACGGCACATGGCCGTAAGGACGATGCGGATCACCACCCTTTGCAGTCCTGCCCAGCAGCATCTCAGTAAGAGGAGGACTACCATGCACCTCTCCCTGGTTCTGACAAAAAACTGCCTCAGGAAAAATCAAACTTTATAAAACAAAACTGGCAGGACATTTTTGGTGCACAGACCCTTCCCCCCCCCCCTGCCCCCATTAAAGCACACATCTGTTAGAGCCTAGTTGCCGGGGGGGGGGGGGTCTGGAAAAAGGCGGTCAAGTGGTATGAGCTTATATTGCAATTTTGTGTGCCATTTGACTTGCAATTGAAAATGGAATGGTACGTGGTTGACACTTCGGTTGGGGATTCAGCTGATGAGCATTTCAGAGGGTCACGGGATCAACAGTGATGGGGAGGTGTTTGAGGAGAGAGATTGTCCTACCAGTGATGATGACGTGACAGTGAAGTGGTTTGGGCGAAGTCTGCTGGAGGCTGGAAGAAAGGCCACACCTATGGGGACCTTTGGGTTGTATTTTACCTGGGACATCCCAGAGGAAAAACTGTATCCCCAGAGGCCCAGAGGCCCAGAGGCCCAGAGGTCAGATGGGAAAGGCGCTTGCGCAGGCAGAGGGTTGAGGCCCCCACACTCCGTACAGGGGGGGGGATGGGGAAGTGAGGACGAGCCAAGACCCAACGGAGGGGCACCTGACGGCGGTTTCAGCTGTGGTGCCTGATGGCGCCCTGAACAACCCGCGTGCTAAAGCCTGGCTCAGGCGCCAACACCAAAGACTAAGGGCGGGTTCGTCCGCTTCCTTGACAGGCGACCTGTGCCGAAGGGTCCTGGAAGTCCTGCAGAATCACGGGGGAAAACACGTGAACAGTGATCGGGACTGCACATCCCCAGCACTGAGAACTGCACAGAAAGCAGTCATGTGAGCGCAAGTTGCCAGTGATGGGAGGTGCACTCAGGCAGCCTTAGGAACTGCACTGAGGCAGTGAGGAGCAGGGGAAGTGCAGGGATGCAGAAGGGAAGGCCTGGGGGAATGCACTTCACCAGCGGATGGAGACTGGAGGCGCCTCCGGAAAGGAAAGTGGGAAGAGGGCAGCGGGGAACAGTTGGAGTCAGTCGGAAAGTGGTCATGGGGATCAGTTAGCAAGAGGTTCTGGGCAGATACGCCATCAGTGTCTCGCATCAGCCCAGCAGTGCCCGACACACGATGCGGTGAAAGGTGGTATGGGTTGATTTCTCCCCACCATGGGGACCCCGAGAAGGCAGGGGTGATGTAGCCAATCTGCCCAATTGTGGGCCTTCAACCTTCCGGTGCTATTTAGGAAACATGGAAAACACCCTAGAGCGAATTGCCAAATGCAGGTATAAAACCAAGATGGACAAACACAAGGGGTTCTGGCAGGTTGACCTAATTGCAACAGCCCAGGAACATCATGTCGTGCACACAAGTTGCACATTCTCAATTTGTACTTCGTTGACAATTGAACAAAAAGACGTGTGTTGATGTTGTGTGTTGATGAGGGTGGCAACCATTGCCGTTCATGGCTTTTCCAGTTGTGCATGATGTGTGTTTTGTGAAGGGAACGTAGTTTGCAACTTTCTTCAGCTGGGGCAGTTTGGGTTGCCTAATTCTAAGGGCATTTCCAAGGGGCGTACCTGAGGGCTCTCCGGGGGTAACAAAGGCTAAAAGTAGCGCGTAGTGCGCACACAGTGCACGTGCAGGCAAGGATTCCCCCTTGGACCCGTCTTTTTACCCACCCAAGACTGTGTGCAAGAGTAATGGTTTATCACTGCCGACTAGCAGCAGTAACCAGTGCAAACCAGTACCCACCTGGTGCATGTTGCACTTGGTGGACACAAGTATGTAAGGAGGAGACTGCTTGCTTTCAGCCAGTCAGTCTGGGCATTCTGACAGCCGTTGGTTTACCATCGTTATATGACTCCAAAGACTTCAGTTTGTAGCACACACCATAGTGGATCACCCCAGCCAACAATGGGACAATTGGACTAGCGATACTCTTTGCACTCAGAATGTGGTGAGTCCTACAAGCACATCCTGTTGTGGTCCTCTGCCAGTTTGTGCTCCACTTGTGCAGTATGTTCTACACGTCAGTTGGTTTCCTTGGGAGCTGAGGAATTAGCCTTGTTCCCCTCGAAGGTGCAGACAATAGGATGCAACCCAGAGGACTGGATCCTCAAGTCTGTTTTTGTCTTCGTCATCAGCATTGCCAGTTGCTGAAAATAGGATGCAACCCAGAGGACTGGAACCTCAAGTCTGTTTTTGTCTTCGTCATCAGCATTGCCAGTTGCTGCCAAAAGTTACAAACTTCATACTGTGAGCGCCAGTGCTGCAAGTTGCTGCACCAAATCTCGTCGTGAACATTGTGATATTCCCACACAGCTGTGGGTACGATGTGGGCACTCAAGGTGGCCACATATTCCAAGACAATTGATTCCAGCTCTTCATGATGATTTCAGAAGATATTTCAGAAAGAGCATTGCTCAAGACTTGAAGCACGACCAGAGGGGGTCTATGTCTCCGTCTGTTTGGCTGTTTGTCTGCACATGCTCTTGGCCCCATGGCAGTGGTCCAAAAGAGGGGGAAGGGGTGTTGAAACCTATTAGCGAAGAATTTATGTCCCGCCATGAGATGAAATGTCAAGAGACGAGGACGCAGACGACCAAGAAACATGGTATCGGGAAATTACTGTACAGCAAAGTAGTAGTAATGCAAATAGTGATAGAGCTAATAATAGTAACAATAATAACAGCACAATGCTTGACAGTTCTTGACCATTGCGTAAAGGATGGTAGGGAAGGCCTTTGGCAAATATCGACAAGTGCGCATGTTAGCAGCATGGTCCCAGGTAGTGAGGAATGAAATTTTAGTATACTCATGCCTAGACCATTGCGATCCAATTGACATGGCCCCTACCTGAGGACAAGATTGAAAAAAAAATCCTGATAGGTGTTCACCACTGTGATCCCTCAGTCATGTGTGACGAGCTGACCTATGTCATATAATGATGAGTTGGGCAGTGTTCTCTTTATTAAGAGAACCAAACCCCCCCCCCCCCGACCATCCCCTCCGAGGACTAGTTCAAAAAGAAAACGCATCAGTGACAATGCAGATGGTTGTAATGAAAACAATGGATCCACCTCTGATGGGTCCACCTCGGACAGCCTGAGTCTGTGCATTCTAGTGGCAGTGACAGTGTACACGGTGTTCTTGGCACCATCAGTGCCCAAACTTGCACCCACACTTGCACCCAAATGTGGAAAGCGGCCTGCAGCAAAGCCAGCTGCAGCCAGCTCGCAGTGCATTGAGAGATCTGCTTGTTTGCATCATGTTCTGGACACCATCACCGTCAATGCATGTCAGTGTGTATCCAAGAGCCTTTAGCAACCAACAACAAGCAATTGACTGGCCATGAATCCTGCACAGTGTGGGATGATACGTGTTTGGTCCGTGGTGGTGTCTAGGGTAGGGGGGATCCATCGTCCCTCGGGAAGGGATGAACAAGGGGTCGGGGGCCATTATTACTAAGGAGCTTGGCCAACGGTATCAATTATTAAGGGAGAGTGCGGGGCAGGCAGGGAGTATGAGGAGTGGACTTGCTAGGTTGTGGCTCCGTTGTGATGGATGTTCCCTTGGGCTTCAATCTTGACCGTTTCTGCATTATTGGTTCGCGCCACCTTGCAACAGTGATGGTGTTGACTCGGTTCATAATGAAGCTCACATCGAGCTGTATTGACCGGCAACCTCCCGCATTCTCCTCCTGGATGAGGAAGATGTGTCTTGCCTTCCGGCGCCGCTCTTCACAACCCCATCGACCGTTACACAGTACCCGAGTACACAGTCAGGCAGCCGTTCTCAGCATGCAACAGACCATGAGACCACACCGGTTACACATACGCCCAGCCATGTTGTCACGCCGTCGCCGATGGCAGTGTGGAGGTTATTAGGTTTAGAACCAATGTCAGACACATACAACTCTGCGCCGCTATATTTGAGAGCAAGCGAGCTCCACGACCCGGCTGTGGGCGAGGCCCAATGGATCGGGTACTCTTTGATGGTGTGATTATACCACAAATGTCAGTGATAGGCATGGGAGGCCCATCCGCAAACAGAAGAAGGGAAGACATAGCAGGCAGGTACACAGGATAGGGAGCCACAATCCAGTATTCGACGGTGTTGTACATGCAAAACAAACCAGGGGCCTCGCTTGGCCAAATGAGTGCCAGAATTGCAAGCCAAAACCCTCTGATGTACCGAGGACAACCTGAACTTTGGATGTACTTGACAACTGTGTGTGGCATCGATCCTAGCTTGAGGGGCTGGAGTAGCCGGAAAAACCTCATGATTCGGCCGTATTGACCGATAGCATGTGAATCTTCGTTTACTTAGGGCTACTTAGGCGTTGTGTTTTGTTATTCACATATCGATATAACGTATATGTATAGGCACACACTTGTAGCGTGTACAACGTGTGTACAAGGTGCCATGCATCAGCACAGGGCAGGGTTTCTCAGGCATCTCTGATTGCATTGGACAATACGTGAGAGCTGGTGCGGGTGGCAATGGTAAAACATCATTCGGTGGCTGATGATCCTTATGGACCATGCAGTAACCAAGGCACATGCAAGGATCGTGAGGAAACGATTGCACGCCAACACCCTGAAACCGTGCAAAAGCTGCATGCAAGCAAAATTTTGCACTTTCCCTAAAGGGGGAGCGTTAGCGCGCCGGGCACGCGCCGGGCATCTTTTTTGACCCGTGACCCACCGGTGACCCTCTAGGGGGTGCACTAAGCGCAGTGCGCGCGCAGTGCAACTATTTGGACGTCTAGCCGTCCTAGAACCCCATACTTTGTGATCCTGTGGGCATTATTGTTGTTTGACAACGGGTATTTTGATGCTTCTTTCACATCCGGGATATGGTATATTTGGATTCTCACCCGGTTTCACCAATTTTCTTCCATTTTTTGCTCGTTTCCACCACATCCACTCCTTACTAGGTTGATTTCTCCCCACCACGGGGACCCCAAGAAAGCAGGGGTAATGTAGCCATATTGATTTCTCCCCACCATGGGGACCCCGAGAAGGCAGGGGTGATGTAGCGAATACTGAGTTTGCGCTTCGTTCTTGTGACGTGAGGCAGAAACGCCGTCCAAACCGCTTGCGGCTTGGGGACTCATTACCATAGCGAAATCTATGGGAAAGGTAAAGGCAAAGTACCGTTTGTTAAGTACAATACAAATGACATTTGGAGTTGTTGATTTCACAACTATTGTCTAATTATGCAACGTGCTTTGTAGGGAAGGTGCGCAGTCCATCATGGTCCATTTGGGGGCTTCTCCATCAGAGGGTAAATCTCGGGCTGAAGTCGGGATAGTTAATAGAAAGGTAGCGCGCCGTGCGCGCGCCGGGCAAACATTCCCCCAAAATTGCCCGGTTTGCAAAATTTTGCAACCCCTGTGTCAGTTGTTGTGTATTTAGGGATGGATTGATTCGGCGGACCGCTTTTCAAAACTTAAAATTTTTGCGGCGCGCCTTTGGCGCGACATACAAAGAGCAGACAGGCAGGCAGACCGACACACACACACACACACACACACACACACACACACACACACACACACACACACACACACACACACACACACACATACACAAACACACTGGACTGGGACTCCCGGGCAAGTGAGAGCCACCCTAGAATCCCTACTGCAGCTCTTGCGGCAACATGGCGAAGTGTCAGGGTATCGGCTGAATGTGGATAAATGCGGAGTGGTCTTTCAAGGGCCAGGCGCTCCTCCACCGGGGACGGTATTGTATGGGGTGCAGGTGAGATCCAAAGTCAAGTATCTCGGCACTTGGTTGGGACACGCGACAGTCCTCAACCAGTATCAGGGGCCATTGGCTGAGCTTGTAGTCAAAGCGCTATTTTTGGCCTCTTTGCCGCTCAAAGCGGAAGAAAAAACCCAGGCGCTCTAAACTTGGGCGTACCCAGTGCTCCGGCACATTGCGGTTCTCTTTTTTCGCACTCAGCAGGTCATAAGGAAAGCCAATATGGCTATGCGTGTAGCGCTGGGCATCTGGAGCTGGGCGCTGCCCACGACTCACTGAAGTTGCCTCACAACGGAGGGGGGTATGCGTTGGGATCCGCGGGCGACTTTCTACTGTGGTGTCACTCAGCGGCTTATGTCAGAGCGCTGAAAGCACTGGAAGGGGGAGAGGAAATGATGGACATGCGCAGCTTTAGGGACTGGGTGCGTCACAAGGCTGAAAAGCTTCGACTTGACCCGGTGCACCTCAGAACTTTTCCTGGTTCCGGCAGCCGCAGGACCAGTGGCCGGTGGTGGTCACCTCCTCGTTGGCTTATTCAGCGTTCACACACATCTGCCCAAGAACCTGCCTGGGTGGGCAGGACCTGTTACAGATTCCGCTCTGGAACTCTGTCTTTTTTCACCAGCCAATCAAGTCTAGGGTCCAGGAAAACTGCTTTCGTACTTTTTACTATCCGGCCCTTGCGGCCCGGGGGTTTCAGAGAGTGGCAAATTGCGTAACGGACACGGGGCAGTTAAATGCAGCAATCCTCCCGCATATCCCACAGTCTTATAGAACTTTGTACGCTTGGCTGTTGTTGCAACATATAGATGCGGCGCATGGGAGGGAACTGCGGCCGCCATGGTCGGCGCTCCCGCCGCTGCGAGATTGGAAGCTACCCGGGGTCTTGAAGGTATGTAGGCAGCACCCGTGGGTGGACGTTCGCCAACCGGAGCCAGTGTGGGAAGCGCTGCTGGCGCAAGCAAACCCTTTTAAGCTCTGCGAGTTTGTTGTAATGGCATTGTGGCGTAAGCTACCTCTGGTACGAGCCATCACGGCTCTGCACGGACCACTCTTTAATATCAGTCACCACCATCCAAGGATGGCTTGTTTGGACAACGGTATATGCACGCTGGCTCATCCGCTGTGAGGCGGTCAACACTCTCCCGTCGGATATAGCCACGGCCGTTTTACAACGTTTCTACGCGGCTTTATTGAGCTGGAAATCACTGCCGCAGGGGACACTGCCACAAGAGGTGATCACAACTACTTGTGAGTGCCTAAAGGATATTTTGAAAGTCCGAGACAGACTGCACGGGGTGGCTACACAGCAGGGGAATCGCTTCAGGCTTATTCCTCTCAACCCCCCAAAAAACGGGGGACGAAACGACCGGACAGGCGGGGCATGAGGCGTGGGGGGGATGTTCGAGTCTCCCAGGTGAGAGTTTGGGTGGCGGCCGCCAAATCCGAGCATGGCACTGCCTACGGAGCAACTTTCGGCACCTCAGACCCCCATGGCCTCCATGTAGTAGCGGGAGCTGGCTTATCAGCGAGGGAGGCGGAATTTCAGGCAGTCCTCAGAGCACTCACCATCGTCCCATAGGATCTTACACTGTATGTGGTGTGCACATCACAGTGTCAGATTGATCTACATGTACGACTTCATGCATGGGCCAGGGATAACTGGCGACAAAGGGACGGCACTCCGATCTTGGAAAGGACACTCTCGTGGCATTATATGAGCACCTAGAGGGCAGGGCCACACAGGTGTATTGGCGCCCATGGGGCACATTATCAATCAACCGTAGATACCAGGAGTCACAGGAACTCCTACAGGTCGGGCTGAGATTAGCACGCCCACCAGATCCCCCCCCCCCCCGGAGCGACAGGCTTTGCAACGGCCGCTTGGTAGGGGCTCTCAAGATCGCCCAGCGATCCACGAAGGAATGGCAGCTGCATCGCCGGAGTCCACGATGTACTTTGTAACTCAGCCCCTGTCCCCCCTGACATTGCCGTCTACTGGTGACGAGGCGCTGCCACCTCCATCGGCAGTGTACTCCAATGCTCGGACTCTCACCCCGCAACCCCCCCCCCCCGTTCAAGAGATGGATCATTCTCCTCTCCCGCCTCAGTGTACTCTAATGTGAAGTCACCACAATCCTCATTATACTCCAACGTAAAGTCGCTTACAGCACAATCTTCGGTAAACTCAAATGTCGGAACACTCACGCTGGACCCGGATGATGCGGAACCAGCTACGCACAGACCGCGGATCACGGAGTCGGTGTCGGCTTCAACCCCCCCCTGGCCGCCACCAGTGGAACCGGTGAGGTTCGAAGGGGCGGGGGGGGGCGAGTGCCTACCAGGAGACAATTGGTCCTTTGAGCCATGAGTAGAGGGGGGAGCATACCTGAAACGCATGTGACCCCACGTCACATTTCTTCAAACGGAAGCGGGTCAGCGGGCACGCCGCTGTGCAGCCCTTGCGGATCCGCCATGGCAATGTACTGAAATAAAATGGAGCATAGGCACAGCCCGGAAAATGTCATTCTGGTGGTTATGAAGGCGGGTTCCTAACCACATCGGGTAGTAGTATACTGGAAACGCACTTGACTTCCACGCCATAGATCCCGGGTTCGAAACCCGGAGCGGAGGGCACGCTGCCGCCGGGGGTTTTTCTTTTGCAAGCAGAGACAGGCACGGCTCAGCACAGAGCCAGACACCAACACGCATGCAACATGGCAGCGTCACGTCGGTCACTCCATCGTCGAGAGTAGGCTCGCCCGCAGGGGCCCTTGCGAAGGGAACGGGGCATACACATGTGGGCAGCAGGGTGCGGTAGGGATGCACACTCTGTGCATGGCCTTTGTTGTAGTGCAAAGAGGGAGGAAAGGCCGCACGGAGCGGAGTCCAAACATTGCTGCAGTGCGAACAATGCTGTAGAGAGGTGATGTATGTTAGCGAACGCTATGGAGTTTGTTGAAATGATTGGGCGTCACACATCCCTTATCCCTGACACCACAATCTTCTTTGTATTCCAATGTAAAGACTTTGACTCAAGAGTCGCCCAGGTCTGTCGAACTAGCTGCCCGGAAACTCAGGTTACCGGTGGAAGTGCCAACGGGAACATCCCCGCAACCAATGACGGACGGTGCACCGCTAACGGTGGTCTGCGGTCCAAGGAGGCCGGTGAAGAGACAGCTAATCCTATGAATGCAGGCGACGCCAGGGCTCCACGCCGGTCAGTCCATCGCTGCGCGCCTCAGTGCACGCTCGCCCACGGGGGCCCTTGCCCAGGGAGAGGAGCATTCATATGGGGGATGCGGGACGCGGTAGGGATGCAAGCCCTGTGCATAGTCTTGCCTGCGTGCCGAGAGGGAGGAAAGGCTCCACGGATGGAGAAGCCAAACATTGCTGCAGTGCGAACAGAGCTGTAGAGAGTGCTGTATCATAGCGAACACTATTGCTTTGGTCGAAATGAATGGGCGTCACACGCGCACACACACAGTCCGCAGTCCCCCCGAGTACCTGTCCCACAGGGACTGGAGGACGCCGTAGCCGAGGACGTCGCCCGCCCGCTTTTTCTGACAAGACATGGGAGAGCAAACACACTGGATACTTAGCCGGCAAACCGCAGAGGTTCTGATTCCGCAGAACGGGGGGGTTCAACGTTCCACAGAGGCCTCAGCAGACCTGAGCCAAATGGGGCGTCCTGCCCATCGCTGCACAAGGATCCACCTCTCAAAGTACAGATCACACGCGCACACACACACACACACAGAGCAAGAGCAAGAGCCAAGAGTAGTGTGTGCCAGACTATGTGGTCATTGCAAAAGTTTGCACGATATTTGTGTCCTGTGTCCCATGCAACAGGTCACGAGTATCTCCACAAGGGTAAAGATGTTGCCAAAGACAATCTCACAGCCCAGTACCAATGGGAAGTCTATCAGCATGGCCATTGGCACATGCAACAATCCATACACCGCACCAATCAAAAGAGAGGATACAAGCTGTGCGGCCACCGCGTTGTTGGTAGATGCAAAGCTCACCTCCCCCGCCGCAGCCTCAATGCACTTGGGTTTGAGAGCAACGCACTCCTCCGCCGACTTCGTGTTGCTGCAAAGAAGGAGTGAGGCGATTGGGACTTGCAGCACTGGGTAGTGCTCAAGCAAATAACACCAAATGCAGTTACGTCGCAATCGCTCATGATAAGTCTCGCTCATGATTGTTGTTGGTTGCCGCCGTCATCTGCTTGGGTGTGGTGGACTCTGCAAGCGTTTATGTTCAGCATGCCATGGTTGTAGATGTCACCACCACTGGGGGAGCACTGATGCGGGGCACGCGTGGCACCGAGAATAGGCGGTCCGGTCCAACCAAGCACCCACAGTTACTGCTTTGGGCACCCCTCGTCTTGGGGTTATGTAGCCATTTCGTATTCCTCCCTGTGTTGGGGACACCGTTTGGAGGCATGTGTGTGTGTGTAATGCTTGCCATCTCCATTATTGCACTGATTCTTTCAGCACCCACACATGTGGTGATGAATTGCTGGCATAGGCATCATAGGTTGCTCTCTATATTATTGTTCCCTTTCTTTTGGCACCCACACAATTGGGGATGGATTGCTGACACGCAGCAGGCCAATTCATTGAGTCGCCCTTTTGCTCATGCAATGTTTGTGGCAAGGAGGGATGTTTACATACACAGGTTCTGTCCCCAAGGGTTTGCTCTTCTTAGTGGACATTTTGGGAGGGGCTAAAAGCCAACCCATTCTGCTTCCCGCTGTAAAAGTAGCGCGCGGCATGGATACTATCCCTTAGGACAATGGGGGTTCAATCATTTCGGGGGCTGGAAAACATTGACGCTTATTGTTCTGCAACAGTTGTGCGTGAAGGCAAAGGGCACCAACAAGCATGCAAGGTGGACAAGCAAAAGCAATTGCAGAAAATTGTGGAAAATTGCAAAAAATTGCGGAACTCAATCCCCCCCCCCCCAATGCAATTGCCCAAATAAAATTTGGGTGGGATACATGTTTTTTTGGGGGAGGCCCCGCCCCCCCGCCACGGCGGACATCGTCATCTAATTTGCGCCATCGCTTGGAAATAGTGACACTGTGAGAAAAGCACTCCACATCACCACCAGAAGTTGGCTGTGTTATCCCTGTGGCACAGCAGCAAATGTCGTTTGCTCATTGTCAGACCCACATTGCAGCATGATCCTGTGACACCGGAACAAACCTGTGGACCATGTTTGAAGAGACACAGAAACATTCCCCCTCCCCTGGTAATTGTCTCAATGGTTAAAAGGGGATGTGTTATTTGGGCACCATGTATTTGTATGGGGAATTCCCTTGTTCCGTGAGGTGCTGCGCCTGCATCCAAGCGACCTCTCAAACACACGGGAAACCTGAGCAAATTTTTGCATGTGTTTTGTGCATGCCCTCAGGTTAAACACACGGTTATCCCTTTTGCCCCTCAATAGTGCGTGTTTTGGGGAAGAAAACATTTTCAAGAAACTGCTTGCCACTATTTAGTGCATGTTATTTGCTAATGTCCTATGCATGTGATTTGGCCAAGCAGGATGCCTTATTTGGGCTGCTATTTCAACCAATGGTGGGTTACATTGTCGGGCACTTTACGTTGTTTGGGGGGGGGGTGGCGTGGACAAGAGTGCACCACAGTTTTGAGAACTGCATCGCGGTTGCTGAACAAGGGTGACATTGAATACTAGGGACCAAAAAGATTCTAGCATGCCTGAACGTCAGTGTTAGGCTGATTTGATACGCCCGACCATGGTCAATATGGTGGCACAATGTATGATGGAAACACCATCTGAGTGCTGTGCCGTCACACATGATGTGTCAGACAGGCCAAAGGGATCCACCCCCTCCCCCTCCCATTCCTTCACCCGTAGCTGCTCCTTGAGGCCATTCTTCTCTTTTGGGTCCATGGAGGCTATACCATCCGACCTCAACCCTAAGTCACAACCGTGGCAGCATGCCACACGCCCGCAGCCAAGCCAATTCGGCGTCGTGAAGAAAGAACAGGTCAGAGTAAAAGCCAAACGGGCTGTGTTCCCCTCTGCGACGTCGCAGCAGCTCATCGCCACTTTTGGGTCCAAGAACTGCCCTCCTGGGCGAGGCATCAGTGGTCTTCCCCGATCTGCAAAGCGTGAGCCCGTTGCTAAGCTGGTGGACGAGGAGGCATCCTCCACTGCACTGGTGGACGAGGAGGCATCCTGCACTGCACTGGTGGATGTGAAGGCAACCTCCACTACGCTGGTGGATGAAGAGACGTCCTCGACTACTCTGTTGGATAAGGTGAGCAAGGCAATTACTGGGACCACCGAAAAGACAGAGGAAGAGGTGGAGGCTGCCCCCCTGCTGAAGCAGGAGGGACCAGAAGAGGACTACGTTGTGTTGGAGAAGCCTCTGGAGCCAGACACGGGTCTATTCCAATTTAGTCACCGTAAGAGCCGCTCTGTGCTGTTCGCTCTGCTGGACTGGCTGTTCCCGACCGAGAGCATGATTGTGGTCACGACCTCCAGCAATGCCACGCCTGGCACTCCCTTTTGCTGTGTCGACTGCTCCAGTAAGAAATGGGAGGCGGCAAAGCCATGCGGCGTCATGTACAATGGGATGGTGTTGGAGGCCAAAGTGGTCTTCCTGTAAACCCCTGAGCCGTCCATGACGGTGACCGCATGCAGGGACGGTTTGCGAGCCCCTCCCCCTTATGTCCAGGGCTGTGCGGTGGCAGACAGTGGCACTTGCACAAGTTCATCTCCAACATTCAGTACCTTGCCTCGCCATAAGACCCATCGTGAGCCCAAGTTCCTGGTACACACAAAGTGCCGCAGTGGCGGCGGATACCGCACGCCAGCTCACCTGCGGAGAGGACTGTTGGGATTCTGTCATCATCAATAGACGACTTGCATTTGAGATCGAGGGCAGCATTAACCAGGCTTGCTTTTTCCTTCAATAGAGAACGGTATTAGTGTGTTTTGCGTGTCTGAGTGCCTTGGTTTTTCAAGTTGGGAACAGCTTCAAAACTGGTAGGTGTGCTGTCACCTTGTTGTCTCCGGGACTGCTTAAGGAGGTTTGAGGCATGCCGGGCGTTAGCTGTGACGAGAGCACATGGACGTTCTTGCCCCCCCTCCTTCTCATCTATGGAACTCACAATTGTATGATTGCCCTCTTCAAGGTGGGGCTGTGATTGTGTCCCCCAATATGACCTCGTGGAACCACCCCTTTCTCCCACACTTCAGGTATGTCGCCCAGACGCGTGTGCGTGCACACGCATGCACAAGCACACACAATCACACATCGAATGTAGCCACCCTCACACACCCGTGCAAACAGGCACGACGACGCCCACCATTCTTTGCACGTATGTACATGCCGCCATGTATCCACATGCAGCCTGCTGTGCCGTCTCCAGCACTCAACATGCCTTGCGGCACTTCTGTTTGCCTTGCTGGCATTTGACTGATCCACCTCCGAGCGCTCATTGTGTACATAATTTACACACACGCCTCCAAAGGATCGGCTATATTCAGCTTTCTGACCCCTCATCAGGCTCTGAAGGGTGCACCAGCTCCTCCTCTCTTTCCACTGTACTGGGTCCCCCACTCTGCCTCCAGTGGTGCGTCCCCCTTTGGGTACCTTGTTGTGTTGCCTCGGATTGAGGCTTTGCCCTGGCTGTCTTGAGCAGTTGCTCACTAGCCCTTGGGATCGCGCCCCAAAAAGCAGGCATCGTGTCTCTGCGCTCCGGGGCATAAGTGGCGCCCATCCCACCCTGGCTCAAACCTCATCACACCGCAGGTGATGAACGTCCAGAACGAAACTAAAAGCCCCAAATGCTGCACATCCACCCCTGTCCGTGCATAGTTTGCACCTACACGTGGAACCAATTGGCTCATCAAGGTCTATGACCCCTCATTGTCCTAGTGTGCTGGCGTTCCCCCCTTCCCCCCCATTTGTACCCCCCCCCTTGTCTAAGCTACGGCCATGTCTAAGCTACAGCGGGCGTAGGGACCGTATTAATTCCGTACCTAATTTAATTCGGTACGAAATGTAGTGCAACCGCATAAGAAATGGTTTTGATGACAAATCTGCCAATCGCATGGAGTCATGGACACTTTTGTTGTGATTGTCTGCCTACTTGAACGCACAGAGCTCTGATTTTGGGGATATTTGTATATTATCTTCCCCTTTCTTGGTGGTGGCGTGTGTGCCGGTGGTTGTATGTGTCGTGCGCAAGCTACGGCCTTGTCTAAGCTACAGTAGGCGTAGGGACTGTTTCAATTCTGTACTTTTGCGTAGCTTAGACAGGGGGGGGGGGGCTACATCCTTCTTCCAGGACCTTTTTCTGTTGCCTTGGTCGGAGGCTTTGCTCTGGCTTTCGTGGACAGTTGCATTGCCCATCAGCCCTGCGAACCCTGCAAACGCCCCAAGTCGTCCTGATACCTGGCACGTGGTGGGCTGCTCTTTGGGGGGTTTGCAGGGTCTGCAGGGCTGCTACGCATCAGGGTGCCGCACGGCCACACACTGCACAAAGTGCATGGGCCGCCAGCAGTGCGTCATGGGGGCTTACGTAAGCACCCCAGGCGCAGCCCCTGTTCTTCCTGTGCAACTGAACAAACCAAGGTGGGGCTCAAAGCGCCCCCTTCCCTTTTCTGGGACCAAACAGCAAGCGAGAGTGAAGGGCCTCAAACCAATCCCTGTGCCCGCCCTGTGCCCTCCGCCAGAGCAGCCAATTGTACATTAGTCCTCATTCCTTTTTGACCCCCTACTCTCACAAGAGCGCACACACATGTAGCGCGTCACCGCTGGGAGTCGCCCCGCCCACGCCCTCAGGCTGAAGCACGGTCCCCCTACATTCTTGTTGGGCAGGTATGACTGTTCCGAAGCTTGGTCTTCGCAGGGGTCGGTTCTTGCCATTGTCGGGTGCTCATCCTTGAGATGTCAGGTCGGACAAGTGGCCTCACGGCTGGTCCTACCCACCCATGCACGCAGACAGACAGACAGATATGTCCAAACAGTGAGCTTGTGATTTTGCAGATGGGTCAGTCCGTCTCCATATCAGCCTGATGGTGATATCTTGCTTCTTTCTTTATATCTCTCGGGGACATTCATAACATGCCAACGCGGAGCAAATTCGTGTATTCTCAGGGTTTTCTCCATTTTTCGTCCAGAGCACCAAAATTTCGTTCCGTAGGGGGGGGTATGTGTATACTTTTTGAAATCTGTGAGAAAAGGCCATTTCAGAAATGCATGGGTTAGGGGGGGGTAGCTGACGATATTTTTCAGCATCGAGGCCAAACTTTTCGGCTGCTTTGGCTTTGGCCACAGACTCCACAACGATGCGACTGATCTTGAAATAGTGGAGGAACTGGGTCTTACAAATTTGTCGCCGCGACCCACGGTAGGGTACAAAGTACGTTGCCTGGTGCCCCCTTTTTCTGGTGTACTTCTGACGACCTGCGTGTTTCACATCTTGCTCCAAATCGACGTCGATGCAGGTTGCCAGAAATTCGTGTTGCGAAGCCTTGGTGGGGTGAATCTTTTTATCCCAAAACTGGGCTGCAAAAGCCGCGGCCTCAGTAGTGGATAAAATGTCGTGCTCTGTGTGGGCGCATGCAGGCTGCTGTGACCCACCTGTACGAGGCTTTTTGGCGCGCGAGTCAGGCCGCCGCGTCACCTGCACCCAATTTTCACCCCCAGATCGCGCTCTTTTTCGCACCAAAGGTTTCAGTGGCGCATCAGGGGAAGCAACAGCACGTTGTGTGAATTTGTATGAAGACATGGTGGCTGCCTGTTAGCAAAAATAGGCAGCAGGCAACACAGGCACTGTCCAAAGCGGACAAAAATCTCAAACATGTCGTTAGCACAGCATGCAAACCTGGGGTGTTCCGAATAGCCCATTTCAAGGGCTTTCCGAATATGACCCACATACCCCCCCCAACCGGACACTCAGCGGGCACAAATGAGACCACAAAGGCACCAACCCCTGAAAACGCTCCGTGTTGGCATGAAACCGCACGTCCCCGAGAGATATGTATTAGCATGCGGTTCTCAGTGATGACCTTGCATGCGAGGTTTAAGAGGCTGCATGTCAAGAAGAATAATGCCGCATGTATTCACAGGGGCATGTGGAGCCCAGGCTTTCTGCATGATTGGGAACCGAGCATGCTGCACATTGAAGCAACACCGTCTTATTATCTTTTTTCCCGTTCCATAATTCAGCACCGCTTCTAAGTGACGTACTCTCTTGGTGTTGTGGACTAGTCTTGATGTTTACTCCCGGTAGTGTGGGATGTGACACCATACACTCATCCAGAGCAGCACGTTGCAGCAGAGAGTGATCTTTGTGTAGGGTGGAATTGTGTGCCGAGGAGGATGTGGTTCGTCAAGAGTGGCCTGGTGGCAGTGGGTAGCAGTAGTTACCCCCCCCCCCCTTGAGATATCCCCCCTTGAACCCCCCCCCCCAGGGGGGAACCGTCACCGTGGCCCAGAAAGCATAGGAAATACTAGGCGCCAGAGGCGCCAAAGAAAATTTTTACAAGGCGCCAAAGCTGATTTTCACTGTGATACTATGCTACAGATTTGTGGTGCGCACCCCCCCCCCCCCCAGGGGGGGGAACCGTCACTTTGTGACCGTCCCCCCCCCTTAGGGGGGGAACCGGCCCGACAAAAGGGGGGAGATTTTCAAGGGGGGTGGGGGGTAGAACTTAAGTGGTGTGGCAAAGCCACGCCACTACACCAGTGTAACAAGTGTTGGAAAAGAAAAACAGCTCTGCCATCATACCCCTTGCTCACTCATGGTGCTACCCGTCTCATGACTACTGATGGCCGTCAGTAAAGGCTGTGGGTATGGCAGTGGTGGAGACATTGCACTCTAGCGCCATTGCAGCCGCACAGGCATGTGTCTGGATGGGATTTTCTGAGCAAGCCCCGCATGCGAAGGGTTACCGTCCCACCTTTGTTGTGTCATTTGTGCTTAGGGTTCCTCGGCTCGAGGAGGGAGTAATGTTTGGGGGTAACACATTGGATAGATGGCCAGAACATTGATTTGGATGCTGGGTGCGCCGGGTGCCCACTGGGGACACGTTACCTCTGTAATTTAGACAAGGGTGTTTCTTTCCAAACTGTTGAATGTGGGAAATCAATATGGTCACATAACCCCTTCCTTCTCAGGGTCCGCGCAGTGGGGAGAAATCAATATGGTTACATAGCCTGTGCCATATGCCCAAAATAGTTGCATTGCGCCAAGCCCCCCCCCCCCCCCCCCCCTTGTGGAACGGGAGGTCAGGGGAAGTGGAGGAAAATAGGGGGAAGCTTTGCTTAGTGCGCCGGCAGGCTAACGTTCCCTAGCTGGTTGGCTGAGCAAAAAAGGCCAATGGAGTAATGGGGGGGCGCACTTAGCGCAGTGCGCGCGCAGAGTAAGCGCAGTGCAACTATTTGGGTGTGTGGCCATACTAGAGACCCATATTTTGTGATCCTGGGGGGGCATCATTGTTATTGGAGAGTAGGTTTTGATACTTCTTCCACATTGGGGATATGGTATTTTTGGATTTTCACCTAGTTTCACCCATTTCCATCTTTTTTCACACTTTTTTGCTCATTTCCAACCCATCCACTCTTTCCTAGGTTGATGGGACCATGGGACCTGGAGAAGGCAAAGGTGATGTATCCATGTTGTTTTCCCCCCATCATGGGGACCCCGAGCAAGCACGGCTGATGTCGGACCTTAGGATCATGATCAAGGCCGAGGGACAATCCAGCATCCTTTCCAAGTGCTGTATCACGCCCAAGTACTATAATGGAAGGTGACCTCATGGGCTTGATCAACGCCAAGGATCCTTCGTGCTAGCCAAGATGCACCATGCCGTCATCCCGAGACAGTCGGCAGCGGGGCTATGCTAGAAAGCCATACCCAGCACCTCCGGGTCCATCGTCCCACCCCCATTCGTGGAAGATGGACCACCTCCCGCCCCCACTGAAGGAGGTCTCTCAGGGTGGAAGTGCGACATGCTCCTGAGGCAGGGGTGATATAAGGGTGTTTGGAAGGGGTGTGCTTGGGGACTCTTCAGGGGGAACCTGGTCTAAAAAGTAGCGTGCGGTGCGCGCGCAGTGCAAGGGAGCCCCCGTGTTATCTTGGGGAGAACATAAAAAGCTCTTGCTCTCACTCAAGATGCCACCATCCTTGAGGTTCATGTTGCAATCTATCTCATGCTGAGTGGGCACCTCAGGAACCACAACGGGACTAGGTTCAGTTTTTTTCCCAATGGGTATGGGACTGCCCGGACGTATGAACCTCCAAGGAGGAAGAGCTGCATTTGGGCACAGCGGATGCAAACAGCGGGCACGGTGTGGAAGAGGATGTTGACGGTAACACCATGTAACACCAGACACCATAATGACACGCATCCATAGGGACCTAAGGATGAATTTGGACTCCCACAAAAATGGCCGGTGTTCAAGAAAGCCTTCTTTGCCACCTAGGGAATCATCCAACATAGAGAGAGGCATCAAGAAGTTTGACTGGGGCACAAAATCCTAGATCTAGGAGACCGGCGCCCTCAAGACCGTCAAGTCGGCGCTTAGGAAACTGTGTTGAATCCATTGGGCGAGACCGGGGTGGTTGACCTCCAGCGCCCTGGATACCCAAATCACAAAAGAGTTGCGAAATGGCTCATCCCCGGGTGTTTTCTCCTATCGGCTACTGCATGGGGAGGAACAATTAGATACCTGGACGGCGACACACTTGGCAAAATGCCAAAAGTAGTGGCCAAACGCCACAATAGGGAGCCACCTAAATGGGGGTCTTTTGCGGCATTCAGGGATGGTTGAGGCAGCGAGGACATTACTGGAGTGTGTGGTCGTAGTAGTACCATCGACAATTATGGAACAACGACAGCAACCCTCAAAGTGCGAAATATCAATGGATTGTCCCTACCTATCACATTTTTGGACCAAAAAGTCAACCACAAAGAGGGAGCGGCGCGCACCGTGCGCGCACCGTGCATTTTTTTTTAATTTAGATAATGTACTTGGCGCCATTATTTTGCTGTGTTGTTGCCCCGCAAGGTGACGTGTTGCCAAGCTAGTGCCCCGTATGCCCTGAGGATTGCATTGTACATGCTATTCTTTGGTCTATAGCTCAGCAGCACAATGTCATTGTCTGGGGTTCGCGATGGCACCCCTGTCTTCTACAACAACAACAGTGCAAATGAGCAAGTTCGTGCTACCATTGTGGGCCCCTCGCCACGCCCCGGTGATTACCTGCGCATACAATATGAGGTGAATGGGATTGATTCAATGGGCATACTACGCGCTGTGCGCACACTGTGCACAAAGTTTGTACAAGACTGTACCCAAGCTGCATAGCAGTGCATAGTACCAGTGATGATGAGCCTTGTTATACATCTACATGAGTTGCTCGGATGCTTTGCCCTCATTTGTGGTGTATTGGTGTGTGTTCTTTTGCATCCTTTCCTATAGGGTCGTGGGGATATCTATGAAGAATTTGGATTTGGATTGGCCCTTTCCGGTTGGGGATATGGTATGGTCAAGTGCCCATGCCAACACCCCTAGCAGCACCGGGAGCCGTGCAGCCGCGCAAAGAAATCAAGATAGGAGGCTGCAACACAACAATTAAAGGACGATTAGCTGCCGCTGAAGGCAGTAGCGGGAGAGTACGGACCAAGGAGAGAGAGCGAAACCAATCAGCAGTACCGTGGGAGCCAGAGCGCCATGGCCCCCGCACCGCTATCTGTCAAACCTCGGGGGGGGGGGGGGTCGCATACAAGGACCGGGCCCGGCTGCCCCCCCCCCCCCGGGTCTCTTGGTGTGCGAATTCAATCAAGATGAAGAATGTGGATTGTAGACACATAACTTGGACTCCATGTGCCCTGTCCGCCTTCACCAATTGGGGGGGTGTCGGCACAGCGCGTACATGACAAGGAGAAATTGGGGTTTTTCTCTACAATGGGCAACATTCTTGCCTATACAAGCCATACTACACCCCACAATGTTGGACAGCCTCTTAACGCAATCCGGATTCTATTTCGTCTTGACGGCTCCAAAGGTACGGAGAAGAGGCTATACCTAAAATCATAGTCCTTCTTGACAACCTTGCGCCAACGGCGCCAAAATTTTTGTCCCATGCTTAGTTGAGAGGGGTACTATGCCTTTAGTCCTTAAGACCCTTAAGACTTTTTCCTGGCAAAGGCAAGATATCGCTATTATCGCATACATACCTCTATACCCCCATGCCCCAGACACCCCCTTGAGGTATGCATGTGACAGTAGTGGGTTGCGCCCCCCCCCCCCGCCCCAAGGCGAGGGGAAAATTGGCTTGCGCGGGGGGGGGGGGGGGGGAGCCCCCCGAAGGAGAGGGGGGGGGTCTGGCAATGGGGCTCCTGTGACAGAACCCTTGGTAAAGTACCACTCACCTCGAAGAGAGGTTGTTAGATCAAGCGCAGGCGCGGGCGTCGTATACCCCCCCCTTTTTGGGGGTCATTCGCGTAGCATACCCCAAGGCATGATCCTTGTGGTCAGAAGGCTCCAAGCAGTGGGGATGCCCGTTGCTATCGCAACAAACCATGGTCGAATGGTAACACAGTCGACTGTATATTTTTTGGACAGCAGTTCGAATCCTCGCTGGTCAACTGCCATCGGCGGCGCCGCCGCCATGTCAGCCTGACCGGGGTTCGAACCGCCAACCAAAAAGTCTGCGGCCGGCTGCATTACTATTCGGCCACTGCTTACTGTGGGGATACCTGTCCTCCCCACTGCTTGGAGCCGAGTTCGCCACTGACAAAAAACCCAAACGGTGTGTGTTTGTTTGACCGGACATCAATACCACCACTGCTGCCCCGCACCCCCCCAATGGAAGTTCAACTTTATTTGCCACCATCTATGACCTTTTTCAAGGCCCCGTCACGGGAGCCAAGGAGGGGGGGGTCCGGGAAAGGGGCTCCAACGACCCCCCCCCCCCGGGCAAGCCAATTTCCCCCCACCCCAACTGCCCCCCCCCCCCCCCCCCCGAAGAGAGGAGCAACAGAGAGGAGAGAGTGAGAGAGTGGGGCTCAGGAGAGAGAGCAGGAGAGAATGGGAGGGAGAGAGTGGGAGAGAGACCCACAGAGCAAGAGTCGGGGGCTAACCGGTGCAAAGGGAGGGTGGTGGGTTTGAGCTGACCAGGGTGTATGGGACGCCAAGACAGCACAAAATAGTCAAATGGTGAAATAACAGGGCGCCATTGCGCCCCTGAGCCACAGGCTCGACACGTCGTTACGTGTTGAAAGGCCGAAGCATGACTGGGGCTGCGAGAGTGCGGCCCATGTGAGGAGGACGGAAGCAAGTAGGCATGAATATGTGGGCAGCATGCGCATGCATGGTGTGGAGCTGAAATGGTATGCGCCACACACAGTACAGCAACGATCTGTTGAGTTGCCTGACAGCCGGAGCACTTGCTGAAATGTTAAGACGCCTTTGCGCCACCAAAGGCGCCTTTGCGCCCCCGAGGCTCAAGTACGACACGTCCTCACGTGCCGGGGAGCAAGTGCATGACAGGGGCACGACCTGCAGGGCAAGGGTTAGAGACTAACCGGCACTGTGGGTGGGTGGTGGGTGCGAGCTGACCTCAGTGTCCAGAGGACCAGAGCCAATGCACAGTCAGCAACCGCCTGGTGTGGTACAGAACTGGTCTACGCTGCAGTGCAGCAAGCAAAACACTGAGCAATGTGGTTATGACCATGCGCCTGTGACACGGGGGAGTATGCGAGCCCAGTTTCTGTTGCCTCATGGCCCCCGAAAGTTTTGACAGATAGCTGGGGGGGTGTCGCATCATGACCAGTTGTAGTCCCCCCCCCCCCAGTAAGAGACCGATGAGATACCCATTTCTTGGCTATTTTGTTGGTGCCAATTTTGCTGTCCAATGCCTTTCCATGAGGGTTTAGTTGGGGGATGCAAGCTGTGCACAATGGTGCACACTGTGCACCCCTGCCCATAAATGGTGTACCAGCTTAGAAGGACCATATTGCCCCCTATCGTTTTAATGAAAAAAGGGGTTGTGTGCGGTTTTTTGACTATGCTGAAAAGGGGTTGCAATTCTGCATTTTCCCATCACGCCGCAGAGCCCAGAGTCATTATATAACCCGGTTTAAGCCCCGATATTGCATATCTTCTTGGGGGCCTCCTAAAACAAGCTAGAGTTGACGGGGCCACAGAGGCAACACCCTGATGTTGTCACTGCCATAGCTACTAGTGTTGGTGTCGCCAGTGTCAATGTTGTTGGCCGCTACCGCCGCAGTGCTTGGTGCTGCCACTCCTGTAGATGCCGACGGTGACATAGAGGCAACACCATTGCCGTGTTGATGCCAAGGCTACTTGCACTAGCATTACCAGCGTCACCGCCACTAAAATTGCTACTGCCACTGCCAGTGGCTACTTTTAGAGTAGGTTCCCCCCGAAGAGCCCCTGGGCACACCCCTTCCAAACGCCCTTCAATTTAGGTCATCCAAACTACCCTAGCTTAAGACAAATGCAAGCTACCTTCCCTTCACAAAACACATCATGCACCATCGGAAAAGCCATGAACGGCGATGGTCGCCACCCCGGGTATCACACCCTCAACAACACTACTCCTTTGTTTAAATTGTTTTCTCTCCCATGGGTTTGGCAGTTGCTGCCTTGACCCAAACCCCAGCGTGCTCTCTACCTCCCCCTCACTGCCATACCCACAATAGGCAAGACAATAGAGCATAGCCAAGAACATGGCTACAGTGCAAACCCTTGTGTTGTGTGACCACTCGGCTGCCGTGCCGGCAACACCCCAGCACCACCACCACCACCGGAAAACAGTTCTGTTCAATTGTCAACTAAGTACAATCTCAGAATGAGCAACTTGTGTGCACAACATGACACAGTTGTTGAGTTGAAGCATGGTTGCACTATCACTTGTATGTGTGTCAATGCAACCTGTACAATATTGTAGCTAACACAAAAAAGTGTGAAAAGGGGTGGAAATGGGTGAAACTGGGTAAAAATCTAAAAATGCCATATCCCCAATGTGGAAGAAGCATCAACACCCTATCGTCAAGCAACAATGATCCCCCTAGTATCAAAAAGTATGGGTCTCTAGTACGGTCACACACCCAAATAATGGCAATGCGCGCGCACTGCGCTAAGTGCGCCCCCCCCCCCCCCCCTCCAGTGCACGAAGCACCCACATATGCAGATGGCAACGGTAACAGGCAACCACCGTGGCTGCCAGCGTCAGAGCTATAATTGCTGGCACCACCACCGTTAGTGCCGTTGGTTGTGCTGTGCACTGGTAGTGCTCGATGCCCCCACGCCTATGGATGGCAATGGCAACACCAAAACCACACCACACCAGTGTCACTGCCAGTCTTCCACTGCCGTTGTGATCACTACTCCTTGCACCGCCGGGGAATGGTATTCCAGCAGATGGTGATGAGGACACCGACCCAGTAAAACCACTGCTTGGATTGCTAGATGATTTCAGCAAAAAACAACAGCGTTGATGCTGCATGCTATGGACGACCTTCTGGATGCATGAACCATGCTGTCGCCGTCCTGGACCATAGCAAAGGCCACCCAAGGCCAATGTGACGGCCCCCATGGATGCGGCATAGAAGATGTAGCCCATGGCCACCGGCAGCTGCTCGTTGCTCGTTTTGTGGGAATCCCATCCAAATTACATGGCCTTTGCCTTTTTTCGAGCTATGTCTTGCTCGGGTTCTCGCCCCATGCATTGTGCATGGGGACTCACCGCAGACAAGAGGCCTAGGTGGGAGGGTAGGAGGGCGCTGTGACATGATGCGTAATCAAGAGTACTCGGGGGCCTTTGTGCCCTTAAACAAAAATACCACCCGTGTCGGCAATGCACGTTGTTTGCTGGTTCGTGCCATTGTGCTGTGAAACATGCTATGGAGAAGGGGCCACGACAGCTACATGCCGCAAATGGCATGTTGGAGATGGGCTAGTACCCCGAATAGCCAATTTGAGGAATGCCAACGAGTGCCAAAGGCATGTTATACGGTGGGAACACCATGATTATGTGTGGTACGTGTGACATGGGAAGAAAAAGTTTTTTGTGTAGGACCAACCAACTTTTTTTCGTACCTGCCCCCCCCCCCCCAACGCCCCCCCCCCAAAACAAATATCCCACCCGGTATCAAAAATTTGTTTCTCCGCCCCCACCCCCCCCTGCCCAGCCCAAGACGGCAGTCTGCTGGATTGGAAAAAGGTTCCTTCTGTCCAAACTTTGTCGAGAATCTACCCAGCACCACACTAAAGACTGTGGCGGTGGCAGTGAGGGTGGCAATGCAGCCCCTAACTCCCAAAGGCATTGAAAGAATAAAAGGTAGGTTGCAATGGTTTTTTGGTCCGAGGCCAGGTGCCACCGCCTTCTTCTGTGGATGGCACAGCACATGATGGAAAAATATCAAATACACCATAAGACCATCAGCAAGTCTCATGCATAGTCTTTTTGAAGCCATAGCCATCAGAGCGGTCCCGTGCATGGCACCACCTGCACACACAGCAAATTTGCTGGCCACAATGATTGTGGTGGACGCTGCAGAGACACAAGGTGGATACAGGGTTGGACTGTCCACCAGATCAGGCAAGGCATGCACTGCAGTGTTCCAACTTAAAAACCAACAGGCAGAACTGACAGAGGTCAATTACACTGCGCATTTCATCTCCAATCACTGTTTCCACAGTGCTAACTTATAAATTGACAATATGGCAGCACTGTACTCCGCTCAAAACTCAAAGCCAGCCCTAAGACCCCTCCACAGATCAAGATTGTTCGGTGTTTATTTAACCACTTGTGGTGGACAGGCTGGCTGAACCGCCGCCGAGCCGGTCTGCTGGACCCTAATTGGCCGAGCCGAACCACCGCCTAACTGCCATTTGGTAGTTGGGAAACGGTGAAACAGAGGGTCGATCACATTAGAATTTCAGCTCTGTGTCTGATTTGTTGTTGTTGTCTCAGAGGTCCCCATGGCCCCGGCAGTTTGCAACACATCAATGGTGGAGGAGGAGGGTTTGCTGCAGAAGCGCGGAAGTTTGCGATTTGAGGATCTGGGGGCTCCTATCCAAAAGCTGCTCAAGGAAACAAAGCAGTGCGGTGTGGAATCCTCGCTTCTTTGTAGCTGTGACCCCTCAGCCCGCTTTGTAAGACCCCCCCTCTTCCTGGTTCCACCAACACCTTTGCTTTGCTCACCCTCATAGCTCTCCCCCCGCGCCCCCTCGCCCATTGGCCCAGGCATCACTATGCCCTTGTGAAGGTGCTGTGAGGTATGCAGGACCGCTGATGTGATATGAACGAGTTGCGGTGCTCTCCTTGCCTGGCCCGCCATCCGGAAAAGTGGTACTGCTCGTTCCTCAATTTTGCTCTAGATGCACCACCACAGTGGACCGATTTTCAGTCCAGTGGTGTCCACTTGAACTCATGATGGCATAGGCATGTATATGTGCTTTTGTTTACAGGAGATGATGATTTGAAATTGCTGGAGTATATCACCGTGAAAGATGTTGCCAGGGTTTTTGACATGCAAGCCCAGGGTTTGGCGGTATGTTTGATGTAAGGGATGGTCAGCAATGAGGGATCCGGCTACCGGTGATTTGTTGGGATCTGTTTGCCGATTTCGGGGGCGGGGGAGGTTGTGGTTGCAGCTCACTGGCATTGCTACAGGCTGAAGTGATTTGGAGCGAGCTGAAACAATGGCTGATGGCCAGACAACGTGGCGAGGTGCGCCCTCCGTGTGTGCGGCGCTGTGATTGAGACTGTCGCTATGTGTTCCGTCATCCCAAGTTTTTGCCTGCTCCGTTGACCGTTTTCGCTGAAGGGACCACAGCGATGAGGGGGCGGTATGGCATGGCCCTGTGATTGAATGGTGTTGTGGTTTGCGCAGGTGTTGATATGCGGGTGGCCAGCAGCAGCTGCTTGTGGCAATGAAGCAGGACACCCAGCAACAGGCACAAGGGACCTGCCTCTACCCATGGGACCAGGGACGAGATATTTTCTTTGTTTTCACCACAGACAGCATCACCGGGTTTTTTTTCAGGCGTTAAGGACAGCCCTCCACGAGACAGAATATGCAGCCCAGCTACCAAAAGAGCAACGGTCCATTGTGGAGGACATTGCCGGAGCGAGGCTGCCACTGTGCATCGCCTCACAAAACACTCCCAGCCGTGTGACTCCCAGGCAGCCGCATCCAAACGCCTCTGTGCACTCCATATTGCTCCCACTCCCCCTAGACCAGAAGTGGAACAGCAGTGTTCCCAGCCCCGTAGTGCATGCTGTCTCCCTGTCCCTCTCTGACGTTCTTGCTGTGCACAATGCAACCCGCTGGTTCTTCTCAGCCTTCAGTCTTTTATGTGCTCCAGTAGCACCTTGGGATGCCTACAGGCGTGGCAGTTCCCGCTGTTTCTTCTGGTTTAAATGTAGCCCGTCCTACCTACGTGTCATGTCCGCTACGACACTGAGCTGTGGGCCAATTGTAGTACTGGACTGCTCTGATCCCAGATTCCAGGAATTCTCTTGATTACCATCCGGTAAGAGGGCTTTGCCAGCTTGCCAAGGTCTGAACCAAAAAAAAGGACAGCCCTGCACGAAACAGGTATGAGGCCGTGGTCATCATGGAAATGCAACAGCCTGGGTTTCAAACAGCAGCAGCCCTGTTGTTGGTCAGATCTCTTGGTGTTTTCTCAGGCCTCTGCTCCACCAACACCACGTTCCTCCTGTCCACCAACACCACGTTCTGCCCGGCGGACAACTCCGAGGACAACTCCGAGGAAGCCAACGTTTGCTGCCAGCCCACTGCTGATGAGACAGTTGGACTTTGGCAATGCCATCAACCCTTTGCATCTGAGGGACCAACAGGTTGAAGTGCATGGCTTCCCGGGTGGGGCAGGAACTCCGTTGGGCTGTCTGCCAAAGATCAGGGAAATGGGGATGGAAAACGCTCTTCGCGCATGGACCCCAGGAAAACGCCGAAAACATGAGGAAAATCAAACATCCCGAAGAAAAACTAGAACTTTTTTCTTGGCTGAAAGACAAGGGGACACCGCTTTTTTTTAACAAGGAGGTGTGGAGGGAGTTACCCTCCGCATTTTGAAATCTCCTACCAAAAGGAATAAATTCTGCATGGGCACACGCCCAATGCCTCCAGCTCTGCCAAAAGGAATAAAATTCTGCATGGGCACACGCCCAATGCCTTCATTTCTTCCAAAAAAAATTAAATTTTGCAAATGGCGCAAAACGCAAAATGAATTGGAGGTTTCGTCGTGCTGGATTCAGAATCCCCCAACCGGAGGAACAGGTTGCAGCAGACCACCAACAGAGTCCCGGACCAGCGCCCCGAAACCACCTCCCCAAATGAAGCACCACCGAACCCATACCTGGCCCATTCAGCTCACATGTCGGATGTTGTTGGGGTGTCAAGTGTTGTTGGGGGGTCGTGATTGTCTGTTTCGTTATTTTCTGAGGTTCAACCAGGTCTCAATTGAGGAATAAAGATGCACTCCATTCAGATTGTGGGGTGCAACGCAACATTTGCATTGATTTTCTACCTGTTTGATGGTCCTTTCCACCGTTCTCATTTAAATCTTTGTTTCACCCCCTATTGGCATTAATTTGCAGGACATGGCATTGGAGTGGAAAGCATATTGCGCTGCACAGAAAGCTTTCTGGAAATGGCGCGTGTTTGCGGTGGATCGAAGCCGCCGCCGCATGTTCCAGCAGCATGTTGAGGTCTGATGCGCCTGCCGGACGATGTATGCGTCAGTTTGAAAGCCAGGATTGCTGTTTTATCCATGGGATTTGTTACGGGTGTCCGTACAGTTCCGCAGGTGCTGCGTTGTTATGGCTGATGGATGTGTCCTTTCCTTCCCCACCTGAGCTACCAATCCGGTTCATTTTTCTTGTCAGGCCTTGGTCCCTGCAAGTCCGAGCAACGCCTCCAGCCTGGGAGCCCCCTCTCCACTCCCAGAGCCTGATTCCACACAAGCTGGGCCCCTGTGTGCTGAGGTCCGTCGTGCAGAGTGTACAGCAGAGGCGCAGCGGACTCGGGGGGCTTCGCTGCATGGTGACCCAACAGCCCCCTCACGCTCACATGAATATTCAGTGGCATTGCCCCAAGGGCAGCTGCTTCATTCACAGGCGCGCCAATCGGAACCGTGCCAAAATCCAGACTATCAGCATTTCCGTTGTGAAAGTTCAAACATGACCTCAATGGGCTTATGTGGGCAAGAGCTGCAGCCCGGGTCAATTTCGCAGGCGTCTGTAGAAGCACAGCGTGGAATCGCTCCGCATGCCCTTTCCCAGCCACACGCAGAGCCACACCAGCACCCGGCGACCCTGCAACAGTCGGACCAATGTGTTCAGCCAGACCTCCAAAGGGTTGTGAAGATGCAGTCTCCGCCATGTTGGCAGCCAGACCCGTGTGGTCACATCATCGACCCGCAATCATCACGTCTGCATCAGATCCCAGAGGAACATCTGCAGCCAGATTGTGCAACACGGAGAGAGGCATGTGCACCAAACTTGGAGGAGCCTGTTACACAGCACTGGCCGCCGGAGGCACTTCTGGAGGTTCATTCGCATTCACTTGTGGATACCAGGTTTCAGCAATCTGAGCAGCTACAGCATGTCATCCAACACACCGAAGGACAGACGCACCCAAAGCACAAGTCGCATCCTGTGAATTGTGAAACACGGACAGAGTCATGTGTACCAAACTTAGAGGAGCCTGTCGCGGAGCATTGGCGGCCCGAGGCATCTGTGGAGGTTCGTTCGGATCCCGGTTTCCAGCAATCTGAGCAGCTACAGCGTGTCATCCGACACACCAACGGACAGAGAGACCCGATGCACCCTGCCCCAGGCCCGCTGGCTCAACCCCGCATATCCTGTTGCCCATCTTCGGATGCCAGTGCCCTGGCCCATGCCCATGCGGCGGCAGCTGTGGAGGCCCATTCGGAGGTACACGCGAAGGAACATGAGGAACATCGTGTGCCGCCCCCTGCGTATGGGGCCGCCTCACAGGGGAGTCCAGAGACACCGTTGCAGGCACAACCGCACACGCATTCGCACGTACCAGTGGCCACGCATCAGCAAACAATCTCGGAATCGTCACTGAAGACCCCGGCACTGTCAGAAGCACGACAGCTTTTCGGATCTTCTGACCACGGCCAGTCGTTTCCAGTGGATCTGGTACTAACACACCCAGACCCTCAGATATCCTCGCATACACGCGCTGAGAGGCATCCGAGGTCACACAAGGATGCGCAAGGCGTCGCCCAGGCACCGGCACAGGGACAAGCACAGGGATGTGCCAGAGGACAGCCGCAGGATGTTGAAGAAGATGCATATCGAGACGCTCAGGCACAGCCAGAGGCGGAGGTCGACGTGCGTGGAGATTCCAACCCGCAGCTGCAGCCGCACGCAGACGCACGCCCACCGACGGGTGCCCGCGCACACCCTTACGGACCTGGAGAACCCCAGGTCCAGGCTCTTGTGGGGGAGCGTGCTGCGGGCCAGACACGGCCCCCGGTCGGTTCGCAAGCACGTCCAGGAGGGCTCGTCAGCGCCCACCCGCAGGCCGATGGAAGCAGTGCGGTGCATCTGCCTGCAGAACCCGAGGTGCGCCGTGTGCCCAATCCCGACGGATGCCCACAGGCACGCCAAGAGGTGGACCCAGGAACGGAGCGCAAGGCAAACGCCGGTCTCTTCTGTGGCGACGCGCTGATGGACGGGGATCCACAAGAGCTGCTCTCCCCTCGCAAGCAGGCCTTGCGTGCCCAGGTGCAGGCCCTTGAGGCGGAGTGCGGCATGTTACGCAGCGGCTTTGCGGAGGCTGACGCGGAACGCCGGGTACTACGGGCTGGGCTGAAGGGCCGCGTGGCAGCGGCGCCGATGCCGGTCTCAGTTCCTGGTCCTGAGGGAGGCAGCAGCAGCGAGGCCGGTGATGCAGAGCAGCTCATTGCACTGCTGGCCAAGCTGCGCCATTGCAACCATGCGCTGGAGGCCAGTTTAGGCAGTCGGGGTGCCAGCCCTGGCCCAGATTCACCGTGGCCGGCAGCAGACGTACTTGTGGCCGAGGCGAACCTGGATGTTGTCGCCCGTGAGGCTGTACGGGTTGGATACAACACGGCATTGCTGGAGAGCTTGCTGCGTGCGCTGGAGCACCGCATCCAGCGCCTGGAATCGGGGCCTGCGTTGCCCCTTTGCGAGGTCTTCGGAGAAGTCTATGAGTGCATGCCGCAGTCATCAGAGCCACCACCAGGCTGATGTTTGTTTTGCTAAGGACGCCCCCTCCCCCCCCGGTTCAACTCAGGTTCAACGCCTGATCTGGAGATTAAATATGCACTCATATCAGTCTGCGGAGTACATGGCCTCAGTTTGCATTTTTCCCTGCATTTCCTGCTGTTTGTCTTTCTTACTTTCAGTCAACCTCTCAATTTGATTAGCCGCCCTCCCCCCCCTGTGGCAGCACAGAGAATTTTTTTCTGGATCCGATTGCTGGACACTTGGAGCCCTCCTGGAAAAGCCATCAATGTTTGGATGCACTCCCCCACCCTGCCCTTTAATCTGATGAGGCTGTAGTGGCGACTGGGACCCCGACGCGGCAGGGGTTATGTAGCATGACCATTCAGGATTTTCAAAAGAATGACCGAGAAACCATGAATGAATTGATGACTGAGACGTGGTGAGGGGGAGCTGCTGGAGGAAATGGCACTGGTGTACCATCAATGGCACAGAACAGGCCGCGTGAGATCTCTCATATCATCACCTGCATACCTTTGTATGCACGATCATTGAAGCACGTCGTTGAGTATACAGTTTTGCGCTACCCCATCATCGTCGCTGTGCCTCAGATTGTGACTGTGCTTTGTCGCTACATGTGCAGGTAGAGCTGCATATTTTTTTTGGAAAAAACAAGCAACAGCGGAGTCGCAAAAATGATGTGTGTATCCAATATAATGAGACCCTGATAATGGAGTCCTTTTTTACATATGGGTGTGGACAGTGAGGCTTGCGAGCCTGCTGCTTACTCCGTCTCCTGTGAGTTCTGAGGTTGTGAAAGTGATCAGCACTGTATTGCAGAACACCAGTTCCCAATCCTGAGGTGGTGATTGGCCTGTTGGTCTGCCTGTTGGGGTGATTGTGTGTCCCTGTCAATACTGACATGCGACGTCTGCTACAGTATCAATTTTCTCCCAAGAGCACCTGTTGACAAAGATGCTGGAAACAAAAATTGGATCTGATTGTTTGTTTTCTTTTTTTCGTTGAATTTCGCTCCACCAACCACGTAACCGCCTTAAACTTGACGAATCCCCTTGCCACGTGCCATGGAGGAGCGTTTTCACAAATCTGTGTGGGTTCATTGACGATCCGCAGGGGTTTTTTTGACGGTTGCATTTGTTGCATTTGGCACCAAACCAATATTGTGGCCATAATTGTTCATGATAGCCAGAATGATCCTGATCGCCAGATTCCAGACAAGTGAGTGTATGGCCACAATCATTTGTGATCAACGAGGAGGGGGGTGGGCAAAGGTAAGCTACTGAGTGTGTAATGTGTGGAATGCGTCGCTTTGGTTTGGTATGCAGTGGGAGACCCAAACACAAATCTGTTCGCCTGGATGCATTCCACAAGCCCTCCTCGAGATGCACGGATGGCTACGGGGGACTACAAGGGTCGTGAAGTCCAGTTTGACGCACCTGGTTGTGGTCCGCTGAGTCGCGCCGCCAGGCCCAGCCGTTGACCACCTGCTCCTCTCGTGACTCCCATGGAGCAGTTCCCTCCTTTTTGGCCGGTGTTGTGTCTCCTCATTTTTTGACCGCATATCGCATTTCGACCATGTGTTACTTTTGACCTTGCGTATTGCCAGTGGCCCTGTCCTCCGAAGCCTGTATGGCAGTGCATAGTTCCTTGATTTACCAACCACAGTTCTACCGCCCGGTCTTCCATTGACCTTTTTCTCTCTCTCTCGGCTGGAGACCCAAAGCAACGCTGCAGGCTCATCCCCTCCCATGTGGAGGAGAAAACCAATGCATTCATCCGCTGTTTGTGTAGGTCGACGCCTTACAACCCCATTTGGTGGGACTCATCCTAACCTGTTGACAATTGTGGCACAAACGTGTTTTGCAGACCTCTTCATGCCCAAAACCAACCACGTGGCATCGAGGACGTCTGTCTTGCTCTGGGAACAGACAGAGGCTTGAGGTGATGGTGCAACCGGCTAAATCCTCTGTTCAGTGGGCATTGGGATGCCCCTTCAGTATTACCCTCAGAAACTGGCAGCATATTGGGGGTGCACCAATCAGTTATATTATTCTGCTGCGGTGTTATTTCGCAGCCGGCCATGACTGAGTTTGGAAGTCCCACATGGCTTATTAGTGCTTCCTGGGCCAGCTGAAAGGTATGGTGGGGTGGTGCAGCACGACCAGTGGTCTGCGGCAGCAGTGACATCTCCATTTATACCTCGTATCGGCCAGCCACTATTTCCAGCCATTACAGCGTGGGCTCCATCTCTGTAGGGCTTTTATAGTTAATTCTATCTCTGGCCCCCTTCTAGCAGTCCATTCTTGTTTCCAAGCAGCGTTTTGTCACTGACCTGGAACCGAGTAATTCCAAATATTTCTCGATGAGAGCAGAACATTGTTCTTCCAATTGCGAATTTTTTTAAATGATCCCAAACAGCAGGAGTGTGGGCTCTGGTGAATTTGGTCTGGTTTTGCTGTCATGGTTTGCTGCGCCTTGTTCAAAGCATGCAGCACTGCTGCTGGTGTTGACGATGATTTGGAAGATAAGAAAGAGAGGGCAATGCATCATGGGCCTCTGGGTGGCAAACCTGTGGCCCAGGGGTCTGGATATAAAGACAGGTCTGGATATAGAACTGGGCGGTGGACATTATAGGGTAGGCTATGTTACACATTCTGATGTTCGGGGAGGGGGGGGCTGGATTTGAAGGGGCATGATCTTGATTGAGAGTCGGTATTCTCGTTGGGTTCATGCATCACGTGCTTCGGGTCATTTGCAGCTGATTGCGACAAATTGTCAAGCTACAATTTCCCCCCTCTTTATTGTGCTTGCATCTTTCGGTGATGCTGCTGAACCGTTGGCTGGCCCTTTGGCCCCCTCCTGGCAAAACTGACTGCCAGCAGGCTTTGGACGTCACGGGGCAGTGCGATGCAGTAAGCAGTTGGTTTCAACCCACTTGTCAGCTGTAAGGTAATCAGGCAGTCCACATTGGAGAAGTGGCAAGAGAAGCCCACAGACACACATTGTGGTACAGTATTATGGAATGCCTCTAACGCGGACACTTGGTTAGCATGCTGAGGAATTTGCATGATGCTGTGCAGAGGTGACTCATAGTGTGTGCTCTATGACGTTTCTCTGACACAGATGACCCATTTGTGGCGCTTTGTCCCAACCATCAATCCCATCAAACCAGTTCTTTTTGCGCACTCTTGCGCACTGTGCCTACACCACACAATTATTTCGTTTCCTCTGTAATATAGCTGGGCAATTGAACTAGAACCCAGAGCTGTGCTGCAGTACGTCTGATGATTGTTGAGGCTGCATTGTCTAGCTCTGTTGCTTGCTTGGGTGGCCCCTTGATTGCTGGTATCAGCTCATGGTGAAAGCGTGCAAGGGGGGTGCACCTGACGCGGCGCATGCAACGTCTGCGGGCAAGGTGTTGTGTTGTTGTTTGGATTTGTAACCATTGCCTCAGGCCATCATAACCTATCCAGCACTGAAAGATTGCTTCATCAGACTGTCTGCTGGGAAGGTGTGAGTACCGTGCCAATCCTAACTATTTGCAGAAATAATTAATTCCCGGTCCAACGTGTTGTTTTGCCGCAAAAAAAAAAGCAAAAAAAATATTAATTTTTGGCTTTGTGCCCTTCGCAAAAATGGGTTCCGCAAAAAAAAATCGCAAAAAAATATTTTTTGCCCCTGCCCCCCTTTGCAGAAATACCACAATTGCGGGACGGATGCTGTGTTTGCCCCACTGCTTGTGTGAGCACGTTGGACATATTTGAATTTGGATATTGGTGTGCCCCAAAGCAGATAAAGGGGCTAGTTCTCGCAGACCCGGATACTTGCATTTTGATGTTGCTGTGCCCCAAAGCAGATAATGGGGCTAGTTCTGTCCAGCTGGGGTCCATCCGAAACACTTGCTTGTTGGTGCTTGTCTGTGCTATCGACTGCAATCCCAGAGTTCAACTGATCCACATTTGTATGCCTGCGTAGGATTGGACTGCAATCCCACAGTCCAAATGATCAACATTTGTATGCCTGTGTAGGATTGGACTGCAATCCCAGAGTCCAAGGTACCCCAGGCCCTTCGCAAAAATGGCTTCCGCAAAAAAAACGCAAAAATAAAAAAAATTTTGTCTCAATACGACGCTCCGCAAAAATGGGTTCCGCAGAAAAAAATCGCAAAAAAAATTTTTTTCCCTGTTTTAAGTGTTGCCGCAAAAATTTGCTTAAATCAAATTCGAAACACCGAACGCAAAACTTAGGATTCCGCAAATAGTTAGGATTGGCACGGTAGCACAATTGAATTGAGTCAGTCTGTCAGGATTATGCTGGTGATTTGAAAACCTGACATCATGCCACCCACGCGGTGGGATACCATCGCTTCATAACTGTTCCACCCTCTCATGTGGGGGGATACCGTGATGCGCTAGGGTGGGACTATCCAAGGCAGGCGTAGGGTAGGAGCCACGCCCTTGTCCAAGCTACAGCGGGCGTAGGAACCGTATTAATTTGGTACCTGATTTGATTCGGTACAAATGTAGTGCAGCCACATAAGACATGGGTTTGGTCACAAATTTGCCAGTTGCATAGGGTCGTGGACACATTTGTTGTGAGTGTTTGCCCACCTGAACCCACATAGCTCTGATTTTCGGGACATTTGTGCATTATATCCCCCTTTCTTGCACCAGCTCACCATGCAATCTTCTCTTTTTGAACCTGGGCGTCTACGGCCTTGTCCAAGCTACAGTAGGTGTAGGGACCATATTACTGGGGGCTGGGGAGCAGACGACATCCTTTTGTTGAAGCCCTTGTGCCAGTATTTGGGGCATACCGGGGCACAAAGCGCACTGGAATGCAACACATGCAACATCGTGTTGCAGTGTGTGGATTGTTGCCCTTGAATGCTTTGGAAAGGATAATGATTTTAAATACACTGCTCATTCCAATGTGTGTGCATGCGGCTTTGTTTGATGGCAACCAACTTCACACGATGGGACTACGGGCCACAAGCCTTGGTCACTCTTGCACCAAGGATTGCAACCATGAACGCCGTCAGGCTTTGTCTGAAACGAACCCGACCGGGGAGGAGCGCAGCCTAGCTTAGAGTGGATGCTGGGCATCGTTGCAACTGGGGTTGACTGCAGCAAATTATCAAGCTTGGTGAAGCACAATAAAAGTGTGTGATAACCCTCCAGTAGTCTGGGGGGATGCCGTGAGAACGGTTACGCAGGGCCACTTAGAAGGGGGTTTTTCTAATTTTGAGGATTCAGATGAGGATACCGTGAGGACAAGACCACACAATCCAGAAATAGCTCACAGTGTATTGGAAGGAGGGGGAATGGAGAGTCCCGAATCCTAAGGATGGCAAGAAGTGTACAGAGCGGAGAGATGGCGGTTGCAGTGGCAACAGACTCAGGCTAGTGCTAGGCCACGCAGATTGGTGGGGTCGGGTAGGGTCAGGCAGAAAGAGGCAAGAGTCTGATGAGGTGCTCATGACTCTGATGAGGTGGATCAAGAATCCACCCAAGAAACGGCACCTTTTTCAAGTTGCCCGACTGCTTACTCAGTGGGCCAACATGGTGCAGTTGGTGTAGGAGCTAGCAGACAGAGCTAATAGGGGTGCTTGTTCTAGTTCATCTGCAACCTGCTGGATCTGTTTCATTTTGCATGATGGCAGGATGTCCACCAAGGCTGGTGCTCTGTACACACTCAAAACTGCAGCCCAGAGCATTGCCCCCCGGGGGGGGGGGGGGGACTCCGCTGGTCCTAGGACGCCAACTACCCCCCCACCCCAAGGGGCCTCCGGCCAACGGTTAGTTGGGGGGGGGTGGGGTAGTTGGCGTCCAAAACCGAGGAGTCGCCCCCCCTGGGGCATTGCCAAAGTAGCCGTTCCATCGAATAACACATTGTTTAGTGGCCATGCACCATACTCATGGGGCTGGAATTGGCCCCAAAGGCTAAAGCAGCCAAAGCTGCGGAGACAGTACCTCATTCTACCAAGGTAGTACCTGGGCTGGCACGGGTGAATGGACGCCTGCCCTTCTAGATGCAGTAGGGCTTGCCCTTGTAGCATTACACCATAGTGTACAGCATGCGATCTAACCGGCTGCAGCCGTGTGACCACACAGGGCATGGCCGGGCATGGCCAGGCAACCACTGAGCAAACATAACCTTGGTCAGCCATGGAGCCTCAAGCTCTGTCGGCGCTAAAGGCACCGTGCCACACGACTCTCGGGGAAGCAGCGACCAAGCGCCTTCAAGCCCAAGGCCTATGCTCCTAAATGTGCACTCTCTCTCTTAGTACCTCATTCTACCTAATTCCAGGGCTCCAGAACATGCAAACATGAGTTCTGATGGTGCTTGGACAGATCATTGTCTCTGCTCTATCAACAGTATATGACAAGGGGGCTGCAGCACTATCAATAGTATCTAACAATGGGGCTGTAGCACGTAGTGGTGGTTTTAGCTATGACAAAAGAACTCTGTGCAAAGCCACATGCAAATATTGGCTCAAAGATGGCACTCTTCAATTGCGCCATTTTGGGTATCATAAGGTTCATGCTGAGTTGACACAATTATCCGCGCAAACACGCGGTGGAACCCTTGCAGCAGAGTTTTGTAGGCACAAATGTAAGGTTTTGGTGGGTGTGAAGACACTCTTCTTTCAGGGAGGCTAGGGGAGAGTGTCAGACGCGATGCGTGCACCGTGCGGACACTGGGGTTGTTTAGTAGACCCTTCCAGCCGATTTAGAGGCAACTGCGTCCATCGTTCCCAATTTGCATGTGCACCTTATTTTTGCTTCTGCGATGTCTTTTGTCATGTTCCCTTATTTCCAAGCCTTTTGATTGCAGAATTTTATTGGCGGATTTTTTTTGCAGAATTCTGACCCCATGTCTGATGAGAGCTACCCTCGCCCCCCCCATGTCCATCCCCTTCTCTTGTCCATCCCGTGTCAGTGTAATATTGCATAGGGTTGCTCAACTCTGAGGCCTCATTGTTACCCCCCCCCCCCTTGAAATCCCACATCATGAGGCCGGACATTTTAGCATTGCTTGATAGAGTGCAGCTGAGTACTTTGATATGGGCGTTTGGGTTGATGCGCCAGATTCGGTGCAGTGGATGGGACATTGGCTGACACAGTGGACAATGTTGGAGTTGGTTTCCGAGTAGGACATCTCAATGATGGTGTGACGACTAGCCAAAGTGCAAAGCAGCAACTGTGCGCCTCTTGAGGCCCTTGCCATGCCCAATCTTGTAAATTGTATCAAAGTGGCAGCGAGTACTGACCGGTATGCAATTATTCGGGACCCCGTTGGATGGCATCGAGTGCCTACACTCCTACACCATCTCATTGCCCAAGTACTCTCCACCCTCCACCCTTCCTCAGTTCTCATCATCCAATATTTGGATGTTATTTTGTTTTCTGAGGCGGGGCATGGAACCCAGATTTCGGTCCAATTTCAGGTCTAAGGCTCCATCCATTATCATTTGTCCTTGCTGTAGTCAAGACGTCATAGATGATGGAAGCAAGTTTCTAGTCTGCCTTAGTGTACTTGGGGCTTCTGTAGGGGAGTGTAGATCTGGGACACTTGCCCAAAAGCAGCACGCTGGGCGTGCATTTGGCAAACCTTCCCCCAAGCAAAATTGAGAGGGGTCCTGCAACTGTTGTGGGCCCATCAGAGCTAGATGGCAATTTGTTGAGCACCTAGTACAAGGTGAATGGTAGGATGCATGATTGTGTGCCCCATTTCATCAGTTGGGGTTCAACTCATCGCTATCATCACCATCCAGAAGTCTCCAAGAATTAAGAATACCCATCAAGAAGCCTCCAAGAATCATCAGCAACCATCCAACCATCCAGAAGCCTCTAGGAATTAACATCAACCAAGGTTTTGTGCTGTTGTATGGGCTGTCTGGGAGGGTGCTTTCTTGGAAGAGTGCACCCTTGTTTGGCCCCTGATAGTCAGCATGGTGCACACACAGTACACACACGGTGCATGTGTGGTGGAACAACTCCCTGTGAGGACTCTCAGCAAAGCATCACCCTCAATACTGTGGGGCATCTTGTGGTGGGCTCCTTTGGCATGCACCAAACAGCCTCCAAAGTGCAAATGGCGATTACCAATTTGCAATCTGCCCAAAAATCGTGCTGTTCAAACCCCAACCCTTGGCTTGTCAGTGCATCACTACATTTGGCAGTGCATGAAAATTCAGCCCCAAATCAATAAGGCTGCGGCATCCTGGCCATAATCTGACAATGGTCGTCATCCCTCTCGCATGTTGAACAGTAGTTCAGATACAGCACTGGAGGCACCGGTGGCGACGTTAGGTGCACCTTCACTTACGACGTCTTTTGACAGCATTAATTTGGGGCCAAGTGAGAGTGATCAATTTGGGAGAGAGCAAGACCAGAGCTCACTGCATGCCTGTGCCGCTTCCTCTTTCCCAGCATCCATTGTTTTTGCTGGACGCTATACCTCACAAAGGATGGAGAAATCTGCAATGGACCGCACCATTCCCCCCGCCATTGAATACCCTCGACAGCCAGTGGATGAAGCCATGCAAGTGCTGACACAGATCATGTACCTGATCGTCTACGTAATTGTTATCCTCTTCGTCATCTTCCCACTCATGTCTGGAACTGTCTTCCCCAACTTCGCCGAATTAAGTACGATCTTTTCTGACGTCAACCCGTGGGCCTACGCCGGCCTCGGCGCTGCCATTGCAATCGGCCTTTCTATCGTGGGTGCTGCCTGGGGCATCTTCTTGACGGGGGCAAGCATTGCTGGGGCTGCAATCCGGGCGCCACAGATCAGAAGCAAGAACCTGATCAGCATCATCTTCTGCGAAGCCGTCGCCATCTACGGGATCATCATTGCCATCATCCTCAACTCCAAGATGAAGGCCTCGGATTCCTTCGGCCCAGCCCAGATGAACGACCTGAAGGCCGCGTGCTACACGGTCCTGGCCGCAGGCCTCGCCGTCGGGGTCGGCAACATGGCGTGCGGGGTGTCCGTGGGCATCGTCGGAAGCAGCTGCGCCCTGGCCGACGCGCAGAACTCCAGCCTGTTCGTGAAGATCCTTGTGGTGGAGATCTTCGCCAGTGCGCTGGGCATCTTCGCCATCATCATTGGGATCCTCCAAGCCCAGGCCGCAGTGTTCCCCAATTAAGGCCGTTCCTGACGTCCCAGTGGGACCGAGTCGGATGCGCACGGCGTTGGAGCCTGTGGGCACCTGCCCTCGCCTGCGAGTGGCTGTGCCGGTGTGGCGCGCTTCGGTGACGTCAGAGTCCGGACAGCGCTTGTTGTTGTCCGTTCCACAGGGGGAGAACTGAAGGCAGTGCGCGCGTGGCGCGACTCTTTGGGCGGGGGGAGGGGGCAACCCTGGCAGGAGTGGGAAGCGCATCGTGGGACTTGCGTTTTGCATGTTTTTGTGGCGGCGGGATAATTGCCTCCAAAGCTGCGCTCGGTTTCCCCGCGCAAGTACTCCCCCTTGGGGCACAATTGGGCCTGAGCACGGCACCATGGTCCCCATACAGGACGAGTTCCGGTGCCCTTTGACTCCTCCCCGCTCCGGGGATCCCGATGCGGCATGGCGTACGTGGCCATTTGACTCCTCCCTGCTTCGAGGACCCCATGGCACGTCCATATGAGGTAGACTCCACAAAATGGTGGAACGGGTGCTGCCCCTTCAAGGTATTGGAGGTCCGGACCCCTGCCCTTCCGCTTGGCATTTGTTGCAACTTCAGTGGGGGGGGGGGGGGTTTGACCCCTAGGCTTTGTGAAAACCATGTTACAAATGAAGCTTGCCTTCTCGCGTTTTGGCGGGACAGAGGGAGAGGACTTGTTCGAACAAGGGCACAACACCCGGCTTGGCTAAAGCCTTCGCCAAAATGGTAGTCTGAGCATTCAGGACGGTCGCCTCACGATGCGCTGGCGGTGCGCGCGAATGCAAGGCTTCCCCCCTACCACCGAAGAGTGCAGGGCAACCAGTATCGTTTGAGTGAATACGGCGTGGCAATATGTGGTGTGTTCCCTGGGAACAGGGGCCATGTCTTTCCCCAATTCCCACCATCACTGGTATATTTGTGAGTCCTGCGGTGGCGTGTTGCAAGGCTCCGGCCTTCACCCTCTGCAGATGCGATCTCTGCATGCGTTTGAAAGTTTTTCCCGTCGCTGATTGGGCAAGACTGGGGTTGGCAATATTCATGCAGTCCGCCCCACTGATCAGACTGTGGTCATGGCGCCAGCCCAAGGGTGGTAGTGCCCACTGCAACCGGTTCAATCATCGTGTATTCAGGGGGAAGTACGGTCTCGAGGCTGAAACTCAAAGGAATTGGTGGGAAGGCGCCACAAGGCATGGGGTATGCAGCTCCATTTGAGTCACCATGGGGAACATTACCAGGTCAGGACGCAGCTGCGATGGAAGCACCTAGTGGTGAATATTGTGGACTCAGTGTGTGGTTGTTGCAGCCTCTGGTGTTTGCGCATGAATTGTCTTGTAGCGTGCACACCTCAAGGCGTTTTTTGCTCGACAATTTCATTCTTTTTTTTTGTTGAAACTCCGAGTTTTTTTTCAATTTAAAAGACGTCTTGGCACATCCATCCCTGTGGGATGCGCATTTTCTTCTGTGTGGGATTCTTGATGATGCGCTCAGCAGTATCGGTCACAGTGGCAACAAGTGCACAAACACATGATATTTGCACCCTGCAACACAAAGTCTTGTTTTGGGATTCGTGTGCCCTCTGCTAGAAGGCATATGCAATTTCATGGAAAAGTGTGGCATTACTGACAGCCCTGATGCCATGGATGCATGGAAAAAGAATGGCAAAAAGCACCAAAGGTTGCAGGAACAACACCCCCAGCGTTGTTACGATATTGCCGTTGTGCACAGGTGCACGCCCCTACGCTCAAGATGGTTCCGACTCGTCCATGTTTTGTCTTTGTCCATTACCTGATCTGGATATCAAAGACGAGCGGCACGATATGGCCTCACCTGTATGTAGCCAATTTGACACCAATACAGGGTCCAAAATGGGTGAAAAACGCATTTTTCGTGAAGTGATCCTGGACCCCTTTGCCTGGACCCTTTGGGACGTTTCAAACAAGTGCTTTGAGCCTATTTTGAGCCCATATTAACTTGTTTTGGCCCCCTAAAAAGGCTTCAAAATGGGCCATTTTTGGACCAAAAAGAGTCCAAAGGGGGTCAAAGTTTTGCACATGTTTCCCCCCAAAAACCTGTGTACAAATGGAAAGCGGACCACTGGTGCAACCAGAAAGGTCCAGTGCCCAATGCCGACCTTTGGGAGTGATTGCTTAACTTGTTAGATGCAAGCCATGCCTAGGTGCAGTGGATCTGGGTACCTTCCAACGTGGACATACTCGGTAACGAACGTGCAGATGAGCTTGCCAAAGCAGGGCGGGAGCGGTCGCCGCTGGCAGCAGCCCCCACTCTGACGGCACCGGAGGCCCCCCACGAGGAGGCCCCGCCCTGCCAGAACCTTGACGTGACAGTGGTGCCCCCACCAGGTGGCGCCGCGGGTGACCCACGCCTTGCCAGTGTCTCCCCGATGCGAGGCGCCCCACCACTGATGTGCAGCCAATGGGGGGAGTGGGGGGAGTGTATGACACTCCGAATGCCACCCTTTCCCAAACCACAAGCACTGTGGGTAGCTTAGCTACCATATGCACAGCTTCCACGGACCCCAAAGGTTGCTCAACCATTGCATCTCTTAGCCCGGGAGAAGTTCATTTTGCCACCACGCCAAGGCTTTTTTTCTCTGCTCTAGAGCAGATGGCGTCTGGGTACCTTCCGTCCGCAGGGGACCATAGGGTTGCGCGCTGGCCCCTTTCCAGTTGGGGGTATGGATTGTCCCCTTTTCTAGTTGGGAATATGGGCTGGGCCCCTTCCAATTCGGGGTATGGATTGGCCCCTTTCCACTTGGGGGAATGGATTGGCCCCCGTTGAGTTGAGTAATGGACCGGCCCTTTTCTAGTGAGAGATATGGCCTGGACCCTTTCCAGTTGGGGACATGGACTAGCCCCTTTCCAGTTGGGGACATGGTTTGGCCCCTTTCCATTTGGGGACGTGGTCCGGCCCCTTTCCAGCTGGGGATATGGACTGGCCCCTTTCCAGCTGGGGATATAGATTGGGTCCGTTCCAATAGGGGATACGGATTGGCCCTTGGTAATGCTTCCTGCGCGCCACAGGCGCCGCAGGGAAAGGGTAATCGGCTTTAGTGTACAATGTCCAAGAAAATGACCCCATGGACCATACGGCTTGCACTTGACATTGTGCTTGTTGATGAAATGCTGGGTGTGAACCACAGCATGGACCGTCCAATGGAGTTGTAGGATGCACTCCTCCCAGTTCATCCCCAACTTGGTGCACGACTCGCGGCACGCAGCCTAAGTGTACAATTGGGCAAACATATGCTCTCCACGGCCTCAAATGGAAGAGCGCCCATCACTGATCAATATCATACGGAATCAAATGCACCATGTGTGAAAGATAGAGCCCCAAACAGGGGAATGTACAATCAAATAGCAAGAAAAAGTGGTGTGGGGGAGGAACGGTATGTAACAAATGTGTGTATGCATGCGGCACTATTCCGCCTGTATTGTGGTATAATTACCCAAACTGCGCGCCGCAGGTCACGCCGCAGGGCGCACCGCAGGTGCCGGAGGGGTTGCAGGGAAAGTGAAGTGTTCCCCTTTTCTAGTTGGGGGTATGGACTAGCCCCTGTCCAATTGAAGGTATGGACTGGCCCCTTTCCAGCTGGGGATATAGATTGGGTCCGTTCCAATAGGGGATATGGATTGGCCCTTTTCTAGTTGGGGGTATGGACTAGCCCCTGTCCAATTGAAGGTATGCACTGGCCCCTTTCTAAATGGGGGTATGGACTGGCTGCTTTCCAGTTGGGGATATGGTCTGGCCCCTTCTTGTTTGGGATATGGATTGGCCCCTTTCCAATTGGGGATATGGACCGGCCCCTTTCCAGTTGGGGTTATGGTCTGGCCCCTTTCCATTTGGGGATATGGACTAGCCTTTTTCTAGTTGGGGGGATAGACCAGCCCCCTTCCAGTTTGGGATATGGACTGGCCCCTTTCCAATTGGGGATATGGACCGGCCCCTTTCCAGTTGGGGATATGGACTGGCCCCTTTCCAGTTGGAGACGTGGTCTGGCCCCTTTCCGGTTGGGGATGTGGACCGGCCCCTTTTTGGTTGGGGGTATGCACTGGCCCCTTTCCAGTTGGTGATATGGACTGGCCTTTCCCAGTTGGGGGTATGGATTGGCCCCTTTCCAGTTTGGGGTTTGGATTGGCCCCTTTCACGTTGGCGATATGGAGCGCCCCTTTTCCAGTTGGGGATACGGACCGGCCCCTTTCCAGTTGGGGATATGGACCGGCCCCTTTCCAGTTTGGGGATATGGACTAGCCCCTTTCCAGTTTGGGGATATGGACCAGCCCCTTTCCGGTTGGGGATATGGACCAGCCCCTTTCCAGTTGGGGGTATGGACTAGCCCCTTTCATGTTGGCGATGTGGAGCGCCCCTTTTCCAGGTGGGGATATGAACCGGCCCCTTTCCGGTTGGGGATATGGACCGGCCCCATTCTAGTTGGGGGTATGGACCAGCCCTTTCTAGCTGGGGATATGGACCGGCCCCATTCTAGTTGGGGATATGGACTGGCCCCTTTCCAGCTGGGGGTATGGACTGGCCCCTTTTCGGTTGGTGATAAGTTGGGGATATGGGGTGGGGCAAGGCGCAAGACTCGTTCTCCCCGCCACCCCGCCGCAGCCGTCTTGGTGAGGGTAGGTCATACCAAACCCAGAACCAAAGCTGGCCCTGTCAGACCCATGACCTGCTATATGTACTCTCAATGGACACTTGGTGGAACTTCGATGGTCAAAAGTACCGCGCGTTTTGGAGCCCCTAAAATCGAGTTATGGCCATTTTAGTCACCCGGCTGGCCACGGCCGTTTCAAGCCGAAAAACACCCCAAATGGCAATAAATCGCGATTTCCCGGGGCTACGTGCATTTTCAGCAAATGTTGCGAGAGACAAAAACGAAGAGCAAGAAATTCGGTCACGAGCTAAAAAAAAAAAGATAAGGTGAGGATATGGACTGGCCCCTTTCCAATTGGGAATAGGGACCGGCCCCTTTTCAATCAGGGATATGGACCGGCCCCTTTCTAGGGATATGGACTAGCCCCTTTCCCGTTGCGGATATGGTCTTGCCCCTGCTTTTACCTTCCAGTTGGGGATGTGGAGTGGCCCCTTTCTAGTGAGACATATGGCCTGGACCCTTTCCAGTTGGGAACATGGAATGGCCCCTTTCCAATTGAGGACGTGGTCCGGCCGCTTTCTAGTTGGGGATATGGATTGGCCCCTTTCCAGCTGGGGTTATGGACCAGGCCCTTTCCACCTGGGGATATGGACTAGCCCCTTTCCAGCTGGGGATGTAGATTGGCTCCGTTCCAGTTGGGGATACGGATTGGCCCTTTTCTAGTTGGGGATATGGACTAGCCCCTGTCCAATTGAAGGTATGGACTGGCCCCTTTCTAAATGGGGGTATGGACTGGCTGCTCTCCAGTTGGGGGTATGGACTGGCCACTTTCCAGTTAGGGGTATGGATTGGCCCCTTTCTAGTTGGGGATATGGATTGGCCCCTTTCCAGTTTGGGGATATGGACTGGCCCCTTTCCAGCTGGGGATGTAGATTGGCTCCGTCCCAATAGGGGATACGGATTGGCCCTTTTCTAGTTGGGGGTATAGACTAGCCCCTGTCCGATTGAAGGTATGGACTGGCCCCTTTCCAAATGGGGGTATGGACTGGCCGCTTTCCAGTTGGGGGTATGGACTTGCCACTTTCCAGTTAGGGGTATGGATTGGCCCCTTTCCAGTTGGGGATATGGACTAGCCCCTTTCCAGCTGGGGATGTAGATTGGCTCCGTTCCAGTTGGGGATACGGATTGGCCCTTTTCTAGTTGGGGATATGGACTAGCCCCTGTCCGATTGAAGGTATGGACTGGCCCCTTTCCAAATGGGGGTATGGAATGGCCATTTTCCAGTTAGGGATATGGATTGGCCCCTTTCCAGTTGGGGATATGGACTGGCCCCTTTCCAGTTGGGGGTATGCACTAGCCCCTTTCCAGTTAGGGGTATGGACTGGCCCCTTTCCAGTTGGGGGTATGGACTGGCCCCTTTCCAGTTTGGGGATATGGACTGGCCCCTTTCTAGTTGGGGGTATGCACTAGCCCTTTTCCAATTGGAGATATGGACCGGCCACTTTCTAATTGAGGCTATGGACTGGCCCCTTTCCAGGTGGGGATATGGTCTGGCCCCTTTCCAGTTGGGGGTATGCACTGGCCCCTTTCCAGTTAGGGGAAAGGATTGGCCCCTTTCCAGTTGGGGACATGGACCGGGCCCTTTCCGGTTGGGGCTATGGACTGGCTCCTTCCCAGTTGGGGGTATCATGTGGCCCCTTTCCATTTGTGGATGTGGACCGGCCCCCTTCCAATTGGGGGTATGGACTGGCCCCTTTCGAGTTGTGGGGATGGACTAGCCCCTTTTCAGTTGGGGTTATGGCCTGCCCCTTTCCAGTTGGGGGTATACACTAGCCCCTTTCCAGTTGGGGATATGGACCGGCCCCTATCCGGTTGGGGGTATGGACCAGCCCCCTTCCAGTTGGGGATATGGCCTGGACCACCTGGACCTTTTCCGTTTGGGGATATGGACCGGCCCCTTTCCAATTGGGGTTATGGTCTGGCCCCTTTCCAGTTGGTGATGTGGACCGGCCCCTTTCCAGTTGGTGATGAGGACCGGCCCCTTTCCAGTTGGTGATGTGGACCGGCCCTTTTCCAGTTGGGGATGGACCCACCCCTTTTCCGGTTGGGGGTATGGGCCGGCCCCTTTCTAGTTGGGGATATGGCCTGGACCCTTTCCAGTTGGGAATATGAACCGGCTCCTTTCCAGTTGGAGGTATGGACTAGCCCCTTTCCCTTTGGGGATATGGACTATCCTCTTTCTAGTTTGGGGTATGGACTAGCCCCTTTCCAGTTGGGGATATGGACCGGCCCCTTTCCAGTTGGTGATGTGGACCGGCCTCTTTCCAGTTTGGGGATATGGACCGGCCTCTTTCCAGTTTGGGGATATGGACCGGCCCCTTCCCAGTTGGTGATGTGGTCTGGCCCCTTCCCAGTTGGGAATATGAACCGGCTCCTTTCCAGTTGGAGGTATGGACTAGCCCCTTTCCAGTTGGGGGTATGAACTAGCCCCTTTCCCTTTGGGGATATGGACTATCCTCTTTCTAGTTTGGGGTATGGACTAGCCCCTTTCCAGTTGGGGATATGGACCGGCCCCTTTCCAGTTGGTGATGTGGACCGGCCTCTTTCCAGTTTGGGGATGTGGACCGGCCCCTTTCCAGTTTGGGGATGTGGACCGGCCCCTTTCCAGTTGGTGATGTGGACCGGCCCCTTTCCAGTTTGGGGATATGGACCGGCCCCTTTCCAGTTTGGGGATGTGGACCGGCCCCTTTCCAGTTGGTGATGTGGACCGGCCCCTTTCCATTTGGGGATATGGACCGGTCCCTTTCCAGTCGGGGATATGGACCGGCCCCTTTCCAGTTGGTGATGTGGTCTGGCCCCTTCCCAGTTGGTGATGTGGACCGGCCCCTTTTTGGTTGGGGGTATGGACCGGCCCCTTTGCAGTAGGTGATATGGACTGGCCTCTTTCCAGTTGGTGATATGGACTAGCCCCTTTCCAGTTGGGGGTATGGACCAGCCCCGTTCCGGCTTGGGGTATGGACTGGCTCCTTTTCGGTTGGTGATAAGTTGGGGATATGGACTGGCCCCTTTCCAATTGGGGATCGGGACCGGCCCCTTTTCAATCAGGGATATGGACCGGCCCCTTTCTAGGGATATGGACTAGCCCCTTTCCCGTTGCGGATATTGTCTTGCCCCTGCTTTTAGTTTCATTCATTTTGTTAGTTTGATTGTTAGTCTAATACATTTCAGGGGTATAGGGGACCAGAGTGTTGCACATTTTAGCACCCACGGGCACACCACGGATTTCTAGGTTTCCGTCCAATGCATTTCAAGGTTATAGGGGACCAAATTTTTGAGCATTCCAGCACCCATTGGCACCCCAAGGTTTCACAATTTTTTATCTGATGCATTTTAGGGCTACAGACGAAAATTTTCCATTTTTGTGCGCGTAGGTGGTGAAACGGGCATGGTGAGCTCGGTACATGGTGAGCATTGGGGACAAGGTGGTTTACACCAGGTCAACTGGGCTTCGGGTACCTACAAAGGGGTTTGTTTTATTTTGAGGTTGGGCGCTATGGCGGCACTTATAAAAGCCGGATTCATGTCATTGTGCCATTCATTGTAAGAAGAATGGAACTTTGATGGCCCGGCAACAATCGTACCATGATGTGTATGGGTGATATAGGGCACGCATTGAGCATTTGTTTGGACAATTGTGGTAGAGGCAGGTCTGTCACCCTCCTTATGTGCCGTGGGACCATGTCTCTCCTCATGTTTGGACTGATAACAGTAACTCGGCCGCCACGCAAGATGAGGGAGAGGATGAGGCAGATGTGTGTGCCAGAATTGTTGTGAGAAGCGCTCCGACATCCCAGCTTGTGGTGAGTGCTAGGAGCATTATTGTGATGAATGTGTTGATGCCCACACTTGTGGGGAACAAATTGTTTATCAGCCAACACATGAGTAATACACATTGATGTTGAATTCAGCTTTCGACTTATGCAGTGTGCTTTGTATGAAAGGTTTGCGGTCCAGTCTGGTCGGCTTGCAGGGCTCCTCTAGGGGAGGGTAAATCCGGGGTTAAAGTTGGGCAAAAGTACTGCGCCGGGCAAACACCCCCCCAATGGCCTGTGCCCCCCCCCCCCCCCCCTGCAGCCCCGGCCCGCACTCCCTCAGTATCTGCCTGTTGTCGTCCCCGCATCCATGATGTGATGTGATGCCGGACCACATCTTCACGCGTGTGGAGGACCTGGTCCCCAATGTGGACGTGGGCTCGCCGGTCATCATCCGCCGGCACGTGCGCGGCCGCGTCCGCTTCTACCTGGAGCTCGACATTGGCCAATGGGTGGCGGCGGAGGTACTGCGCACGGAATGCGCCGGCCTGTTGGAGGACGCCATGTACTACGTCGCGGGCCGCTTCGCGGGGGTTTTGGTACGTGCCAGCGAGGTCACAGGTGGGTCTGCCCTCCACGCACAGGGAGGGTGAAGGAGCATGCTGTACCCATCCTGCCTTAGTGACGGCGATTATGAAATTTACGGCCAAGGGATTGCATTGCATGTATTGAGGGTGTGATTCCGGGTGACAACCGTCGTCGGAGTTATGGCCAAGCTACGCCTTGGAGTCTTGAGGGCGCCTCTGGCACTGTGTGCCCAAAAGTGTGGTGGTGCCCAGGCCTTTGCTTAGTGGCTGGCTGATACTATACCGGGGGGGGGGGGGTCAGAGGCCAGAATAAAGTTTATGTACCTAAATCGACCTCCAAGTCCAGGCCCCTTTGATAGATTTCATTTTTTGGGTCCCTGGGTCAGCCAAAATCCCGCGGGGGCCAATTTAACCCCCATCCCCAATATCACTAAGCAAAGGCCTGGTGGCGCCTCGCCTTATCCGCAGTACAGTCGTGAGGGCGCCTCTGGCGACTTACCTGCAACTCTATGTGTGTCACAGTCTGCACTGTGATGGAGGCCAGAGCGATTCTGGAGGGCAACTCCGGACAGTGTAGCTTGGACTAGGCGGGACTTGGCCATCAATGCGACGAGGGCTTTCACCCATGTCAAAGGTCTCAGTGCACACCGTCCGCAAGGCGCCCACACAGACTGTTCCGAAGGACCCACAAGGCAGCATTACTGGAACTGGGGAAAATAACCGGGCTACGATTTCTGTTGAACACATTCTGTGCAAAATTTTTGTGCGCAATTGGTTCGATGCTTCTGAGGATTTGCAGGGGCATATACTAGGCTATGCTTTTGCTCATTTGTACCATGCCAGAAAATTCCATTAATGATAATTAGTTTCCCATGGAGGTTGCACAAGTGCTAAAGTACATACTGATGTCCGCATGCTCCTTGTGCTGTCCACACATGGCCACTTTTCGTCTGAATCTGGCGTGTGGGTGTGGGGAGCGGAACGTCACTTTGACATGTCTGCAGGAAACGGTTGGTTGTATTGTGCTCTCCTGTTCTTTCTCTGCAAGTGCCCTCTGTCAGAGTTGATTTCTCCTGTCATTCAGACACAAATGTATGCCACAGGTACTCATGTTGGGCACCACTCTTGCAGCAAGGGTGACCTGCTGTCCCCTTTTTTGTACCTTACACGTGACATTTGCAACCATGACCAGATTCATGAACAACTGAAGGTGCCTGTCAAGTCCCAGCCAGCCAAGCCAGCCGCCAAAAGGGCTGGAAACTGAGCTGCACAGCCTACCTTGTCACCCAATCCTCAGCGTATACCCAAATTGCCCACCGAGCATGTCCAGGAGTTCAAGGCTGTTTGGAGTCGGAAAAAGAAGTTTCACACTGTGCCTGTGGAAAGGGCATGAACACAGAAGTGACATTATGTTTCAGTGCAATTCACACTACTGGTGTTACTCATGTACAGCTGCAGCTTTGAAGTGTTACAGTTTGGTGGTGCAATCCCCCCCCCCTCCTGTGGGGGGCAACCGTCACGACATTGGGGGGGAGATTACAAGGGGGGTGTAAGGTATCATGTCCGTATCACGTCCGCATCACATCTGTATCACGTCCGTATCACATCCGTACCACATCCGTATCACATCCATATGACATCCGTATCGCATCCACATCACATTCATATCACATCCGTATCACATCGTATACTATCCGTATTGCATCCGTATCACATCCGCATCACATCCGTATCACATCCGTATCACATCCGCATCACATCCGCATCACATCCGCATCACATCCGAATCACATCCATATATTATCCGTATCACATCCGTATCACATCCGCATCACATCCGTATCACATCTGTGTCACATCCGCATCACGTCCGTATCGCATCCGTACCATATCCGTCTCCCGGTCAGAATTGGAGCTAGCACTTGTACCAAAAAGCAAGGATGCTTGTCCGCGCTTGTCCCAAAAATCAGTTACGCTTATCCCCACATGTCCCACGCAACAGGGATGTGTATGTTGGTGTATGTGCATTTTCTCTCTCTTGGGTGTCGTTGCAGCTGTGCGTATGATTGTGCTGCGTTGCAATGCACTGCCGCTTGTCCTGGCTTGTCCCGAAGCAGGATGACGCTTGTCCCTGCTTGTCCGGCCAAGCACTAGCTCCCAGTCTGGTCCCAGTGGTATCACGGTCATGTTGCAAGTGGTATCACATCTGCCTCACATTCGTGCCACAGTGGAGGTGGATCAGCTGAATCTTGAGTGGTACCCGCCTTGGCGGCCGGAGTCGGACGCTGGCCTCTATTCGCATTACGGCGACTCTGCGGACCTGCTCAACCCTCGGGTGGCGGCGCTGGCGGCGCTAGCGCCGCTGGACCAGGCCCTGCTGGGGGAGATGCTTGCGGTGCAGACAGGGAATATGGCCTCGCTGGCAGGCACGCACCTTTTGCCCGTCCTTGTCGGCATTGGCTCCCTCATTGGCCTACGCAACCTCGACACCATCATCAGCCCCCAGTTCCACATCGCGACAATGCTGTTTGCCTTTAACCCGCAGGTATCGGGCGTATTCTGGAGGGCAAAGGAAGGTTGGATTCTTCGTCGTTGAAAACCGTCGGATGCAGCCGTTGTCGGTTTGGTTTACAACCGCCGTCGGTTCGCGCACATCCGCCCTCAGCCCACAACAGCTGTCGTGAGTCTCACAGCACACCACCTCAAGAGAGCACCATGGTCTTTGATGACTGGATTACCCCACACCCTGCTTTGGCATAGAGAGCGGTTCCGCACAGGCTAGGTTCCGCATCCAGCAGCACCCTTCGTCCCTGTAACAGTTGCATTACGCACGTGTGATATCAGGCCTCTTCGGACCACCTCTGTGGGTCCTCTGGCAGCCCCCAAGACCGGCGGTTACTGGCCAACCACTGGCGGTTGGCCGCCAACGCTGTCCGTGACCGGCCAACTTTTGTGCATCGGGCGGCAACCGCCGTCAGTGAACCGCCGACGTTGTCGGTCACGGGCCAAGTGTTGTGCATTGGGCGCCAACCGCCATTCGTCGACCACCCACTTGTGTCGATGACCAGCCAAATGCCGTCATTATGTCGGCGTCCTGCCGTCCGGCATGCCATTGCGGAGCCGATTGCGTTTTCGTTCAGGCAGCCCTTGCATCGTCTGTGTTGACCTGGCGCATTCGTTAGCAGCTTTAGAATGGACACTGAACGATGGCTAAATACCACCCAATTTTTTCAAATTTTTTTCATACCAAACCCATACCCAAAGTTGGCCCTGTCACTGACCCATGACCTGCTATGTGTACTCTCAATGGACACTTGGTGGAACTTCGGTCACGAGTTATAAAAAAAAAAAAAAGAGTTTTTTCAAATTTTTTTGAAAATGATTGATGTTGCTGATCGTTAGTTTGGATTGTTAGCTATTGCTTGCTGTCTCAACGATATGCTCGAATTGTGCCCCTGATAACAAGACCCTGAAAAAAGTGTGAGATATGTGCTTAGGTGGAGTCTTGGCCTACGTAGTTTCAGCTATTGAAAATCAACATGGGCGGTCTGCAGGCCAACAACTACCTTTTCTTACACTTTGATGTGGTGGTACAACAACTGGCGCCTGGAACAATAACGGGGTGCTTGTCCCTTTTTTTGGTCATATTGTGTCGCAGGAGCCAGCGTCCCCCGCAGCCGTCAAGGACCTGCCGGTGTACATGCGCGTGAATGGCCTCCACGCGGAGCAGGAGCTTAATTTGGGCGGCAACCCTCGGCGGCGTGTCCACCTGCGCTCGTTTCTACTGACGTGGCTGCGCCGCATGGACGACTACTTGCAGCATCTCGCCGCCGACGGCGTGGAGAAGGGGCCCTGGCCCGGCATCGGACTGCGGCAGCCCAACCACCCGGGGGACCTGCAGCGCTGGAAGCGCTTCATCGCGGCCGCCAATCTGGAGCGGGCCTCCAGCTACGCCTGGGCTGGCGGCACGCCTGAACCCGCCCCCTTGGACGGCGGCCCGCGCGTACCCAGCCACCGGGAGGGGCGCTCGCGCACCCGCAGCCCGGTCAAGGGAGGTGGTGCGCGTGCACCGAGCCCCCGGGAGGGGCGCTCGCGCACGCGCAGCCCTGCCAACGGAGGTGCCTCGCGCGCGCGCAGCCCCCAGGACGGCCGGAAGCGCTCGCCAACGCCCCAAAACGGCCGCAAGCGGGCACCCACCCCTCAGGATGGTCGCAAGCGCGCGCCCACACCCCAGGATGCTCGCAACCGCGCGCCCAGCCCCACGAAGGCCGGACGCACCCGCGCCCCAAGCCCGAGGGGCGGCTCTTTGCGGGCGCCCAGCCCCTTCGGCAGCCACACTCGCCTGCACGATGCCCCCAGCGCCCCCCCGGAGCGCCTCGGCACCCCGCCGCCCACCCACATTCCCCCATACCAGTCACCCGCCTCGTTCACCCGCCCGCCTTCTCGGCTTGCCCCCCCCAGCACCCCAGCGTACCGCCACATCTCACCAGGCCTCTATCCGTCGCCCACGCGGTACGCAGGCCCCTATCCGTCGCCCGCGCGTTCCGTCGCGTCGCCCGCGCGTTCCGTCGCGTCGCCCGCGCGCTCTGCCACGTGGGAGCGCACGCCGACGCTTGCCTCCGCGTTGGCGGGCGCGGCCCTGACCTCGCAATGGCAGGACACGGGCCCCCCGGTGCAGTGGTACTGGCGGAACGTCGGGACGGGGGTCATGGACCCGCCGCCCCCGGTCACGGTCTCGCTCCCGGAGGAGGTCGCGCAGCGGCCCGCGGCCAAGCGCGCGCTTCACAGCCTGGGCCTGCAGCGCCAGCCTGAGCCCCCGCTGTCCACCGGTGCGGACCCGGTGGCGGAAGTCACGGAGCTGGTGATCCCGGAGGAGCCGTTGGCCCTGCGCCCGCCGCAGCCACTCGAGGACGTGGTGATGTACAACGAGGATTTCACGCGGTCGGTAGTCGCGGGGCCCGAATGGCCTGCCCCAACGGCGTACGTTGCGCACCCCGGCGGGCCCTACGAGCCCGTCCTGGACGCCCCGCCCCGCGGCATCTCCCGGTCGGTCCCCGCCGCGCCGGGGCGTGCGCCGAGCCCCGCGCGCGCGCTGGAGTGGGGCTCAGTGGGTCGAGCGCACGGCAGCCCCATGTCAGTGCTGCGGTCCCCGAGCCCTGGGAACTCGCTGCTGCGCGAGCTGAGCAGCCCCGTGGTGTCCCTGGGGCGCACGCCCAGCCCCGCGCGGTCCGTGAGCCGTGGGACCAGCGCCCTGCGGCGGGCCCTTTACGACATGCCAGAGGCCCCGCTGTACCCGGAACCGCGCGGGCGGCCCCGCAGCCCTGCAGCTCATCTGCCGCGAGAGGCACCGCTGTACCCGGAACCGCGGGGCCGGGCCCGCAGCCCTGGAGCTCATCTGCCGCGAGAGGCACCGCTGTACCCGGCAACGCGGGGCCGGGCCCGCAGCCCTGGAGCTCATCTGCCGCGAGAGGCACCGCTGTACCCGGCAACGCGGGGCCGGGCCCGCAGCCCTGGAGCTCATCTGCCGCCCGGCAGGCACAGCGTTGTGCGCACGCGGTCTCCCCCTCGGACGCGGTCTCCCCCCCAGACACGGTCTCCCCCCCGGACGCGGTCGCCCATTCGCACGCGCGGTCCTGTGCCGGACGTGGAATCGCGATTCGTGGCAGAGCGGGAATCGCGCTCCAGAGGGTCGCCCGAGCGGGCGCAGGGCGCGCCCGAGGACTCGCTCTCGCGCCTGAAGCGACTGAAAGGGTCGGTCGAGCCGGCCTCGCCGGGCGCGTACGAGGACGCGTTTGCGCGCCTGAAACGTCTGCAGCGGGAGACGCGCTCCGTGACCGACCGCAACGGCCGCAGCCCCAGCCGCAACGGGCGTGGCCTTGACCGGAGTGTGTCGCCACCGAAGCGGAACCGCAGTGCGTCTCCCCCGGGGCGTGTGCGCAGCGCGTCGCCGCCGTGGCGGCCGCCGCGGGGGGGCCGGGCCCCGCCCGGGAAGCCCATCACGTCGCCGCGCGGGCGCGCGCTCGCGGCCGCCGGCGCGGTGGCGCGCCGCCCGGATGCGGCGCCGAACCAGGCCGCGTTCGAGCGGCTGTACCGGGACGGGGTGCGGCAGGTGCGGCAGCGGCACGCGTGGGAGGCAGACAAGGCCGACCGAGAGGCGCAGCGGGAGCTGTTGGAGCTGCAGCGCAGCCGCGCCACCGTTTCGCCCGCGACCGGCGACTACGGGCGCCGCGGCCCGGCCCAGCGCCCGCCCTGGGACGACTCCGGCCCCCGCGCCAAACCTATTCCCCCGGCACGTGCCGCGGCGCTCCCGCCCCGCCGCCGCGCGCCCCCAGCCCGCCCCGCCACAACCAGCTGGCCGCGGCAGGCCTCCGCCCCGCGGCCGTCGGCTGGTGGCGCCGCGCAGGCCCGCGCGCGCGCCCAGGGGGGCCCGGCCCGGCCCGCCAGGGGGAAGGAGCGGCCCGCGCCCCCGCCGCGCACCCTCCAGGTCGGCCCCCCCGCACCCTCCACCCCCCCGGCCGCGCAGGGCCCCCGGGCGCCGTTCCCGGACGCGTACCTCCAGCCCCCCGTCCCCGGCCCCGACGCCAGCCCGAGCTCGCACCCGCAGTCGTCCTCCGCCGGCGCCGACTCCGCGCGGGACCTCTACTCGCCGCCCCTGGACCCGCTGCTGGTCTGGGGCGACGAGTCCCCGCAGTCCACCGTCTTCGAGCCTTCGCCCCAGTCGGAGCTGGCCCCGCCCCCCCCCAGTCTCCCGGGGTCGCACCGGCTGCACCCTGGCACCCCCGGGTCGCAGCGGGTGGCGGTGGAGCACGGCGCGCCGACGGACACGTCCCTGGGGGCCGGCAAGTACTCCGCCGGTTTCGAGACCGGGGCGGTCATCACGGGGGTGCCGGGGCTGCTCGGGTCGTACACGTCCGTGCCGCCCCCGCGCGGCTTCGTGCCCCCGTGACCCGGGCGCGTCGCGGGTCCTCGGGCGGTGCCGGGGGTGTAGGCGAAGGGGAGTGCGTCTTTCCCCCCCGCTGGGCCGTCCCTAGTCAGCAAATCACATGGGGGGTGCCCACCCTTTGCCCGTGGATATTGCAGCCGTGGTGCTTGTGAACCGTTCTCCCCGTGCAGTCGCGGTTCGATGTAGGTGGACGGTTACTGACCGTTACCTCCGTTACCGCTGGCGGTTGGCGGGGCAGGTGTAATGTCATCGACCGTTGCGGGCCTGCTTCCGAGAAAGAAACCCGGGTCAGACGTCCCTTATTGCCCTCGCCCCATCCTCAGCACCCTTCTTCGTGCACTGCAATGCTCCTGTTCCAGGACCCCCCTCCGCCCGTCACGCCTGCTCTTGAAGGGGGGGAGCCTTCCCCTGGAAGTGGCAGATGATTTCATTCTGTCCTGCTCCCCACCAGCGGCGCACTAACCGTTTTCAGCGCCAGATTTTGTCCCCAGCCCTTTTTCCGGCCGCCAGCAACCGCTTTTGCAATCGCTTGTGCACCCCCCCCCCCACCCCCTGTAGCCGTCCCTATCCCATGTGTAGACCCTGCCTCTTCCTGGCTACTAGAGCCTTGCTGCCAACCCTAGAGATTCTCTCGCCTGTTGAAATGTGAATATGCCCAATGTGAATATGCCCATGGTCCCAGGGGGCTGCAGCTTCCAGACATCAGGCTCGACAACCTGATTCTTGTGCCACCATCAAGACTTCATATGCCACCAGATATTCTTTCCATTGTGCGACGCTTATCTACGACTCCGGTGACGGTCTTAGATTGAGGAGACCCATAGCATCAAATATCCATCGGCACGATGGACCCCGCTGCCATGTGCACCCCTCTCCAAAATGTGTACCCGATGTCTCATCCGTGTCTCACTGTCTGCGGCTATCCCCCGCCATGACCTCATTTACGTCAGACCCGCCTTTTTGCCGCGTGGGGCGCCTGGGTGTGCAAGAGTCGTCTCTTTTGAGACGCTTTCCCCTTTATTGCTCTTGCCCCGCCTGAGTTTTCAGGCCCCGCAGCATATGCCCCTCCCATTGCTCCGCGGCCCATCGAAGGCGAGAGCAGGTCTCTTTCAAATGGCTGCTGCCACCAGTTGTGCAGCCCGGACAAAGCCAGCAGTGGTACGTGGCACCCATCTTCAGAGCTGGATGGATTCACGGCCCGTCAGTGCCCAGCGTGCCTGGGACCCACAGAGGGAACATTGGGCCCTCTGCAGGCACCGCGTGCGCACTGTGCATCTGTTGATGGCCGCGCAGCATCAGAACTCGGGCCGTGCGCCCTCAATGTTTCCAGTGGTGGTCTGGTCTGTCGCCAGCCTTTGTCAATCATTGGGAGCATGCCCACGGTTGTGCGCAATTTGACCTCGGGGGTTGAGCTCATTTGTGGCTTTGTGCCTTTTTCCACTATCTCAAGCCATGTCGTCGCACGGATCAAGCATCAACACGTCCCATACAACAGCTGTTGATGATTCTGTGGGCGGTCCGTACTGCCACTTCAGCCTGTCCTCTTGTACCTTTGCTCATGCACAAAGCATTGGTGCAGTCCGTTGTCTCCATCATGGCAACTTGTGGCGATGTTCGCTGGCGCCCTTGAAGATCATGTGGAGTTAAAGACCGCCATGATGACAGCCCGCAACCAACTCCTCGGCCAACAAGCACATTGGCTTGGGGAGATCAGGAGAGCAGCAGCCAGAGCCAATTTTCGATGCCCCCGCCTATATTGCAGCCCAAGTGACAGCCTCACGGGCCTCATGGGACTGCCCAGCACCTGCAATCTGCCCTGTGCTACCGCTTGGGTGGCGTCTCCCTCCCAATCTCGCTCCTTTGGCATCCTCTGCAGGTCTCGTTCACAACCTGTCATGCCCCTTATATAACCTGAACTTGCACATCTCTTCACTTCCTGCCCTCCCAAGCAGGCTCTAGGTTGGAGCCAGACCAGGCCGAGGCTTTAGGGGGGGCATCGCGCTGGAGAGGGCCCGGGGCTGTCAAGATCCCAAGGGCGCACAAGTCAGACCAAGACTGCCCTGTTGGGTGCTACTCCTGCTAGCCTGGCCCCTTGTAGGAGATTCCCTGCTCGCTGCGTGTGTGGCGTGAGCCAAGGATGCTCCTTCGGTGGGACCTGTTCTCAAACCCGATCACACGACAAACTCCCAGTGCGCTAGCACGGCACTGTGGGGGCGTCGCAGGGGGCCTACCTTCGATGTGTCAGACGAGGGACCCGCCAAATGTGCCCGCCAATGGCGCTTGGAGATGACATGGGGGATGGCATGGGCCTTACCCCCCCCCCCCCTCCCTTGAATTCGATGGACACTGTCCTCGAACAGTCCCCGCAATGTATGGTAGACCCCGGTTGTGTGGCATCCGGTGACCACCCATTGGGAGTCTTGACTCTAACGGGGACGGGCAGCTGCATAGTGAGAAAGCTGGTGCCCTGGTGCAGCCCCGCTCGATTGTTGAAATGGCTTTGGCTCAATGCAAGTCCATTGCTGGCGCAGGACCGTCATCCACGGTTCATCAGAAGGCCCGTCACGCCAGCAGACTTCTCAACCAACGGCGGGTTGTGGCGACCACCAACGGATCAACACCAAGGATCGCCCCATCCCGTTGTTGTACCCCGCGGCCCAGACAAACTCTGACGAGATGACGATGGGGGGGCGGGGTTGGGGTGGGGTGGGGTGGGGGGTGATTGTGGCCTCGGGATATGGAATTCCATAAAGGGTGCCCAGGCATGCTCTAGGGGCTGCAGTCCAGAACTGGGTCCCAACCCTGTGCATCGGGTGTGCAGTGCGCAGGAAACATGAGCACTGCATACCAGGCAACCTGGTGCCCGTCCTCTCACTGGGTGCGGTTGCACCTGCACGGCCCAGCTCTGAGGTACACCGCCAAGCTCCTCTCAGGAAAGCGCAATGACACGGGCGCGCAGGTGTCCCCAACACCACAAAACGGAGCCGCAGTGCTGTTTGCAGCTGGAGCTGATTGTCAGACCTGCGCAACCCCATGTGACATTGCATAACATTTATTCAAATAGTCGGGGATGAAATCTTTTTCAGCCTACAGTCATTGTGTCTCATGCACACAGGGAAGCCTACGGGCGTGGCAGTGTCCCACTGCATAACCTGGTTTCAGACTCAGCTACTCCTCATTACGTGTCAGATCCGCTACCACAGTAGTTTGTAGGATCATTGTAGCACCGGACAGCTCTGAACCTTGATTCCGAGGCGTTGTCTCGAGTACCATATGATGGACAGGGTACGCCAGCTCACCTTGGTCTGGACCAAAAAAAAAATTGTGGGGGATGAAAGTACTCGAGAGTGAAGCGAATGCAGAGCACTGCTGCCACGCCCCTTGCCCTCCCCTGGGGCACCGTGTGACGCCCACTGGGCAAGGGCAGATGAGAAGGAGGTTGGTTGGTTGGTCCGCATTGGGGTTTGGTGGCCTGCGCCCTCCGAGTCCCCCCTCCCTGAGTTGCCTCCTCGGAGGCCTGCACGTGCCGACGGAAGTCTCGGGCTTGAGGCTCCTCCCCCCGGCTACCGCACCGGTCCCCGGAGCGCTTGGAGTGCCGAACTGGCGGCCTTTCGATCTTAGGTCGTGGGTGCTCCCGCCGGGGAGGTGGGGAGCAGGGCCAATGGAGGGTTGGGCATGCAGTGGACACTGTTGTACCGCGACATTCTCCCTTGGGGTCCTCTGTCGTTCGTGACGGCCAGCACAATTTGGGGCCACGTGTGGCGGACACACCTGACACAAGTGGCTGCTATTTTGACTCAACTACTCGAGTCAGTTCTGCTGCCCTGACTCACGTGACCCTCTGCCCCAAGCGGTCCTTGGTCACTTCCTGTTCTTTTCCCTTTCATGCACGGCCTAAAAAGCGCCATGGTTGACGGTCGCCTGGTTGCAGTCAATGATCAACCAACGGCGGTGGACCGCATTCAATGACTGACCAACGGCATCAGGCGGCCCATGAACAGCAATTCATTGGTTAACGAATGGCAAGGTTTCTCGCCGTGGACGTACATTACCTGCATCTGCTTTTGTTGTTCAGTCAAGGACCGCACTGGCCTGCCCATCAGACAGGGCGTTGTGCGATTGTGTGACATGACTCGAAGTGATGCCCCCCCCGACCTCCGCTATACTGTGGAGAATGTTGGAGTGACTCCGGAGGGTGACAACTATCGCCCAGCTGCGCTTCGCCCCTGGCACAAATGCAGAGGGTGACGGCCTCTCCAACTGCAATTGCTCACCCTTCTGACTGCCATCGGTCACCCTCCAACTGCCGTTGGGTACCCTCCAAGTGCCAGCCGTCCAACGGCAATTGGTTACCTTCCGAACTGCCAAGCTATGCATGTCCAAGATACATTACCTCTACACTTGTTTTCTGGCACCGAAAGTTTTTGACGTCAGTTTTTCTGGTTCGTCAGAGGCAACCTTTTGGAATTTTGGAATCTTCCTGAATGGCTGGATGTACCCCATCCATTTGAGTTCATTTATGGTTGTTTGCTTTGTCCACATTGTCACAAATATCAAGCATGATGACCAGGAAAGATAGTCCCGTTCAAGCAATATTGATACTCCTGTTGGTTACGTGTGCGCTCCGCCTTGTCTAAGCCACGCCGTGTCTAGGGACGCAATTGCTTTGGGACGATGGCACTTCAGACCCAATCCGCATTCGTGCGTTTTCTGGGTGGTTTAAAGCCTTTGGAATGAGTACAATGGCACCCATCACATTTTGTCACATTTTAATGGCTTTTCTTGCCAAGTATGTCACGGACCATCATATTGAAGGACAACGAATTGAGGGATGTGGCATAGTGATGGGGAGAATTGGAGGGAGTACTATACGCAGTGTGCGCGCGGTGCATGCACAGTGCGTGTATTGGGGTGATTTCTTCGACCTACCCACCTATTTGACAGTGAAGTGCACGTGACACCAGGCTGTAAAAGGTATTACCATCGCACATACCGCACTGTGTCCGCTTACAGTTTCAAGGTACAAAAGTTATTTGTAACCGTCCACAGCCCACCAAGAAGTAACAACCACCATCCAGAGCCTGCCAAGAAGTAACAGCAACCATCTGGAAGTAACAACCAGTAGCCCAAAAGCCTCATTTTTATGCACCACTTTCAGGGTTCCCAAGGGGGGTGCCCTTAGCGCAGTGCACGCGCAGTGCGGGCGCAGTGCAACTATTTGGGCGTCTAGCCGTACCGGAGACCCATAGTTTGTCATACTAGGGGCATCATTGTTGCCCCTAGCATGCTTCTTCCACATGATGGATATGGCATTTTTGGATTTTCACCCACTTTCACCCATTTCCACCCCTTTTCACATTTTGTTTTGCTCATCTTCACCATGGACTCCCACACTTTGGTGTGGGCCCTTGAGTTGGGGTGATGGACTCCCACGCTTTGGCGTGGCCCCTCGAGTTGACGTGACGGACTGCCCGGTCTTTGCCTGACCACAGTCGAATGCCCTGTGCGAGGCCGCATCCCTGCTGATGAGGAAGCGTGGTTGTACCACATGTTGAAAACAGGGGTTGATGTGGATTCCCTCCTGCAAGAAACTTTGCTCCCCGGTCCAGTTGAGGATGGGGTGGACACATACGCGGCTTTGGGACTAGGTGGAAGGGTGAGTGAGCTTTCAATTGAACAAAAAAGGGGATATGTGTGTGGCTTTCCGCATTTTGCATGATGTCTTATATAAAGGGAAGGTAGCTTGCATTTGTCTTGAGTTAGGGTAGTTTGAGTGACTTAAATTTAGGGGCATTTGGGTAGCTAGGGTGGCCTAATTTTGAGGGTGTTTGGAAGGGGTCGGTATGGGGGTTCTTCATAGGGGAATCTAGTCTAAAAGTAGCGCGCACTGCGCACGACGTGCGCGCGCAGTGCAAGGGTTCCCCCAAGGAATGACCTTCTCCCCATAGTTTGTTCCAGCACATGACGTGGTGCATGTACGGTGCCCGCACGGTGCAGGTAATCCCCCTTGGTGCACACCCTCCACAACAAGGCCATGCCAAACTACGGCTTCTAGGCACATGTCTAGCTGGGGTCTTCGATAGTGGTACCCCCACCCTGCGCAGGCATGCACCCTTGTTGAAGCAGCAGGAGCTGGAGCAGAACTGCAACATTTGCAGTGCAAACGGAAACAGTGTTGCGGAACTGGTCGAGTCTGGCAAGGGAAGGTTCATGCCAGCTATTTGAAATATGACGTCATGGCGGTATGCAAGCACAGGGGTCTCCAAAAACGAACACCCCGTTTGACCGCGCTTCCTTTGAACAATGGGTCTTGCTGGATGACACCTGAGGAAACCAGCAAGTAGCGCTCAGCATTTTCGGATTTCTCTGTTGCAATTGTGTTATACTGTAATCTTGTTTACTGCACTGCATGGAAGGTTTGTGTGGGGTTCTATCTGTGTTGTGTCGCATTTTTCACCAGGTTGCCCAGAAGCACAGTCTTGTCTCAGCACGATGAGCCCATGGTACTGTGGTTTTCTACAACCTGGCATGTGCTTGCCCCAAGGGGGGGAGGATTCCACGGTTTGGGCAAAGTAGGGGAGTACAAGGGGGGGGGGGATTTTCGTGGGGGGATACTTTCGTGGGAAATTTTCGTCTTTAAGGAAGGTGGCAAAATTCAGGGGTGCCGGCAGTGTAGTGCAGGGATTCCCAAGGATGGCGAAACCCCAGCCCCGAGATTTTCCCCGGCGAAATCATCCCCGTACAAAATCCTGCACCCCCCCTGTAAGGCAGTTCTGGATTATCAGTCCAGCTTCTTTGGGTGCAATCCCCATGTCAGAGGTGATGTGGTGATCGGAGAGGATGTGGTACACCCTAAACCTGCTCGTGACGCTTTTGGATCACTATTGCGGACACTCTGCATTTGTGGAACGGTAAGCAAGGCTTGGCAGCAGCAATTACCAGTCACATATGAGCCCCCTTCCATCTCCCCAACTGTGTTACCCCATCCTGCACCAAGGAGGCTCCCTGCCCCAGGAAGGCTCCTGCCCCAGGGGGATTGGTCCCCTGGTGCCCCCTAGAGGGTGTTTACCAAGTGCTGGTCCCCCAGGTGTGTGTGTGGGGGGGGGGGGGGGTGCACTACCAATGTATATGTAAAAAGGAGTATGGACAAGAGCACAAGAGGAGCCACAGCTAAGGAATAGATTTCTTTTTGTCACCGGGATGTGATGGCAATACAGGGGAGTAGAAACATACACACCCCACAAGAGAAGCTGCACAGGCCCCAGGGTACAACCACAAGTGCCAGGTAGCATGTCATCAGCATCTGGGAGGGTTCCCAACAATCGAATCAGTATATGGAAAGTCCTTTCCCTCACAGCTCATTTGTGGTACCCCGCACCCCCCTTGCAATCTCCCTTGTTAGCACGCGACAGTCTCCCGGGTGGGGGGGGGAGACGGTCACCAAGTGACGGTCTCCCGGGGGCCGGGGGGGGGGGGGGTTGCAAGGGTATTTCAAGGCAAACTGTGGTACCCTCCACTGATGCAAGCAAAGAGAACACACGGTCGCCGGGAGAAAACATCTTGGGTCTGAAATAGCAACACAACACACCCCTACAACGCCTTTAGAGCATCACAGAATACACACAAGTGATTGATTTGAAGTAATGGGAAAGCAATGCAACGCCATGTGTCAAGCAGATGGGCAACACAAACCAGCACAATAGGTGTTAACTAGAAAAACATGGAAGTGATGATCTCCCGGGGGGGGGATTGCAAGGGGGGGGGGGGGTACCTATTTCAGGTGGTAGTCTTGGGCAGGCCACAACCTAAAGGCAAATGCTGTCCCGGCAACATTTTTTTCTGCCTCTGTGAGGACACAGGGTTGGTGGAGAGAGGTACCTTTACAACCCTTGGCCATATGTTTGACATAGCAATGCTACGGTTCTCATCGTGTCTCACTCTATCGCACAGTTTCCAAATAGGAAAACAAAGGAAAGATGTCAAGCCACCATCAGGTAGTATACCAATGCATACACAGTCCACACGTGCAGCGCATGAGAACCACATATGAATGGGAGAGCCACCGGATCCGCCGGATAGCCGAAAACACCAACCAACGCTGGAGACGAGACACTGTATCATGAGGGGTGCACGCGGCGGCGGAGGCGCGGAGGCGCTTGCGGCGCCTCTCCGGCGCCGGTAGGCCAACAACTTGCCAACATCACATGCCTTGGTAGGCTATGAAGTGAGAGTAGAAAGCAGACCAGTAGTACAAGATAGTTAAGGTCGTGTCTTCCACCTGTGTCCGCCTCTATGCTACAAAGACCCCTTTCCAGCCAACAAGCAGGAGTGTCCCATGGGGTGGGCGCCAAGCAAATCGCCAAGCCAACCCACAGCCTTATGCCTCCTCTCTGCGACAAAGGCAGGTAGGTAGTACAAGGAATGGTAATGTACTATCTCAGACCATGTGTCTGAAGCACCGGACGATCTCAAACACTTGTCCATGGATAGTCAAAAAAAAAGAAAAGAACCCAAACCAGCGGAGGAGGAGCCCCATGGGGAGCGCTTATGTGTTGGGTCACCCCCCCCCCCTTTCTAGACCCCCAAACCCACACCAATCTGTGGCCATAGGGAACCGCCGAATTTTGGGTGCCAACGGCACGTGGAAATTTTTTTCGCCTTTGGTGAAAGGGTTGGACAATTGGCTCCACCCAATGTGTGTACACCCAAAATGCTCCAATTGAATGGTGAGTTCAAATCTTTCTTTTTCACCTACCACCTTGGCCTGGGTTTATGTAGACGTATTGATTTCCCCCCACTAACCCCCCCCCCCCAAGGCTCCACCCCGAGAAGGCAGGGGTAGCCATATTGGGTAATTGGTAGGTATCAAATTGGAGATGGTAAGTGCACAACAAGTGAAAAGTGCGGAGTAGGATTTGGCAAGGAGCGGGAAGCAGATGCCAGGGGAGCTTGAAAAGGGGTTTGCATGGGTCAAGGATCACCTGAGCCCCCGAAAGGAGGGGTGGCAGGGGGTCTTGGAAAGGGGCTCAGATGACAGAGCCTTTGTAAAAGGGCAGTCTAAGGGCTAGTGATGGCTCACAAATCAAGCTGCGAAGCAGCCTGTACGAAAGAGTTTCGAGGAACAATTTTCCCCCATGATATATGGCTCAAAATGATTGGGTGTCGTGGAGATCATTTTGAGCCATATGTGTTGTGGTGCCCAGGGACCCCCCCCCCCCAAGACCCCCTCCATGGCTCATTTTTGGCTCATGTCACGTGAACCTAAAAGGTGTGGGGGGGGGGGGGGGTTAAAAGGGGCTCAGACGACCTCCAGCCCACGCAAACCTTTTTCAAGCACACCAGGTTCTTCTAGGGAAGTTGTGGCTCTTGCACTAACGTATGTGTGTGTCTACACATTTCACAATGCATGGCCCAAACCAATCTTAGAGAGCACAGCACGAGCCCTCATCCGTTGCCTAGTACAAGAGCAATACGGCACCAATGGGACAACAACCACCCAACAAGCCATACTGTTACAGGACAAGCTGAATCACAAGGAAGGAAGGGGTGTTTGCCCTCTTCATAGACGTGGCCAAGGCCTTCCCGAGTGTCCCGGATCCCGTATTACTGCATGTTGCAACGTAGAGGGGTGCCCAACCATGTACTGGCCATGTTGCACGACATATACACCGGTTCCAACATTGCCTACCTAGAAGCGGGTTCCGCTATCAAACAACACGAGGTGTAAAAGAAGGGTGCCCAATGTCACCCACGCTATTTGTATTCTACTACAATGTGTTCTTGAGCGAACTCAAGGAGCTTGCGTTGCAGGGAATGAAGATGCCCAGCTAACTGCCTGGAGGAGGACTCTAAGCGGAGGGTCTACATGCCGGGCGACCTCAAACGGTTTTGGCAGGAGCACACAAAAGGAGGAAGGTGCACATCAGGCAACATTCCCAAGGGGATGGAGGTGGTACAGGAGTACAAGAGGCAGAGACCAGTAAGGACCTAGCTTGACAAGTGGAGAGGGAATACACGCGATGGAAAAAGACCGCCGGAAGGCTGAGGGAAGAAAGTGTGCTTGTTGCCAACTACCTGTGGTGGGCCGGATTTCAAGTGGCGTGTCAGAGCATGGTCCAGTCCCATGTGCGGCAACGAAGCCTGCGGCACCTCTAGAAGCTCTAAAGAGTAGCAACCAGTGAACCACTGCCCCCCCTTTCCACTGTCAGGCAGGAGCGACCCCTGGGTAGGGCATCACAAGCATTCCCAAGTGAACCCATAACCTTATGCCTCCTCTCTGCGAGGAAGGCGGGTAGGTTTCAGGAATGGTTATGTACAATCTCAGACAGTGAGTCTGATGATCTGGAGCAATCTCGCACAACTGTCGATGGAACCGGACAGTTTAAAAAAAATACAGTGCATGGCCCAAGCAGGGCTATAGAATTGAGTGCAGGCATGGTTTTGGATATTGACAGGATTTTTGCCATCTTTTTGGTAGAGCACCACTAATTTCACTGCTTTTGCGGCTATTATCTCCTACTTCTCAATTGACGGCCATGATCCAACTTTTTCACATGGGTGATGCAGTTGGGTGACCTACATAGAGAATGCCATTCATGCAGTGCGCATGCAGTGCAGATTCTTGATACCAGTTTGGAGTCATGTTACAACCAAAATCAGCTCAGTTGGACCTCATGCGATCCTCCATATGGTGTTTTGGATGGCTTACCTCTCCATTTGCAATTTTGCCACCTCCACCTGTTGCACATGTACGCATGCTTGGCCGTGGTAGCTGTAGCTGCACCTCCCAATGCATACGTTCTGCATCTGTGGGCATGCACTGTTGTGCACGGGCCTCGCCTGCACAGAGCCTGTAGTCATTGACTGTAGTGGGCTGTAGTGCATTCCAGGTATATGCGGAAGTACGCACAGTGAGTTCGCTCATGGCAATGAGGCGCCAAAATACAAAAAACAATTGTGCACACTGGCATTCATACAGCTAGCTTAGTCCATTTGCCTTTGATAGTGCAGTAGAGAACCCTGGAGGTGTCATGGGACGGGGCAACGGCTGTTGCTTGCAATATGGTTTTCTTCCCTTTTGCGGGTGCGCTATCCCATGGCGCAACAAGAATGGCCACAAACGCTATAGACTGTGCCAAATTTTCCTGATTTGCCCCAGAAAGTGCGCCTTGTAACGACGACTCCTGAATTCGGGCAGTTTGACAACCTTGAGACCCACCATGCCCCTGACCGATCATTGCTGGTGGCAGGGCCTTTTAGCATCCAGCACACATGCGCAACCCCTATTTAGTGCTCGATTGTCCACCCCCCTCCGCTGGTTTCCTGCAGATACCATGGTCTTTCGGCTGCCCGAAGATGTCTTGGTCTACATCTCCGATTACCTGCAAAAGGACAGCCTCAGCCAAGTGTGCTGCAGGGGGCGCAGGATTGTGCGAGGGCGGCACGTGGCCTGTTGCTTCAGCACCGACACCGCACTGGCCAAGGTCTCCCGGCTGAAGGGGGACGCGGCCCTGCATTCGCTCACCATGCAAGGCTCCTCCGTGCAGTGCCAAGGGATCCAGGAACTTGCCGCCCTGAGCGAGGCCCCCTCTTTGACGTCTCTCACACTGAGTCTTGGCAGGAATCACATCGGCCCCGCCGGTGCCCAAGCCCTGGCCGCGCTGAAGAATATGCCCGTCTTGGCCAACTTGAGTCTGGGTCTGAGGAGCAGCCACATAGGGTCCCGTGGGGCGCAGGTATGGCGTGCGCAGCCGAGGCAGCCTCCGTGGAACGCATGATTTGTGCCGGAGGCACCACCTGTAGAACGATGATCAGTGCCTCATGCCTCCACCTGCTTTGCCCTGTTTGAACGCTAGGGCAACCCCATCCTGGATGCGAGGCACTCGGCATCGGGCTCGCAGCTGTAGGTTGCGAGTTCGATTCCAAACACGGGGCTTCAGGCCGAATCACAGCCCCGTCAACTGGCCCGCATATGACCCACACTCCACCCTGGACAGGCCTCTTATGCACCCCAAAAGAGTGGTGTGACTCCCCTGTGAGTGGGTGCCTATCTCGATGCGCACGACAGCACTTAGTGGGGTGCACACGACCTTTGGGCTCTCAATCCTGGATGGCAATTAAAGTGGGAAAAACTGTCTGAATGCACACTGTATGTACGCAGTGCAGGTATCAGAAGAAGTGGCAGTACCACGACCAATACCAATACCAAAACCTCCATGAGTACCGACACCAATACGAACACCAATAAGGTACCATTACCATGCATTTCCAGTGGCGCAAAAGTTGTTTCCGTTTTGCCACATGATGGATCATCCTCAGGGGGAATGCCGTGCACGCACTGCGCACGCAGTGGAAAGTTTTGGATGTCAGCGAATACTCGGACCCTACTATATCCTAGTGTGGCACTTGCTACTTGAAGATGTGTGCATCTTGCATGCCCTTGCATCGTTGTACCTTACAAGGCTGAGTGGTTTGTTCATAGAGACATTGGAGCACCAATTTGAAGGCAGTTTCGTTGTTATCTTGTGGGCTTTGCTGCTTGCTGTGCTATCAGACAGGTAACACGTAATCTTGGGTGAATATCCCGGCATCTGTGTGCGCAACATGCACGGTGCAACAACTTGGCCAGGGTATCTGCCTCCCCAGCCACCTGCTCAAGCATTCCGCAAAATTCTTCCCAAACCCCAGGGTCAATGCTTTACTCATTGCAACCAAAGGGCTTTCAAGGTGGCCCCCTTTGCTAATCTTAACTACAAACAAACCCACAAAGTGCACAGCAAAAGCAAACCTGAAATTGGTCCACAACTCACTGAACGACACCACCCGCTATCCTTCTGATTCTAACTCCGATGCCTCCGATGTCAGACTTGACATCTGCCACTGAGAAGCGTGCATCAAGTCGCAGTCAATTTCTGGACCGGACTTGGACGCGTGCTGCTGGCGTCAGATGCTAGCTTGTGCTGTCGCATTGCACTTGCAGCTCCTGACAAGGGCCTGTGGGTAAGTGCAGGAGCACACGCCTGTACGTCTGTCCTACTAGTGGGCTGCCCCTAACTTTTCCGCTTCGGTGCCGCCCCAGGGAGGAGGAGAGGATGCTGGCGCCCGCCAGTTGAGTGCTATGGAGGGCAATGGGCAGGCGTCCCATGCACAAACGTAACTATTTCGTGGTGGAGCCTCTCGCTCTATAGGCATGGTGTTTCCTTCATCGGCATGGCCCCTCTCTGAGAGGTGTCCAGACGGGGGGACATCACCCAGCCCATGGGCTATGCTCCAAAACTTTGTTCCCTTCCCTGTGTTCTCCGCTTTGGGATGCGGGGACTGAGCAAACAGCAGTACCACCGTTGTTGGCAAGGGAGGAACCCACCAACAATCGGTTCGGTGCCTCAACCCATTGGGTGCATCCCACCTCGGCTCTGTTTTTTTTTTGCCCTCCCCATGTCTGAGCCGCTGAACAGCGGGGGCAGGGGGGGGGCGGTATGGGTATGGGTATGGGTATGAGTATGGAGAGTACACTAGCGCATGGTGCGCGCCGCGCAATTTTCCCCCCTACTTTACCAGTTGTCCCCCTTTTTCACATTTTTTTCCCCGTGTTGGGGACCCCCGAGAAGGCAGGTGTGATGTATTCCACCCACACGTGGGCCCCCAAGACGGCAGGGGTCAGTTAGTGACATTTGGGGGTAAAGCATTGGGATAGATGGCCAGAACATTGATTTGGATGCCGGGCGTGCCGGGTGCGCGTCAGGCAAACGTACCCTCATGCGAGGCCACCTCCATGCTGGGCTTCTGGCCACATGCTACCACGCATGCAGGATCCTGGTTGCCTCTTCAGGTCCTTGAGGCCTATGGGGTGGTGCCATTGCCGCCTTCGCGATAGATGGGTGAAGCAGCCATACTACGGGCACACGCATACTTACAAGCCGTGTTGCTTTACGGCTTCACAGCGGCTGCCACTGGATGGGTCAGATCCATGTTTTGTGACCACTGGGGTGGATGCCTTGCACATAGGGTGATGGCAGGGCAGTCCTCATAACGGAATAGTCCCACTGTAATCCTCACACAGTGCGGCTTGACAGCTGCCTGGTCCAAGAACTCCTGAGCCACAGGCTTAGGGTCACACGCCTCCTCTGAGAGCGGTCCCTTGCTACCCTCTCGGAGGAGCAAAGTGACAGGGTGAGCCACAGGCCACATTCTCCTCCAACGAGCATCCACAGGCTCCAGGCCACTTGGGACACTCAACAGGGTTAACCCCACAGGTCCACAAGACCCCTTGTGACAGTGAAAACCTTCGACAATCCCAATGGACCGTCCCGCATGTACCCCCCCTCACTTGCGCAAGCACCGGGACCCTGTCTGACCGTCACTTTTACCAAATTTTCTGACCACGGTTTTTATGGTCAGAAACTAGGCAAAGCGTAATTGTGTGCCGATTGTAGAGGGAAAGAGGGACTGTGTCATGTTTGTGATGAGTCCTCCTGCTCATAACAACATTCTGCTTGGTACTGCGCCCCACTGCTCTTTGTTTTGGTGTGATTTTCAAAAAGAAACCCATTCCAAAGCCTGCTGCCAAGCCTGCCCCAAAGCCTGCCCCAAAGGGCAAGCATTTGCAATTGTTCAGGATGAGGTGCAAGGTTGGAAAGGGCTTCCATTCCACAGCTCCTGATGCCCCTGATGGGCAGTGAGGACGCCCAAAACTTGCTGAATTTGCCTACACATGGTGTTCCAGTGCCCTGTTGCGACTATTGTGCTTAGGGTGAGGTATGGGCAGGTTTTCGGGACATGAGTTCTTTTGGTACCGCGCAGCGCGCGCTAGCACCGCATTGTCTGAGCACCAGGACCCGGTTTGACCGTCACTTTCCTGACTTTCCTGGTGCTTGCGCAAGGAGGGGGGGGGGGGGCGGGGTACATGGTTGCTGGTGGCTGAGATGCTGGACACCTGGCCAGTCATACTCAAGGGTACCCCAAACGGAACCCGGATGAGACCCCGACCTACTGTACTAAAGCCGGGCTCTCCGGGAGACCATGGCTGGCACCCCTACTTGGGAAGGGGGGTGGGGGTCCCACTTCCCCGGATGTGTGGAATATCAGGCGCTCACCGCACTGAAGGATGCCCGGGCCCTTGTGAGGCTGTCGCTGAACCTCAGCCACAACAACCTGGGGCCGTGCGGGGCGCAGGCCCTGGCGGCCCTCAAAGACGCACCGATGGTCACCAGCCTCGACCTGAATGTTGCATGGAATCAGATCGGGCCCCTCGGGGCCCTGGGCCTGGCCCAGCTGCGGGACATGCCAGCGCTGTCGACCCTCTCCCTGAACGTCAGCAGCAATGATTTGGGGTCCAACGGCGCGCAGGCCCTAGCCGCGCTGCAGACCGCACCCTCGCTGACCCGCCTGTCGCTGGACCTGTCGTTCAACGACGTGGGGTGCCGTGGGGCGCAGGCGCTGGCGGGGCTCAGGAACGCGCACGCGCTCTCCAGCCTCGCGTTGGACTTGGCCTGGAACAACATCGGTCCGGATGGAGCGCAGAGGCTCGCGTTGCTGAAGGACGCACCCGCACTGACCAGCCTTGCACTCAACCTGTGCAACAACACCTTGGGGCACAGGGGGGCGCAGGCGCTGGCGCGGCTGAAGGGGTCAGTGTCGCTGACCAGCCTGAGGCTGAACCTCTTCCACAATCGCCTGACAGACGCTGGGGCCCATGCGCTCGCCGCACTGAAGGACGCGCCCGCCCTGGCTGTCCTCAGTTTGGACGTGGCCTGGAATCAAATCGGGAGGGAGGGCGCGCAGCCGCTGTTGGCACTGCGAAAAGTGCCTCGGCTGACGACCTTCACACTAAACAACGTCAAATGGCGGACGGTCCAGGGACGCCCTGTGAGAGGGATATGCCGCACTCCTTGTGGGACGGCAGCGTCCGTGGGCTCTGTCCATCAACCTGGTCCTCAGCCCCTGATCCCTGACAGGGGCCCCATCGGCGATGCACCCGTTTGTGATATGGTCCACGAAGAACGCGCTTTGGGTTACCGCTGCGGTCTATGGCGTAGCCAACCGTTGGCGACCGGGCCAACTGATGCTGCAAGAGTCGGAGTGCACGGCCACCAAAGGCGCCCTCTACATGTCCGGTTTCATGCGTCAGCCTCCGTATGACTGTTTGTCTCGACTTCCCCTCCCTCACCTGACAGCAATGTTTCAACGGGCATGGCGTGCTATGGAGAAACGCATGGAGAGTGCGTTGCAAATTATGTGTACATCTTAGATCGAAAATGCTGACAAGAGAAGTACATGCGCTAATGCAGGCTTCCTGCATCCTGCACTCATCTTTAACTTGGGAAGAATGTGTGCCAGGTGCATGTGTGCATGTGCTCCATGCATTTTCCGTGATGACTTTCAGACAGCAGTATGTTCCTGGTAGCATATCGTTGACCTAGGGAGATCAGTGTATCATACCCCAGCGCTAGGACGCAGTGATGCTTCCAAGCCGCACAAAGTGCCACACCATGGTAGGCTTTGTGTTGTGTCCTGCACGCGGTATAGCAGCGGCTTGATTCCTATGTCTGTCGAGCACCCACGGGGCATATTTGCGTCATGGACAGAAAACAGCGTTGTGTCATGCCGCACTGTCTCCGTTCAGAACAGGTGTATTAGATGTGTTAGAGATATATGTCGCACTCGTCTGTCCATCAACCGGGCCCTCAGCCCCGCCCAATTCCCGACAGGGGCCCCATCGGCGATGCACCCGTTTGTGATATGGACCACGAAGAACGCGCTTTTGGGTACCGCTGCGGTCTATGGCGTAGCCAACCGTTGGCGACCGGGCCAACTGATGCTGCAAGAGTCGGAGTGTGCAGCCACCAAAGGCACCCTCTACATGTCCGGTTTCATGCATCAGCCTCCGTATGATTGTTTGTCTCGACTTCCCCTCCCTCACCGCATTGTTTCAAACGGCATGGCGTGCTATGGAGAGTGCGTTGCAAATTACCTGTAAACCATAGATGGAAAACACAGACAAAGAAGTATATTGGTGGCGCTTCAGTTGTGCCAGAGACTTGCACATGGCATGACTGTTTTGTACTTGGCAAGCTTTGAAGTGCGGAGCATGCATGCACCGAGGAGTCGCATGACGGGCCGGCAACTGCCGCTCGTCGTGAAAACAAGGAATGGTTTCTCCATCACCTTCTGCATCCCTACAAAAACAACAACGACAACAACTTACAAGAGGATGTAGAACGACGGTACTGGTTGAGACGTCGCAACGAAGATTGTGAATTGTCACCTTTAATCCATCACATGTTGTCCACCGGTTGGCACGTTGAAGGGGACGTTTCTACGGGAACAATTGCCCCAAGCCTCCGCACCATCTAAACACTGTGAAGCACTTTGAGGAGGTGCTTGCCGCCGGGGTAGTAACAACATGCACAGATACTGAGCTTTGTGTGTGTGTGCACGCGTATGCGTATATGTCTGTGCGTGTGCGTGTGCGTGTGCGTGTGAACTTTCAACAATCCTCTACTGCCAGCGCCCACTGACAGGCCCAGGAGATGTATGTCTGTGCAGTGAGGAAACAGTCGTATTTGAAGTCCCCGTGCGAAGTCACAGGGCCGCTGAATCCTTCTTGTGAAGTGTATGTAAAGCTTTGTTAAGTCGGCCATTTAGTTTGCCCCTGGCATTCTAATATCACCGGTCGTACAGCGAGGGATCGAATCTTTTTGGAATGCATTTTTTTTGGAGCTTTTTGGTTTTTTTTTCTCTTCCTCAATTTTTTTTTTGAAATTTTTGGTTGGGCTGATAGTTGGAGTCAATAGCATTGTGTCTGTACCATCAGCAAGGGCTGGAGCGCCAACCCAGAACACCTGCCAGTTGCAAAGGCCCTTGCAAGGCTGAAGAATGCTGCTGCACTGCACACTCTGAGTTTGGATTTTGGGGGCAACAATGTGGAGACAGTGTGAGTGTCTTGCAGGGCTGAAAGATGCCGCTGCACTGCACACTCTTGCACACTCTGACATTGTGTATTGAAGGCAACAACGCAGGAGCCAGTGGTGTGCAGGCCCTTGCAGGGCTGAAGACTTCTGCACATTTTGATGCACATTTTGATGTTGTAGCTTGGGAGCAACAACGTGGGAGACAATATGCCACTGCACTGGAAACTCTGAAGTTCTATCTTAGGGGCAACAACGCAGGTACCAGTATTGCACAAGCGTTTGCAAGACTGAAGAATGCCACTGCACTGCACACTGTGACATTAGAGGCAACAATAGAGGTAATGGTGCGCAAGCCCTTGCAGGGCTGAATGATGCCCGCACTGCACACTCTTAAAGAGGCATACGGCTTTGTTCGCAGGGCTGCCGGCTGTGCCACACATGCTGAATCTTGCTCAGAGTGACTGCGCGAGCTTCAAAAATAGCATAGACTGTTGCTGTGTTTTTGTCACGGATGTACAGGGTTGCATTATATCATCATTTTGTGATTTGGTTCTGGATTTAAGTGCTATGCTAATTTGGTGGTATATGTAATGTACCAAAGCAACAACATGACTCTAAGAGAACGACCAGAAGGATAGATCATGTAGTTAGAATGCAAATGAAACATAAATATCAAGGATTTCAATGTTCAAATGAAACATGGTGGTCGAAGCGAAGAGGCTACGCCAGTCGCACACATGCACACACACAACAAAGGGCTCGAAGAAATGAGCATGGGGTCATTTTGCACTGGAAAAAGGCCCCTAGATATGGGCATGGGGACACTTTGCACTGCCAAAAGCCGGTTATTTTATCAGCATGGGACATTTTGCATTTCCAAAAAGCCCCCTATATATGGGCAGGGAGACACTTTGCACAAGCAAAAAGGCCCCCATATATGGGCATGGGGACACTTTGCACTGGCAAAAATGTCCCTCTATATCAGCATTGAGACATTTTGCACCACGAAAAAGGCCACTATACCGTGCAAATCAAATTATTTTGCCAAAATATTTAATTTCAGGAAGGCAACCAAAAGCATTGAGCAATTGATATGTACAAGGCATGGAGTGTGCAAAGCGGTCCATGGTGCTATAACTGGCTTTTGAGAAGGGGTTTGACTCACATGCCTTTAGTATGTTGACGACATTATTTCCTGCCACATTCGGAACCTTGAGGGATTCACACATTCGGTACCTTCGTAAACAGGAGGCTGCCAAGAATGAGCCAAAGTCAGAGTATCGCAGGGGCAACATGACTAGTGGTGTTGCTCTGCAAGATTTTGTTGCTTGCATTGATGCCCGCGTGCCGGCCAAATTTGAGTTTACCACGGAGGAGATTAGGTGTAATGTCTGCCATTACTTGAGGAAAAATACCCATTTGTGATTGCACATAGGCCCACCGCAAGCATTACGTGGTTACACAACCTCATGGCACAGCACATGAAACTTTTCATGCGCCGAATTAGCACTAGTCCTGTGCCGAAGCCCTTGTCCGATGACACTGAGCAAAAGCAAAGGTTGGTGCTTTATCAGCTGGCATATGTGGTCACAACCTATGTTATCTCGTGTGCATTTGTTGTAAGTCGCCACCTGACTGCCCTGAATTTGTTCCCTCATTTGGGCATTTGGCGTGCTCCAATGGGCACGTAGGTGGTCGTCTGTCATGGCGCCGACAATTAGAGCACCGTTTCTATTGATTTTGAAATAGCAGCTGACGGCAGCGTGCTGCCACCCCAAGTAATTTTTGAAGGGCCGACAAAGCGCTGCTTGCATGAGAACTCGTGCCTCTATGCGGAATGTGGCTGGCGAATCTCGTATAGTTACAACCATTGGTCATTCATGGAAGTGGTCTTGGAGTATGAGAATTCTATTGAAGACCATTTCACCGAGGTTGTTGTGCACCTACCAACCCCTGTGCAGTCTTTGTCCAATTATGTGGCCATAATGTTTCCAACTTTATGACTGTAGGTTGTCCATGCTCTGTACAATTGCGTGCTCAGTCTACTTTTATGCATGCTACTTTCTGTCTTTAGAACGAAAAACGGCTGGACCTACCATTGCCGCAACGTACGGTGACAATGCAGGACAACTGGTATGGACAAATATGTGCAAAATATGATGAGGGTATGGAGGAACGGAGTCCAAACACCGCTACGTTTCGACTTTTGCCCAGTGAAAAGTAGGTTGTAGATTTGGCAGAGAATGGTGCAATGAAAAGTAGCATTCAGAGATCAATCCATCTTTGGGCCCAAGAGCAAGCGCATTCTCAGTTGCGTGGTAGCACAGCACCTCCAGCACTTCACTTAGATTTGAGGAGAACATTTTCCACCGGCAAGAAGGCCTCTATGTATGGGCATGGGGACCTTTTGTGCTGCCAAAAAGGCCCCTCTATACATACGGGTATGGAGACACTTTGCACTTGCAAAAAGGCCTCGATATATGGGCATGCAGACACTTTGCAGTGGGAAAAAGGCCCATGTATATGTGCAAAGAGACACTTTGCATTAGCAAAAAGCTCCCTATTTTGGGGCATGGAGACACTTTGCATTAGCAAAAAGGCCCTTATACATCGGCAAAAAGGCCTCTGTATATGGGCATGAAGACTCTTTGCACTGGCAAAAAGGCCCCTATATATGGGCATGCAGACACTTTGCACTGGCAAAGAGGCCGTTATATATGGGCATGAGGACGCTTTGGATTGGCAAAAAGTCCCCTTTATATGGTCATGGGAACATTTTGCATCGGCAAAAAGGCCCCTACACATGGGCATGGGCACACTTTGTATTACCAAAAAGGCTCATGCATTTGGGCATGAAGACTCTTTACACTGGCAAAAAGGCCTTGTGTATGGGCATGGGGACACTGTGTAGTGGCAAAATGCCCCTTATATATGGGCATGCAGACACTTTGCACTGGCAAAAAGGCCCCTATACATGGGCATTGAAACAATCTTCAATGGCAAAAAGGCCCCTACATATTGGCATGGGGACACTTTGCACTGGCAAAAAGACCCATGTATATGGGCATGGAGACACTTTGGACTGGCAACAAGGCTACATACTCAACATACTAAACGCTCCTAGGTTTGGGCATGCGACCACTTTGCAATAGCAAAAAAGCCCCTATATTTTTGCACTGTGCATCCCCTCAATCCCCGGGGTGCTAGGGGGGAAAGCCCCTATATGTGGGCATGGAGATGCTTTACGCTGGCAAAAAGGCCCTTAGATTTGGGCATGAGGACACCTCGCATTGGCAAAAAGGCCCCTATATATGGGCATGGAGACACTTTGCAGTGGCAAAAAAGACCTTTGTGTTTGGGCATGGAGACACTTTGCACTAGCAAAAAGGCCTCTATATGTGGACATCCGGACACTTTGCAGTGGCAAAAATACCTGTACATATAGGCATGGAGACACTTTGCACTCGCAAAGAGGCCCCAAGATATAGGTATGGGAACATTGTGCCCTGGCAAAAAGGCCGCTATTTCTGGGTCTGGAGACACTTTACACTGGCAAAGAGGCACCTCAAAATGGGCATGGGGACACTTTGTACTTGCAAATCAGCCCATATATATGGGTATGGAGTCACTTTACACTGGCACAAAAGCCCCTGTATATGGGCATGGGGACACTTTGCACTCGCAAAAATGCCCCTATACATGGGCATGGGAACACTTTACACTGGCAAAGAGGCCCCAAAATATGGGCATGTAGATATTGTGCAGTGGTACAGAAGCCGCTATATATGGGCATGGGGACACTTTGCACTGGCAAAGAGGCACCTGAAAATGGGCATGGGGACACTTTGCACTGGCAAAGAGCCCAAGATATGGGCGTAGAGACATTTCACACTGGCAAAAAAAGCCGCTATATATAGGCATGGGGACCCTTTGCACTGGCAAAGCAGCCCCTATATATGATGGGTATGGGGTCACTTTACATGGGCACAAAGACCCTCCTTGTATATGGGCATGGTACACTTTCCACTACCAAAAATGCCCCTATATATGGGCATGGAGACACTTCGCACTTACAAAAATGCCCCTACATATGGGCATGGGGACCCTTTGCACTGGCAAAGAGGCCCCGAGATACGGGCATGGAGACATTGTGCACTGTCAAACAAACCGATATATGTGGGCATGGGGACACTTTGCACTGCCAAAAATGCCCCTATATATGAGCATGGGGACACTTTGCACTGGCAAAAATGCTTCAACATATGGGCATGGGGACACTTTCCGCCGCCTAAAATGCCTCTATATATGGGCATAGGGACACTTCGCATTGGCAAAGAGGCCCCAAGATATGGGCATGGAGACATTGTGCACTATCAAACAAACCACTATATATGGGCATGGGGACACTTTGCACTGGCAAAGCAGCCGCTATACATGGGTATGGGGTCACTTTACACTGGCACAAAGGCATATGTATATGGGCATGGAGACACTTTGCAGTGGCAAAAAGGCACCGAAAATGGGCATGGGAACACTTTGCCTTGGCACAAATGCTCTTATATATGGGCATGGGGACACTTTACACTGGCACAAAAACCCCATTATACGAGCATGGGGACACTTTGCACCGGCAAAGCAGCCCGTATACATGGGTATGGGGTCACTTTACACAGGCACAAAAGCATTTGCATATGGGCATGGGGACACTGTGCACTGGCAAAAATGCCCCTATACATGGGGATGGGGACACTTTTGCCCGAGCAAAAAGACCCCTACATATGGGCATGGGGACACTTTGCATTGGCAAAAATGCCCCTGTATATGGGCAAAAAGACATTTCATACTACTACAAAAAGCCCTGTATATGGGCATGGGGACACTTTGCACTGGCAAAGAGGCCCCAAGATATGGGCATGGAGACACTTTGCACTGGCAAAACACCCAATTTATATGGGCATGGGACACTTCGCACTAGGTTCAAAATATTGTACCGCGGCTGTTAGAATTTTTCCTTTTTGGCTTATTGTAAACAACAAATATTTCTTAAGCTAAAAAAAAACTGCACACCATGCAGAGGAATCAACACTGTTTGGTTGCTTTGTTGCTGGTTTTTGGTCAAAATGCCTTATGAAACTTTGTGAAAATCAGTGGATCAATTAGAAATGGAGCGAGCCTGTATCCAAATAAATGAATGAAACCAATCAGCCACATGGAGGCAACAACACCCACTAACAGCTACACACAAGCACCTCCCGTATATCCAGACGTATGCTTCCCGGCATGCCTTTCCCTCCTTGTGCACCATCAACCTGGACCACACCCACAACTGACCACAACATGCCGTACACGTGGGAAGGACCTCGGGGGAAGCCAGTTGGTGAAAAACCTAACCTTCAACATTCACAGATTACACCAGGAAGATACCCCCATGGGGAAAAGGATTCCTAACAGCACTGCTTGGTGCTTTGGAGGGCAGCCATGACTAGAAATTCCAACCTCACCATGCATGCTGTGAGTCTACAGAAATGGCTGATGCCACATGTTGCAAAAACAGCACGTTAAAATGCAAAAACAGTACTGCCGACATGCTTGTCTCAGAAATCTACACAACACAGTGCACTCACCACAACATCCCTGCATGAGCAATTGACCAGTCACGTGGCAGAACAATTCGGAATACATCATTTCCTGCCGAGTACAAATAGTGCTTCATCATGAATTCCTGCCAAGAGAATTAAACTGTGCCCATGCGATTGTCAAATCTGAGGCGATCAACACTTCTATTCTTTACCTCAGATGCCGGGGAACCCATTTCCCTGCAGCTGGTGCTGTGAGAGCAAAACGAGAGAGAATGCAGACGAAATCAATGCTGGATGCCATGCCAGAATGCTGCATACCACCACTCAGACTTTTCATGGATTCTGCTCCCATGGAGCTGCTAAGTGCTGCTGCAGACATGATAAAATTGCCACCACAAAGGAAATGAAAGGGAAAGGGATAACTGCACCAGGAAATGGTGATCATTTCACTTATCCTTTTCATCGTCAATAGCAGGTGCAGGGCTCTCAGTTCAACAGTTGGCTTCCCATGATGCCTGCCAAATGCTAAGTGTAAGGCCAAAACTTCGTTCTTGGGTGACTGAATAGGGTTTCTTGCCAGTCACAACCACTGGCCCTCCTCTACAAAGAGACTTACACACCCAACAAACACACAAGCCCTGAAGAGGGATCAGACTTGGTAGACTTTGGTACGTCCCAAACCCAAAAAAATCTGGGTCAATCACCATTCAAAATGGCCACAGTCAGAAACTGAAGCACTGGACCATTCGCCCCAGCTCAATGGGGGCCACCTGATCACTGTCAACAAATGGCGGTCAGCTTAGCGGGCAACGCGGGAATTTTTTTTTTTTGGCAACGTTTGGTGGTTAAGCAACAGAGGTTGAGTGGTTACCGCTGTAGGTTGGTCAGTAACCGCCAGCTTGGCAGACACTCCGGCAGGGGAAAGAAACAAACAGGCCACACAGGAGTGCCCCCCACCCCCTCTAGCCAAGCTGTGCAAACCATCCATGAAGCCATGAAAGCTAAACCCTGCAGATCAAAAGAGATATGCGGTGTGCTGGCTGGTATTGCCCAAATTGTGGCCACCAGCACCCTGTGTGTGGTGTCAATGGCCTCCCGCCGAGCCACAGCCATCAGCTGGCCCTTGGAGTCCTGGATTAGGAACCTACATAGCTGTCCCACCCTACTAAGCTGTGTGGACCGCAGCTTTCTGCTGACGTTCATACTGTGTGGGGACGGTACCTGGTTGCAGGTACCACGTGGACTCCAATGTCCATAACGTTGGCCAACCTAGGCCATCTGACATGTACACCGGCCGCACATAACACAATGCCGGGAGACTTGATATTAACAGGCTGTGGGTGGGGGGCAAGCCCTGATTCGGAGAGGGGCAGAGCAGGGTGTAGGGTGTAGTGACAAGGCGAATCATCCAGTCACAAGACAAGGTGTTCACAAAACAGCACTGGGAGGGACAGCACGCTCGACACCTGCTGCGGCTGGTTTTGGCGCTGGTTCTGGTTCTGGTTCTGGCTGCTCGTCTCTCCAATTTGAAGCCTACAACAAAAGCAATGTGCACCTCCCACCCCGAAACATGGGCAGCAGATTCCGCTTGCACACACACACCTGCAGGTGTGCACAGCACCACCCCGGACAACTGAAACAGCCATGAAGGTGCCCCAGGAATCTCCCTGGGATCCAGTGGAGGTATACGTGCCCTGAGCCACAAGGCTAGCACACTTTCGGCCCACAAGCTTGCCCCTTGTCCACACTCGCCCCAGTGCTCATCACCCCCCCCGCCACCACCACCAATTGCCTTTGTTCTGGTTGTAGTGCAGTTAGAGCCATTTGCAAACCCATTAGTTGTCGGAATTTTAAAAAAAAATCGCTCCCTGGTCTGCATGTCACAGTTCAGCAGTAGTATGTCAGAGACGAGCAGTAGCTCAGTGGTACATGCCTTCACTCAAGACCCCCAAAGGTAGGGTCCCAAGTCCAGTTCCCAAGACGTACTTTTTAGCGGAACAGCCCAATAAAAAGCTGTTTTGTCATTGAAAACCAAGCTCAACCCAACACCAGGAAGAAAGCTGCAAACACAAAAAATGCCTCCTTTTTTTTTAATAGTCATAGGGCGGCAAGGCTTCAGAGCCTCCTCCTAACCATGCAACTGCGATGTGCTGGGGTCTACTGCAGGAATTAATGTGGGTGCAGCATAAGGCTGTAAGACATGGCAGCCGAAGGCTTCACTACAGGACCCCCCCTACGAACGCAAGGGCGCCCCTTAGAGCCGATGGAGAGGGTCCGTTTTCCAAAATTACAGTCCAATCTTTGGTGTGACCGCTTGACCCTCCAAGGGCCAAAATAAGCACTCCGTGGGTGATTTTGGGAGCTGTAGTGTGGAGACCCTTGTGTGTTGCTGTGAAATCGTCATGCGGCATTATGCACTGCGCAGCCATGGTCATGATACACTGGAGGCAGGGCGATGGGTGGTAGCAGGACTGGGAGCTGATTGCAGAGCAGTTCTAGATCCAGCACATGCAGCTGAACGTAAGCGAGCTGCTAGACGCCACCAATTTGTATCGCATGATGACTCGGTGGGAGAGACCGCCCTTCGAAATACACCGGGCCCCAGCAGACAGGCGCATGGCATATCAATTGACCCCATTGGAGGACCCGGACAACCCTGGCCAGGTGGTTCACAGCTGAAGTGCCGAGGCCTAAAATTCTGCCCCGACAAGCCGATGTTCAGTCGATAGGTCTCTTGGTGTCTCCGCCTTCCAGGTCCTGGGCTCACCCCCGCCCCTGTTCACTTGGCTCTTTCTTCTTTCAACCAGGGGCTGCTTCCTCAGCGGCACCCCTCCCCCCCCTTCTCTGGCGTCCACTCTCCCAAGAGCACCGGCCCTTCCTGAAAATGAGAAAAAAACCATCTCGTTTGTTAAGGACCGCACTGAACCGGAACTTGTTGCTGTGGGCTGTGGGCTGAGAGTGCCTCGTGCCATCGCCGCTCCCTCTCACCTTGCGGAAACCGGTCTCTGCCAGTCTTTACCCACACGCAGCCACGCCGCTGAGCGGGGGGTGGGTGGGGGGGGGGGGGGGTTGGAGTAGGTTTGACAGATAGTACTTCCAGTTTCATGCCCTTGGCTGTCTTTTGTGGAGCTGTGCCGCCAGGCTGTGTGTGGTTGTGGGGGGGATGGGGGGGGGGGGGGTGCACAGTTTTGTGAGGGGGCGGGGGCGGTGTAATGCGGGTCTGGGTCTGGGTCGACCCGGGTGGACCTACAGGAGGAAGACCGGCATCGCCGCTGCAGTCAACTGCCAACCGCTGGCGGTTAAATGCCGACTGGAAGCGGTTGGTCCCCGATCGCCGACGGGCAACCCCCAACCTCTGATGGTTAATCGCCAACGGCCGAAACCCACTGCATGGGTCCCCTTTGCACGCAAGTCTTCACTTTCTCATCAATCAAACGAACGGGGTTCAAAAATGACTGCCTAGCACAGGTGGAAATGCCGCAGCAGGACAGAGGACCTGGGCTGCAGGCTTTGGCTCCTCCTGTGCCGGTGGCTCTGGCTCCTCCTCTTCTTCAGCCTCCTCCTCAGCATCCTGTAGCAGGGGTGACTGGGCCTGACCAACGCCGATTGACCACCCCTCGCACCCCCTTGCGCAAGTGGGCAGTTGTCCAAAGACGCCCCCCCCCCCCGTCTAAACACGCCCTGTTCCTTACCCATTGGCTACCAGGCGGTACCAGACCTGAAACAAGCAGCAAGTAGCGCTCAAAATTACGGATCGCTCCGTGGCAAACGTGTTAGAACGTGTTGTTTGTGTGCCTGCCTGCGCTGATCGCTGCGACAAACATTGATAGGCGTCTGCACTGGCACTTGGACTGGACGTAAAACTTGGATCTTCGCATTAGGACGGCGACCTCCCAGTAAAACTCAAACCTTTGCAGTAGCAATTGCACTTCTGCAGTACAACTGGGACCTTCGCATTTGGGACTTGTTGCTTTGCAGTGCAATGCGGATGTTGATACCAAAATGTGAAGCTTTGTCATGTGAAGTTATGTCTCAGGGTTTCGCCTGCTGCGCAAGGTGGGAAAAGACTGCCATTACGAGCGTGTTCTTCTGGCCGAAGAGCAGTGCACATGGACGCCAATCCCCTTTCCAGCTTGGGATGCTCTGTGCTTTGGAGAGTGATTTTAGCTCTCACTCTTCCACAGACTCGGACGCTAGTTCATCCCTGACTCCAGCTCCGACTCTTGACTGTGACACAGCTGATGGGTAGCCTGACGTTTTCATTACGTTGCGATGGGAGGCTTGGGTGGGGCGCTGTCACTCAGAATGAGATGTGTTGCAAGCGTGTGCGGGGGGGGGGGGGGGTCACGTGTGCGTGAAACAAAACGTTGCTACTGCGATCCATAAGGTGACTGTGCTGCGTGGTGGAATGTTTTTGTTGGTGAGGACGAGGTGCTGGGGTGAGACCTCATTTATTGAGAAGAATGTGAAGAAATGACGAACAGGTGCAGCAACTGTAAACGAGGCAACGCACTCCACAATCTGAATGAACTATATCTTTCTTCTCCACTTAAACCTGATTGAACCTCAAAAATCATTGAGATAGACACACAACACCCGAATGACATGGATATGTGTGTGTGAAACATCAATTGAGAAAGCAGATCTGCATGGCATCTCAGGTGAGGCCGAACAATGGCTGGACCAATTGATGTTGTCCCCCGTGGCAGTGCAGGGCAGGACGTGGAGACAATGGGTCTGATGTGTGCCACCTCATGAGAGGTCAGCACACTGAAAGGAGGAACTAAAAACAGGGGAGGGGGGGCTCGGTCTGAGACATGACAACTGTCCCACTCTCGACTAATGAAATTTTCCCCGCTGTTGGGGTTAGCCACACGGAGTATTCCCTCAAACAGTGAACCAGTACGCACACCCGGAAATACCAACCAGTATACTGACTCAGCCTTGATGCCCCCACCACACCAATATCTTTAATGTATGCCCCTGAACCACTGTTTTTTTTTCAATCCCAACATGCAAACCTCAAATTGGCAACCTTTTTCAGGCACGATATGTTATGACGACCCCCCCCCCCGGGGCCCAACAAACTCCGCTGTCTTGGGGAAAACTTTGTGTGGAAATGCCGGCGCCGGCATGGGAGGGACTCTCATCCAGGAATACTAATACCCCCCCGGCGGTTAGGTAGCCCTACAGGCTGCCCACCTCACGCAGTTTTTCTGAACCCTCCCTCTTCACCCCCAACCCAACGGGTGGGCAACCAACCCACAAGTGGAGGAGTCCCTCCTCAAAAGGCGCACACATACGTACACCCGGAAGTACCAAACGCACCCGCTTGTGTCAAACAAAGTAAATCTACCAAAGGTTCCACCTACACCTTCGCTTGCCTCACCCTTAATTAGTCTTACCCCCCCCCCCAGCCATGGGCAAGGGACTGTTCATTTTTGCACAACTAATCTCAGACACGTGATGCATGTTATTTGGAACGCAACACTACACGACACGTCCGCAGCACACCATAGGGAAACCTCCTGACCTCCTGACTACTGGCCTCATGTTAGGGTTGCGCTTGACTGCAAGGGTGGATTGGGCGGGCTAGTTGAAGTGCGTGTGCGTGAGCCCAGCAGCTTTCGGCCCACTTCTATCCCTGATCTCAGAAGTGCTGCTGCTGCCCCTTGGCATCCCCCCTACGCCGGCGCCGGCATGCTCAACACGAAGTCTGTCCCAAGACAGCGGAGTTTGGAGGGTGCTCACCACCGCTGATGTGGGTAATGCAACACAGGGCCAGGGGCAGTCGGTCTGGGGACTCAGCCCCCCCCCGTATGGAGTCTTTTTGAGTTGCTGTCTGGTGGGGACAGGCAGACAGCCCCCCCCCCCCCCCCCCAACGGGGACGGCACTCAACCAACGACTCGAGCACACCTCCTGTTCCTCTTCATCGTCATCTCCCTCATCTTGATCAGCCTGGAGAGCACGACACCACATGTGCATCACTCACGCCGCCCGCTGCGTGGAGGTGCATCACGCAGCACCGAATCGCAGTGGCAGGCAGCCGGCCGCACAAAGGGACATCATGTCATGCGACATTTGCCGGTCCCAATGAGGGAGTACCCCAAGTGCGTGGGGTTCTGGAGCATTTGGGGGTGGTCGAGGGTACCCCTGGAATGAAGCCGCAGAGCTCCGGGGGAAGAAAAACCATTCGGCCACAGAAGACATCCCAAAGGGGGGGGGGGGGGTGCCATGGTTGTCAGCATCGCCGTTGCCAAGTGCCTCTCTCTGATCGAGAGGCACCGCATGGCACAGAGCCGAATCTGTGGAGATGTCAGCGATGTTGCTGGCCTCGGGCCACGCTAGGGCCCACTGGTGGTGAGGCATAAGGACAGGGGCTGCGGCTGTGACGTGGGGTTGCCGGTGGGCCTTTTTTTTGCTGGGCTCGACGGCACACTTTGCTTTGGTGCGGATCAATCGAATACTCGAAGTCCAACACCACCTCTGCACCTGCGGCTACAAAGCCCGGTCCGCTCGTCTCCCATTGGATCCCCTCAAAACGCTGTTCGTCGGTGGTTTCTGGAGTGCACTGTTTCTGTTCCCACATGATTTTGCAGTGCCCTGCGGATTTCCAGAGTGTTGCGGGGCACAGTGTTGTGGTTGTTTGGTGAGGGGGTTTTCCGGCGCCCTGTGGGCACGCACGACACCCCCGTGCGCCGCGCGCGCACCTCGATCAAGGAGATGATGCGGGTGCACGTGCAGAGGCTGTGACGCGGCACGCAACAACGCACGACCCACACCCGCATCTGCTGTTCCCGTGCCAGCTGAGCCTCATGCTTCTCCTCCTCCTCCGCCTGGCGCTCCCCAAGGACCTCATCGCGGAACTTCTCCTGCACATGTCAAAAGGGGGGTGCAAGGGCAGGAAAGGGGGTTGGGCCATCAAAGGTGTGCAGAAATGGAAGGGGGGGCTATGTAACAAAGCATTTCTTGCGCTTGCACTGAAATACAGGTGCCAATGACAACGCAGAAGAGTACCTAGCATTAGTGCCAACGGCAATAAATCACGGGGCTGGCGAAACCTGAGGGTCCTTGCAGTCCTGAACGGGATTAACGATGCCAAGGCGATGCTTGACTATCCTTGACTACACTTGAACTGGCGTCTAGACAACCTGCGTAACCTCGCCTCCCCGCTATTAGTGCCCCTGTACGTAGTGGGAGGTATCGTGGCGCCCAGCATTGAACCAATGCAAAAGTCAGCCATCCACACAGTTTGCAGAAAAATGCCCAATTTCAATTGTGGGCCAAACCTGGGAAAAGCAGACCCTCAATAAGGCCATAGGGATCGTCTACAGCAACGCAAAAATTGTATGCAATGAAAATGCACAGGATTTCACCGCTGAGAGGGTGCAAGAATGTAGTATTGGCTCTGGTGGTTAAGAGAGTTCTTGGCGAGGAATGGTTGGGCGAGGGTAGTGATGCTGCACCATAGCAAGGTAACTTTTTGCCTTCCCAGTCAAGTTTCAGACTGCCAATTGGCCTGTAAAATTTTGCTCCCAACCCTGATGTAGAATGTCAGAGCGTATATTTTGTGTGGCCGCGGCCGTCGGCATGATGGCCTCAGGGTAACCCTCATCTTTCAGGAAACACTCCCCCCATACCCAGTAGCAGCAAAACGCCCACACGACCCCTCCCGTTGTCGGACATGTGCATGTAGAAGTGCTCACTGACCCTCGTTGCATAGGCCGATATACATTTCTAACAGGTACTAGTTTTGAGCTACAAGGAAGGTGGGAGGAAAGAGTGCAAAGGGGGAAGAAAAGAGGATATTTGTGCCATGTTTGACAGATCTTCAAGTAGTTGGACCTATACCGTACATCCTAGAGGTACACAATTGTTAGGTCACAAACAAGCCATCTAGCAACCAGGTGGCAATGGGAATGAGAGCCACGTGACCATTGATCTTTGTGTGCATCCCTAGGATGTCCATGGCTTGGTGAAATGTAAGGGGGTTGAGATTGCAAATTATCATATTTTCTAGCCTCTTTGTTGAATACTCTGCATTGCACATAGCATCAACAATGTGGCGGCTTGATACCATTGGCTTGAAAAAATTTGCTACCGTTGTATTAGCGAAGTAGGCAATAAAGATTATTCCATGACGTCAAACCTGTGATGTAAAGCAACATTTTTCGGAAGCTAGTCACCAGCTGGAAAAACACCAATGATAGTGTATGCATGAAACCACCTAGTCCGTACGCAAAGAATGCAAACGCCTGGGTAGAGCCGGCTGTGCGAATGCCACCAAGTTTTGGTACTATGCCCATGTCAAGTTTGAAGCTGCAACATATTTAACATCCTCAGGCTAGTATTTCAACAAGACCCAGGTGCCACTTGGGAGCTGCACTTTGTGCAGTAGGGGCCCGTCAATTTGGTATTGAGCATGGCTAGTATTTGTTGGATTTTTGCTTTGTTGTGTGTGTGTTTGTGCGTGTGTTTGTGCCAAGGTATGTATGTATCCCATATTGCAAGGACCTGCCCAGATTCACAGGTGCCCGCAGGGCGTTCTCATGACCTGCGTTCGTCATTCTCGCTTTGGATGGGAAGTCCAAGCCAGCTCATTTGCACAGATGCCAATATACAACCCAGAGCGACCCTATTTTTAACTCTTGTGACCCACTGGGATAAAAAAGCCCAAACACTGCACCCCCACCCTCTAAAAACTTCTCAAACATGTTTTTTGGAACTCCCCACCCCAAAAACAGGGGAGGGTGTCCCCCCCAACCCAAGCCAAACTCCGCCCAGTGACAGGGGCTAGGGGGGTGACTGCTTACGCCATATGCCAAACCTTTGAACCATCATATCGGTTGCCATGCCTGCCGAGAGCAGTGTTATGACGGCTGCACCAACGATCTAACGCCCGTCGTCCACAACATTAGCTGCGCAAAACCCCCAGCTCCTGTGAAAACAGGGCCCAGTTGCATGCGTAAAAAAAACCACACAGGAACCAGCAAATCTGACTTAACATCCTTGGCCACATCCCAGAGCATACCCAATACTTCTGCATTTTGCCCAGGCGCTTCTTCTCAGCAATCCCATGTTCCCATGCAGTTCTGTGCTGCTCTCTGGTGGACTGCAGACACGAGAGGCGTCGGAGTACACACAAATGCGATCCAGTGCCCACACCCCGGCGCAACTGCGGCGACCTACGCTCCTTGAGCCCGCAGGCGTCGTACGTCACACATGTCTCATGGAAGCACCGCAACTCAAACCCAGTGCAAGCGTCAAGACCGTGCTTCACGGAAAAACAAAAACCCGTTCCTCGGCAATCCATCCACAAAATGTCGCACGCGACGACACTCGCCGAACGGCGCCGGGCCAGTCACCAATGACGGTTGACCAATGATCAACACCAGCTGGCGGTTGCCCAGTAGCAGTTGGCACTTAACTGCCAGCAGTTGTCTAGTGGACGGCAGCTGGTGATAACCGGCAACATGTCGCCGGAAACCATCGGCGCAGGGCTCCTTTCAGAGAGGGGGGGGGGGGGGGTCCAGCCCCCCTGTGTGACATTCCGTCGGGTTGCAGTTTCTTTGCGGGGCCCTGGAAGTCACCCGTTCTTCCCTCCGCGCGCTGCGTCGGGTCAATGCTTTCTGATGGCCGCTGCGGCCGGTGATCCTTGTGGTGTCGTTTCCGCATTGGCGGGGCCCAGCAGGTGGCGTACTGGGGGTTGTGCTGGTTGTTGCGGGGGTCGTTCTACGGTCTTTGCTGCCCACTCCCCTCGGCGTTCAGGTCGTCCACCACGTGCCTCGCCGCGTTTCCGTGTGCGCGAGGCCCAATTGCTCCACCCCTCCTCCAGCCCCGCCCCAACCCCCGGGTGGTGCTCAATTTTTGGAGGCGCCAGAGGAAATTTTTGATTGGCCGAGGGCCGGGAGAAAAATTTTGGCCGGGGGGGGGGGGTCCAGGGGGGATGGGTGGTGTGGGAACCCCCCACCCCACCCCACACCCCTCCCCGTTGTGCTGAGGTGTCAAAAGGAGCCCGGCACAGGCGGCTGGCAGTCAAGGGCATGGAGCGGAAGCGGTTGGCTGGTCACTGCAGCCCAGGGGACTGGCCTACCTGGGTCACGTCCGTCCGTTGTGTCTGGTTTGAGGTCGGGGCGCGGCAGGCTCTGCTCCCGATACGTCCATTGGCGTCTGTCTCAAGATTGGGCGCGTCTGTGCGCGTCCGTTCGACTGTCCCCAAGCGACCGCATTTTTATTATTGGTCAAGGACCAACCGACGACGGACAGCCACATCGACACATGGCGCGGGGTCGCCTGCGCGGAGCATTGCTCGGCAAGCACAGAAACCCCCATACCCAAGACGCAAATGGCCCAAAGCACGCCCTCGCGGTCTTCACCCAAGGCCTTGGGGACACAAACAAAGACTAGTGGGTGTCCAATGGGTGCGCGCCTCGGGACGAAGTGTGCCCCTTTCAACCCCTGAACACCGCATCTCTGGTGGCCGCTGCCCCAACACAACGCCCGCGCCCCCGCCCACCTGGAAGCTTTTTGCCATGGACTCCTTCTCCTTCTCAATCTTCTGCTGCCACAACTTCTGCAACAACGGGCGCTCCTCCTCACGGCACGCCCTCTCAAAGTAGTCCAGCCGCTTGCATTCGTCCTTCAGCCGCCTGTGAGGCGAGGGTGGGCCATTGACCGCACGCTCCCGTGCCATCCGGCGTCCTCGGCCCCAGCCCCGCGGACCCAAATAGCCACCATCTTGGGCACCGTAGTAGCAGGACCCACGCAGAACCCAACCACTTCGGGTGGGGGTGGAGGGGGGGGCTGGGTGTCGGGTCCCACACACCAGCCACCCACACGCACTGGGCCCCGCAGGCTCGACCCAACCTTCTCCCTTCGTGGCTGTCCGCGGCAGCAAATTTGTTGTGGAGGTTGTGGAGGCCACGGTGGGCTGTACCAAGGCTTGTGGAGCACTGTGGAGGGCCCTCCACTCCCTTCCGTGGCCTTGTGCAACCTCAACGACCAAGTTGGCGCTCGGTGGCACCACTACGGTATGACACCGATGGGACCCATCTCCAATGGCCATCATGTCGTGTGCCAGGGTGTTCTCCCAATTCGGCAGTAGACTCGATTGGCACCCCTCCCTGACCCTGGCCCAAAAGGGGGGGGGGGGGGGCGGGGGGGCAGTCAGGGAGCGTCAAATCCAATTGCAAAAAATTGCGGGGAAATTCCGGGAAATTCCGGGAAAATTGCTGTGCCGTAACCAAACCTCCCGAAGCCTCAAGGAGCAACAGGGAACACACAGGGCACCAACAAGCACGCAAGGTGGACAAGCAAGGAGCAATTGCGGGAAAATTGCGGAAAATTGCCAAACATCGCGAAATTGCGAAAATTTTCTCAACCCCCCCCTTCCGGGCCCCCCCCGGGCTCAACCACCGCAAGGCCCTACGCCCCTCCACACCCCAAACTGGTGACCCGGCACCAGTACAAAACCCCCAAGGCGGCTTGCCAGGCTGGCTTGTTCTGCTGGAACAGGCACGGAACACTGCCTTGAGGCCACAAGGACTGCGGGCGTCCGACAGGTACTGCACGGGGGCAGCAGCCCAGGGGAGGCTGACCAGGGCCCTGTACTGGCGGCTATGCGGAGGCACAGCCGCCAGGACGACACAAATACCCGCGGCCCCGAGTCGTTTTGTCGACACCAGGGGCCGAAGGCCATGAGGCACAAAGAAGTGGTTGAGCCAGCCACGGCCTCCCCCCTGCAGCGGTCTTCGCATGCGGACGTCCCCCCCCCCCCCCCAAAGCCGCTGAAACACAAAACCTGTCGAAGCACGAGACGACGCGGCTGCTGGAGTGGCAAGCCGGTCATTTACGGGGGTTTACATGGTTTTTGGCCCCCGGCCCCCACATTGCGTAATTTGGTGTAAATTTTCCCCAAAAAATGGCATCAATTTCCTTAGAATTTACGAGCAAGAATACATACAATTCTAGATATCCCGGGTACCTACATCTACATCTCATAGCATGCAAAGCACTTGAATCCCCCCATTAACATTGGATTTACAGGAATTTACAGAAATTTACGCCATTTTCGACACAATTTACAAAAATTTACGTAATTTACAGCGTACTTGGGGTGCACTACGAGCACAGATACAGCCGTAAACCCCCAAACCTAGGGTGCCGTAAAAAATACACACTCTTTGAAAACATGTGTGTGAGAGGCTCTAACCCCCTCAATCACCAATGGGGAACCAACGGAAAATTTACGGCGCCGGCGCCATGAACACTGACGAACCTTGGTCAAATTTTCCATCTTCTCTACACCGAAATTTATCTGAAAAACACAGTTCCAGCAACATGTTGTACCAATATGTCAAACCCTGGGCTTTGTTCAGATATGGTACCATGGTTCATTGGGAGCCCCAGAGGAATGTAGAAAAAGAAATGAAAAAGAGAAGGATAGGTGCAAGATCTAATTTGCGAACCAGAGGCAAGGCTTCTGTCTATTTGGACAACTGCAAAGAAGAAAATATTGATCTCTGCAATTCAGACAGCCTGTCAAAATATCACCTCTTTGTAATTTTCGGTGTAGAGATTTTGCTTCCATTGAAATATCTCTGCGAAAATGTTTACGGCGCTGGCGCCATACAAAAGGACGGCTGTCAAGAGCTTGGAAGATAGCAGAATGTGGTGCAAATATTGTTACTCACTACAGGGGTGGGGCAGAGATGCCTAGATGGGGAGGAACCTGCATAGTCCACTGGTGCTTCCCATAGTTACCGTGTGATCCCGTCATGACCTATGGCAGCCGGACACACCAGTGAACACCACTAATGGTTAGGGGGGGATCATTGTGTAGTGGGTACAATGTATATGGCACTGGTGCCGTAAAACGAGAGGGGGTAATTTCTGATTATTATCGCGATAATGGGGTTTTTGTGGCAGTGCCCTTCACCAGCACCAGCCAGAAAATTTCCAGGCGCACCTAAACACAAATGACAAATGTTAGAACTGCAAACTGCACAAACTGCCATTTGCAGGGGTCATGAAAATATGGGGGTGATCTAAAAAGGTTTCCACACCAGCTGAAGAGGATCCAACAATTGAAACTGTCAGGTTGTCTTTTCGGGGGGTGGTTTGAAACGGGCTGTAAGAGCCAGAAATTCATCCAAGCGGGGAGCCCCCCAGTCTCAATGCAATGCACCACCTTCCTGAATCTCTTGGTTCCGACGATTATTGTGAAAATGGGGGTTTTGTGGCACTGCCATTCATCAGCACCAACGACAAATGTGACCAGCATGTCCTTGGGTGCACCTTGGCCCATGTGTGCTGCAACCGCGTGTATGCGGTCTAGCTGAACCTGGGGGGCATTGGTGCTGATGAATGGCAGTGCCACAAAACCCCCATTTTCACAATAATCGTCGGAACCAAGAGATTCAGGAAGGTGGTGCATTGCATTGAGACTGGGGGGCTCCCCGCTTGGATGAATTTCTGGCTCTTACAGCCCGTTTCAAACCACCCCCCGAAAAGACAACCTGACAGTTTCAATTGTTGGATCCTCTTCAGCTGGTGTGGAAACCTTTTTAGATCACCCCCATATTTTCATGACCCCTGCAAATGGCAGTTTGTGCAGTTTGCAGTTCTAACATTTGTCATTTGTGTTTAGGTGCGCCTGGAAATTTTCTGGCTGGTGCTGGTGAAGGGCACTGCCACAAAAACCCCATTATCACGATAATAATCAGAAATTACCCCCTCTCACTTTACAGCGCTCGCCCCGAAAATATGTACCCACTACACAATGAATCCCCCCTGCCCATTGGCGGTGTTCACTAGTGTGTCCCGTAGGGCTTGTGTGGAAAGTGTTTTAGTTCACCCCCATATCAACATGATGCAACAAGAGGACTATGCAGGTTCCTCCCAATTTGTCCATCTCTGCCCTTCTCCGTCAGACAGGGCTCCAAGGAGGGGTGTAGTCTATAGGGGTTCAGATATCCCTGCTTCATAACTGCTTCCCTTCCAAAAGTCTTAACTATTTACGGCGTCAGCACCGTAAACGCTTATGTTAGAAATGTGCCAAACCGCCTACTACCCCCCTTTGGCAATCCCTACACTTAATGGAACCATCCATGGTGTTTACGGCACATTTCACACCTGCGCCCCATGTTTACAGTGCTACGCATGTGCACAGTGCACCCCAAGGCGTAACTTGTGTTTGGCCCCCGGCCCCGCCCCCATTATTAACCAGCTTGTGGAGTGGGTGCAACGGTGTCACGGGCTGCTGTTGGCTGGAATGTCTCGAATTACTGTGGGAGCCGCCGGCGATGGCGGATGGGGCCCCAGTGCTGAGCAGAGATGTACGAATACACGCGTATACGCGTATACGTATAGTCTGTGGACACTGTGCATAGTTTGTGTACGCTGTGCACATACACGTTTACCTGGGTATCGTCTGTAGACACTGTGCACCACAAGTAGACGCAGCCTGCTAATTGTAGACACGGTCGGCATGTTGTAGACGCAAAGAGACAATATTTGGGAAGGGCGCCGAAGGCCCTCTTCCCTAAAAAACGGTCCGCCACCGGCGTTTACACGTGCACAAGGGCATGTATACGCGTATACACGCGTATACGTACAGCCCTTGTGCAGAGACGGGTGCGAGGGCACGCCAATGCAGGCGGCTGACTGCACGCAGGTGCTACCGCACGCGGATCCTGCGGCGGGCAGGTCCTAAGCCCACGCCAGTGGGGACTGCTGCGGACGGAGACCGGCTCGGTCGTGGCCATAGGCAGCCCCTGGGGTCCGGACAGGCATTGGATTGTACACCGCAACTGTTGTCTGTGCCACTTGTGGTGCGCTGCTTACCACAACCGGAGATGGGCAGGGCTACTGCCCAAGGCACTCCAGGGGAGGGGCATCTCTGCACAAAAGATTGGGCGGCATTTCGCAGTTCGACAGGTTTTGCGTTGGGGGGCATGTCCGCAGGCGAAGACCGCCGCAGGGGGGAAGCCCTGGCCAGCACTACCACGTCTCTGTGCTCATGGCCGTCGGCCCCTGGTGCGGACAAAACGACGCGGGGCCGCGGGGCTAGCGCTCTGCAGCACCGGAACCAGAACCAGAACCTCGACCCCAGCGCATACTTATCACGCTCCTCCCGAGCGTTCGAGATCAGCTTCTTCGCCTCCTCCACCAGCCGGTCCTGGTCCTTGATGATGCTCTCGTCCTGCTTCACCGCCTTCTTCAAATGTGTGGCCCCCTTCTGATTCACAATCTCCGAGAACAGGGCTCGGGACTGGTTTTCGGCTTCCTGTGGCGGAACACAACACACCGCTGGACGAAGCCTGCAGGGAGGTGGCCACCGCGACGTTGAAAAGCGTAGGTCGATTGCGGAAAAAAGCGCAAATCGCGGAATTTTGTTTGGCGTAACTCACGTGCACTTTTTTTTTTGCGTCAGCCGCGTTTCTTTTTTTCACCAAAACTGTTTTTTTAGGCGTAAATCGCGTGCACCTTTTTGTTGAACGTAGGTCGCATAACCAAAAAAAACGTAAATCGCATATTTTTTTTGGCGTACGTCGCGTGCCATCGCATTTTCAAGTTGTTTTTTTCACACGCGACTTACGCCAAAAAAAAATACTGCCCTACACAAAAAAAAATAAGCGACTTGCGCCTGACACACCACGACGGGGCCAAAAGGGAACATTGGCCTTTAACCGCCGGCGGCGGTCCCAAAGACTTTCCTTGGATAACGAAAAGCGTCCGTCCCTTAAGGAAACCCCTGTCCAGGGGTCTGTGTAGGGCGGTGATCGGGTGCACGTCGCTGGAATAGTTGCCCCTCAACCCCCCCTTCAAGGGCCCAAGGTCTCCTCAAGAAGGCCTGTGTCACGGGTGCCCCTTTTCCAGCTCCGGGCAACCGCTTCACCTTCACCATGTTGTCACCTTTGGGGGGGGGGGGGGGGGTTCTACCCCCCAAACCCCAGCAACATCCTGACAAAACGCATAACAGTCATGTACTTCCTAATAATGCATCGATGCCACCATTGAAAATGTGCGGTTGTCAACCCGACACAATTGATTGCAAGTTCAGCACAATAAGTTCGAGGTGATTTGCCCAATATCCCCCCAAGGGGGTCGGAGGGAGACAGGCCCCTTAAAACTGATGCGCTGACTATTTTGACGTATGTATCATGGGGAATTGTTTTTCAACAAATTTCCTCGGGGCCGCCTGGGGACCCACGTAATGAGCCACCTCAGGCTGCCCTTTTCAAGGACTCACGCGGGACTTTCGTAGTTCTTGATTGGTCATCACAGCCCTCAAGCCCCCCCCCCCCCCGCCAAAAAAATTACGTCAATATCACACCCACCCCTGGTCTGCGCACGATCACAACGTATTTGGGTCGCAAGAAGCAGGTGCTTGTGTAAAAATTGGCGCATTTCAGGGCGAAGCAACGTGGGGTGCCAGTGGGGCATGGACCCTGGCCATCGCACACAGGATACCTCTTGCTGCAGTTGCTTCTGCCGATTGGCCTCACGCTGTGCGGCCTCCTCCTGCATTCGCTTCATCTCTGCCTTCTTCAGGCCCTCCTGCTTCAAGACTTCTTCCTGGTCCATCTCACGGGCCTAGACCCAGACAAACAACAGAGAGTGAAGTGCACAAAAGATTGACCAAAGCCCAGTAGAGGCACGTTAGACATGTGCCCAGCAACGGAAAAAACGAGCTGCTGACAAGGAGTACTTTCTCACACAGGTCTTGGCTTTGACAGGAGGCGGCGCTTGCTTCCAGAGCGTCGTCTGTAGCTGTGAGGCGGCTGTGTAGCACGTGGCATACTGTGTAGATATATGTGACTTCCCACGGTTGGTGCAAAATGTTTTGGGTGGGTGCACAACGGTTTGGTGCAGCGGTGATTTGTGCGCTTCTGTGTCCTTCCATGGCACGTGTGACACAGTCTCTGTGAAATGCCGCCATTGACACAGCACAGTTGTGTGGGATATTTTATGTATGAGAAAGCAAATGACAATTGTGGTTGTGTGCGACGCTTTATCCCGGGATTGAAGGCGCAGCACTTTTGGCTACCCTTCCTCTTCAGCTCTCATGACGCTGCACGTTCTACACATTCAATCACAGTAGGCGTTGCGCCACGGCGGTGAGTACATGGGATGCAAACAAGCTACGGAATCTCGTAAAGCTCTCCGGCAATCCCACAAAATGGCTAAAATTATTCAGTTGAGTCACGATTTAGAAATTTGGCTCTTCACACCATTTCAGATGAGCCGACCCCAATGCAACCTCGAGTCCCACTCTTGGGGTTACAGCGCTCACAGCGCCGGCTGGGCACCACTCATCCACTGTTTGGTGCTTGGAGTGCGTCCCAACATCCATGGACCTTCTGCAGGACGTAGGGGCCTTTCGCACGTCTCCCTCTTCGCACAATTCCCGGGCCCGGCATCGACGCAGTCCACCGCCCAACAGCCGAGACACGCCCATGCACACATGCGGATGCAGAGACACGCACCCACGGCCACACAAGGGGCCGCACCCGCGCACACACACCTTGTCGATCTCCTGCTGCTCTTGCTTCTCCTTGCGCTCCTCAATCACACGCTTGCGCTCCAGAATGGCCTCACGCTCAATCTCCAACTGCTGAGCCAACACTGTGAAGTACTGCGGCGGCAGCTCCGCGGGCTCTGTGCAAACAGGGCACGGACCAAAATGGCGGGCGGACGTCCCCGGACCTCTAAGCAGACGCCAATGGACGTACCCGGAACAGAGCCTGCGAAATGTGGCATGGGATCGCTTGCTGTCGGCTAAAGCTGGCGGCGCCTCTTGGCCTCTCGCCGCTGACGCTTCCCATGAAACTTCTCCCTTGGGAGGTGGCGTGCCCGCTGGCCTCTCACCCAAAACCCTTCCTCTGCAGGTAGTCCTTACCCTGGCCGGTGCAGGGGGTGTGCGCATCAGTCGGGGAGGCTCGCCAAACAGGCCCGCACACCCTCCAGTTGGCGGGGGGATTGTCGGGCAGATGGCACACAAATTGCAGCAACGCACGAAACAAACACCGACACACGGCCATGCGGGCCCCCAGCCCGGCCCTGGCACGCACGCATACTTTTGGGGGGGACCACCGCAGCGACGCACTGGTTGATCACTGGCTCCAGTTTGCGGTTCAGCAAGGCCAACTCGCCGCTCAGCGTGTCGCAGTTCATTTGCTGCGATGCGGAGCAGTGGGACGGGGCAGCCAGGGGCCTGGGATCAGCACATATCGATTGCCGAGGCCCGAAAGAGTAGGTGGGGATGTGGGAGGACTGACAAGCAGGCTCACGTTGGAAGAGAGGAGGGGGGGGGGGGGGGAGGGGGTCTGGGACCCAAAAAATTGTGTACAAAAAATGGCCCGATCAGATTGTAAATTTTCGTTTTTTCCCACGATGGTCACTTTGGTCTGCGGGGGAGGGTCCAGGGGGGGGGGGGGTCCTCCTACGGTTGTCGGCCGTTCTAGTGTAAGGCTGCTGACCCGGCACACAAGGGACCAGCCACGGCACCCACACTTTTCCCCAAACGACCAAATGTTGCGCACCACTGATGGGTAACATTTGGTGATCCGGAACCCGGCTGCAGGGCAAGCGCTCCGAAGCAAATCTTTCTGGCCACCCAAGATGGGGTGCCCCATTGGCATAGAGGCAGCCGGCTTGGAAAGGAGAGAGGGTCAACCGTGCAGTCCTCCAACGCCTGAATTGCCAAAATGCCAGGGCAGTTCCAAACAAAAAAACTGCTGGCGTCCGCCAACGCCTTCCCGGCGATTGGAGGCTGACCAACAGCGGTTGAAGGGGGTGTTGCTTGGCCATAGAACAGTGGAAAGTTCAGTGATCGGTCCCCACCGACAGACCTACGCCCTCACTCATCAAGTATCACGCGGCGGAGCCGCGGCACACTTTGTCCCATCTGTCCAGCAAGGCGCCGTCACACATAGTCCAAAGCAGTCCGAGAGCGCCACTGGCGCCCTCTCTCGCTGGTTGCGTTCTGGCCTCTTTACCCGACCCCCCCTCCCTTCGGCGCCTCTTTCTACTGTCACTGACATCCGTACTAAACTCGTCACTGTCACTCCCAATGGCCCTGCCCAACCGCATATCTGGGGGGGGGGGGGGGGGGTTGCTTGGCCATAGAACAGTGGAAAGTTCAGCAATAGGTCCCCACCGACAGACCAATGCCCTCAATCAGCAAGTATCACGCGGCGGAGCCGCGGCACACATCGTCCCATCTGTCCAGCGAAGCGCCACAGCTCTCCTTCGGATACGGCGCCGGAGGCGTGTTGCTTGGACAAGAGGGACAATGCATTCAATTTTGACGCAGCCTGCGGGACTGGAACGGGAAGCGGGAATTGAACGGCACTGCCCTGGACGCGGGCGCACACCATATCAGTCAAAGTGATCGTCGATGTCTGATGATTGATAGCCACATTGATTCCTGGATATCCAGACTTGGCCACCTGCAGAAACGGATCGGGGACGGCAGCCTTGCCCAGGAAGCAAGTGGGGCTGGGGAATGCAGGGCAATCCCCTTTGCAGACTGAAATATGTGCTGGCTTTGTGTGCTGGCGACAAGGGCTAAAATGACGCAGAGTGTTGAAGAGAATAGTTGAAAAAATGATTAAATCCGAAGGTCGGAACCTGCTGGGCTTTCCGCATTGCATGTGCACATGTATACTCAGGTTTCCGTGTGGGGGGCACTCAAGTTTACTTCATGTGACGGAAAAGCACAGTCCAGAAACTTGGGTACAAGGTGGAGAAAGTGCCCATTGTGAAGCAGCAGGAAAGCACTGCGATAGGATCCAGGAGAAAGGAGAAGCAGCTTCCAATTTGCGCACAAGACCGACACCCCAACCAACAGTCTGGGCTGCATAGAGGACCACGGGGGGGCGGGGGGCGGGGTGACCCAATCCCCATCTCCAAAAGCGGCAACGTGCTTCACGATGAGGTTCCGACCCTCTTGAGCATACACAAATGGGGACAGCAAAATGAAATCACATTTTCTGGGAGACAAAAGACCTCAGGAATGTGGTGCAGCAGGGCCTTGCTGGGGTCTGGCCCGGGGGGTGGGGCAGGGGGGGGGGGGGGGAGGGTGAACCATAAAAGTGGAGTAGGTTTGGTCGTGTTTGCGGAGGCATGCCTCCGGCTGTGTGTCGTGTATGTATGTGGGAGGGGGGAGTGCGGAGGGTCTGGGGGAGGGAATGAAGCACGGACACTTGGCTACCATATGACCCCCGCGTTACAGGCCATAGGTCATTGCCCACACTGTTCCAAATCAGTACCAAATATTGCCTTGAGTTCGTGGGCCGAATTGGGTACCTCCACTCTGCCCCCCCACTGGCCCCGATTAGCATAGACGGGGTTGTTTGGGCCAGCCATCAGGAAATTCATCATCTGAGTCACTCGTGACACACGATCCCCCCAAACCGATTGGAGTGTGTGTCCCATGTGTCTGGCATTTGCACCAAAAACCCAGTTCTTCCCAGATGTCTGTGACTTGCTTTGAGTGCAGTACATCGCGCAGGGCCCGTCTTGCCCCTTTGGACGCTCGTGCGTCCGCCTCTTCATTCCCCACCACCCCTACATGCGAGGGGACCCACAGGATTTCGACATTGCTCCCCAGTAGTTGCCATTCACCCCACAATCTTTATGCGCCAATGACCCCCTTGACCCCACCCACTTGTGTCTTTCCCATTTTGCACATTTGGATTGCAACCCTACACACACCAGTTCCGAATCCGACACCACAGCAGAGGTTTCCCTGGGCACTTGTTCTTGATGGCTCGCAGGGCAGCTGTCAGCTCTGCCCTGGTGATCGTTTGTTTTTCATGCACTGGTAGCGGAACTTGCTCGTTGCGTGTATCCCCGGGTCCAAACCATACACCATAGCCTGCGAAGTTCACCCCCCCCTCTTCGTTCTTGGACCCGTCGACATATGCAACGTCCCACCCCTTTTGGACCTTCTCTTCAATAACGGCCATCTTTTCAGGCAGAATGAAGGCCCACTTTTCTTTTTTGGGCATTTGAACCGTTTTGGACATTATCACCGCCCCTTGGGGCTGCAGGGTCTGGGGGAGGGGGGGGCGGGGGTTGCCACAAAGGCTGAGTAAGTGTGCCGGTTGGTACTCCCGGGTGTACGCACTGGTTTGGATTTTCAGGGGGATGTCGTCGACATTGCCTGTCCCAAGCCACTGGGGGAAATATCTTGGGTCGGTGAGGGCGGGGGTGAGAACTGTCCCTGTGCCCACAGGTGCTGCTTCTGCCCGTTGGTGGCCCCTTGGGAGCAGGGGGGTGACAGTGTCGTGCGTGCGTGTGGAAGGTCTGTCTCACTGCTGACAACGGCCACTTGTTTCTTTCACCCTCTTGTTTCCAAGGACAACGGGGCCGGAACCTGCAACAACAAGGGGCGAATGTCGTGGATCTCCATTCTGCATGAAGGGACAGGTGGGACTTGGGTGGGACTTGGGTGGGATTGGGTGGGGATTGGGTGGGTGCAGCGGGGACCGCAACGCAGTCCCATACCTGCACCAAGAGAGGCTCCAGTTCGCCAAACGTGTAGTACGGGCACAGGCGGCACAACTCCTCCACCTTCATGGTATCATACACCTTGCAGACCTGCAATGATGCAACCAGTCATGTCAAACGCAAACGCATGCACACAAGCACATGCGGAGGCAAGGCCCAACAACCGCAGTCGGGTCTGTGCCGGCAACGCCAGTGCACAGCCGGTGCGAGAATATGGGTGGTTGGTGGCAAGCGCCGGCGCCCGAAGCAGACATTTCCCGGATCAGCACCATCGGGCAAATCTACCACCTCAATGGTTAACCCCCTCCCCACCAGCAACACCAAAGTTCTGGAACAGATGGTTAACACTTGGTGAGCCAGAGCCCCCTGGTCCTGTGTTACAACTTTCCACACTTGCTGTGGAGGGCACCCCTGAAGAGGGTTTTTAGATGAAGCGCGAGCGCGAGCGCGAGCGCCATACCCCACCCTCTTTTTTTGGGGGTGGGGGGGTATTCGTATAGCATACCGCAATCCCAATTTTCACTTTTTCGTCTCATGCCACAGGTCCTAGTGTCCCAATTGCAGCACCCCCTGCCCCATGCTGGCATACCAGGAATTTTAAATCACCTCGCAGAGGTTGTTAGATCAAAGCCAGGCAGGCGTATACAGGGGAAAACGCCACATACCCCCCATTTTGGGCCTTTTTGGGCCCATTCGCGTACCCTACCCCAAGAGGTTGCATTGTTAGTTTAACCCCTAGTAAAATCACTATTTTGTCCAATAAATGCATTCCCCAATGAGTTTTTGGTCCGGACCCCCCCCAGACCGAAAGAATCGAAGTTTTCGAAACTTATTTTTTTGATACCATGATCACCTAAAATGACCATCCAAGGTATGTACAGCATGTTTTAGGCCGTATTTATGTGTTTTTCACCTGTGGGCGCGCGGGGGGGGGGGGTCTCCGGGAGAGTCTCCCAAGGGATTGGTACACAATCTGCTAATGCAGTTTCTCACCCTGGACAGCTCAAAAATCGAAGTTTTCGAAACTTATTTTTTTGATACCATGATCACCTAAAATGACCATCCAAGGTATGTAAAGCATGTTTTAAGCCATATTTATGTGTTTTTCACCCTATTTGGGCATTGGGCGCACGGGGGGGGGGGGGTCTCCCAAGGGATTGGTACACAACCTACTTATGCAGTTTTTCACCCTGGGCAGCTCAAAAATCGAAGTTTTCGGAGCTTATTTTTTTGATATTGTGATCACCTAAAATGACCATCCAAGATACGTGCCCTGCCCCGTGCTGCCACACCAAGAGTTTTAAATTTCTGGTCTGATGCTTGCCACAGGTCCCAATTTCAGCACCCCCTGCCCCGTGCCCCGTGTAAAAGTAGAGTGCCAGCACAAGGTCCATTGTTGGGAATGGCAATAGCGTGGCAACCGGAAGCAACAACAAAGTACTCGAAGGCCATGAATCGTTTGCTAGACAACCACTACATTAATGGGGACACTGGAACCTAGAACCTGTGGCAAGCATCAGACTAAAAGTTAAAAATTCGTGGTATACCAGCAAGGGCTGCAGGGTGCTGAAATTGGGACACTGGGACCTGGGGCCTGTGGTAAGCATCGGACTAAAAATTAAAAATTCCTAGTACGCCCAAGGGGCAAGGGGTGCAGAACCAAGGGGCAAGGGGTGCAGAATTTGGGACACTGGGACCAATAATAACCATCGGACAAAAATTTGAAGATTTGTGGGGTATAGGGTGCAGAAATTGGGGCACTCGGAGCTGTGGGAGGCGGTTGTACAACAAATGCGCCAAACGGGTGTTAACCAAAATTTTCAGCCCCCTCGGAAAAACGGGGTAGTTTGGCCAAACTATACCCCCTGTCGAAAATTTGAGATTCGCCCCCCCCCCCCCCCCCCTGGCTGGGTACCATTTTTTTTTGGGGGGGGGGGAGGTGTGGGTGGGTCAAAACGTGGTTGGCTTGTTGTGGCCACTGGGCATCCTTCCAGACGCAAGTCCCAGAAAAATGTTTGCTTTCATAAGGATCCCCTGAGCAATGGCGGGGTCCCACGTTTCCGAGATCAGGCCCCCTGCGAGCCCTGCACAGGCCACGGCTTAGCGTTACAAAGGGGGGGGGGGAGCCTGGGCTCATTGGCATGACCCACCCACCCACATCAGAAGATTTGTCCTCAGGAACAACATGAAATTTATCAAATGGGCCCGAAATTGGAGGTCAATTTCAGGTACACAAACTTTATTTTTGGCCCCCCTGGTTTCGGTAAAATTCGCCACTAAGCTGTGGCCTGGCCCTGCAAATTCGCCGTGGCCTGGCCCTGCAAAAGCGTGTCCACTGCGCTGCCGTGGCCTGAGCTGACTCTACGATTCCGATTCCATGACCTAAGTTTGAGATGCACGCCACGTTTCTCAGCTTATTTTCAGCCTCCTATTGTCCGGCCTTCGTTTGCTCTCTGTATATTGGGCAAAATTTTATAAACCAAGTGTCCAGAACCGCGGTGTTGCATGCGGGCAAGAAGATCATTCAAAATTTGTGAGACCAAATGCAGTTGGTTGCACAACGTCGGTGAGCTTCCACACTCTGTCCAGAATTGTGTCTGGTGTGGCCCGGTGCTTACAGGTCCTTGCTCAGCATGTGTAGCATGGAACAGGGAGCATTGTGATGCGAATTTGTAGCATGAAATTTCAACCCGGTTCAACCGGCTACACACCGGCTTGCGGGGGCAGGGCGTTGGGGACAGCGGCCAACACCACCATCACCACCTGCCACCTGCTGCGGATAGACCATCCATCCAGCACAGTGACCCATGGGCAGCCCAGACAGGTAAAAGTGGGGGATGTTTCAGTGCAATTCTGGACACCAACACCCGTGGCGTGACCGTTGGGGGGGTCATTTTGTTTCCAGTTTGGGTCTGGCATATAGTTGAATGCCCCATAAAATTCGGAGATCTTCGGCGACACACAGATCGCTCACCTCAACCGAAGGAACAGAAAATCACAATGCAACACTGAATGCTCGTCAGGACAAACACATCGGCAGCGAGAAACCATACACACACGCGCAAGCAGTGACTGCATGCTGCCTCACGTGATGGTCTGGGCTTTGGCTGGGGTGGATGCTGATGCATACCTGCTCCACCATCCTCACTGCAGCCACCTTCTTCAGAGCCTGCGAATAGGGCCTGAGCTGTGACTTCTCAGTGATGAACTCAATGACTGAGGGGATTTTGTGGCAGAGGGTCAGGGGGTTGAAGTTCACTTCCATGACCTCATACAACTCCTTCAGCTCCGGGTACACTTGGTCCACAATCTTCCGGTTTTGCTGCACAGCGAAACAAAGAGACAGTCATTGCTGGAGCCCTCCCACAGGGATGGAGAACCCCCCCCCCATGACGAAATGACGATGACGAAGTTCGGCCGGCCAACTTTGCCCAATTTGACCCTTGAAAAAAAAAAGATTTTTGGCCCCCACCGCATACATCTTCAGCACATTCCGCTGATGGGTCTCATGACATTTTGTGAAAGAATTTTTTTTTCGAGATTTTGGACCACTTTTGGCCCCTCAGAAAAATATTTCGGCGGCTTTGGCGCCAAAATTTGACCCTTTACAGTAAGAGCGACAAAGGAGTTTCGTGATCGTCATTTCGTCTCGGGGCCCTCAGGACCCCACCCACCCACCCCCACCAAAATAAATCGGTCACTATTTCTCTCCATCCCTGCCTCACAGGCAGTCCTCCATTGAAAAAGAATCCCGGTGAGTTGTATGACACCCTGGGAAGCCGGCAGGGCTTTGCTGCAGCACAAAACAATAAAGTTTTGCCCATGACACTCGGTGCGCGAATTGCCGGCCAGTGGACCGCCAACCGGCGGCGGTTTACCATCGTTCCCCGTCGGCAGTTGGAGGCAGCTGTGTACAGCATTCGGGGCTGTCATTCAGGGCGGCGGATGGCAATTGGCAGTTAGTGGCTGGTGGCGGTTGGCGGTTGGCGGTTGGTGGTCCTTGGGGGCTGTCCTCAACAAACTTCACTGCACTGCCGACACCCCTGAATTTCGCCACGGGAAAATTCGCCACCTTTCTGAAAGACGAAAATTTCCCACGAAATTATCCCCGCCCGAAATTTCCCCTCCTCCCGTAATGATGGCACGGGCTTCTGCTGGGGCTGATCAGGACCTTCCCTCATACGAAAAAACACCCGATCCCGTCCGGACACTTTGCAGCCCACATTTGGTACCACCCCCTCTCAGTAGATTAACCGCCGGCGGCGGTCCCGGGCTCTCCGGAATGTCCAACACCAACTCCCGTCCCTTGAGGAAAACCGCGGGGCTGATGCCCGACACGCGACACGGCGCACACCAGATCCAAGATCAAGGAGGCCCGGGTGGGGATGGTGCTGGACCCCAGGAGGGTGGTGATCTTCAGGTTCTTCTCGCGGTTGACGTTGAAGGTGAAGAGCTCGTCCTTCTGGCGGTTGGAGTTCTGCCGCTCCCAGAATGGGACGCACAGAATGGCCAGCAGGACCTTGGACGCCACCCTGTGGACGTGCGGCGAGGAGTCGGTGGGCACCAAAGAGTACGCAGTGCCGGGGGGGGGGAGGGGGGGAGGGGGCGCATGAAAGACGCACAGGCGATGCAGTGACTGATGTACTGCTGACAGCTCTGACAGGCAGGACACCCGGGCAGTCCCCAGGTCCCAGCAAACCATTATTCGTCCCTTGGAGCTCGCCGAGGGTGGGGGCACCGGGTTCACACGCCAGACACTGGCGTCGTCCCCCATCGTCCCCATTGGCAGGGGAGGGGGGGCGAGGGGATCATGAACGCGAAGCAGGTTTGCCGGTTGGTACCTCCGGTTTACACTTCGTTGTGTTTTGTGGAGGCGTGCCAGCGGTCGATGCTCGCGTGCAGTGTTTCTGCTGGTCGGTCCATCGAGGCTTAGCTGTTTGTGTGCTGACCAGACTTGTGTTGCTGGCGTCGGATGCCGGCCTGCATCTCCCGGTTGAATGGGAGTGGACGGATGAACACCGCTTCAGGAACCGGCTGGGGATCGTACAGAAAATCGTCAACCAACAGTACTGGATCGTCAAGCGGTTGGAGCCCTCAGATAGTCTTCATACCTCAGCCTGTAGTCCATGGGGGTCGTGTTACCCCCGTCTCATACAATTCATGATGCGGATTCCCGCACCTCAACATCCCGGCGAGGTACGAATTGCTAAGCGCACGAGTCAACCGACAAAAACGCTCCACCGGGGGAGATTACGAGTGCAGAGGCACGAGGTTTTCATATCACATCAACCGGAATGCACCTGCGGGTCCTGGGTGCAGTTGTTCTCTTGCTGTTTCATCAAAATGCGACCCACCCGCTGCGCCCCCCGCTTGGCATCCTTCGAAACACAAAAACAAAGAAAATCTCTCGTTCGTGAAGGACGGCCCTGCCCGGGGGTCTCTCGTACGCCTGGGCCTCACCAGAGTACCGGCCAACCAGCAACTGCTGTCGAGGGGCAGAAAACCCCCGATTTACTTCAGTACAGAGGCTTCACTGAGGCGCGGCATAGGGATTGGGGCTTTATCCGCACACACCACCACCTGCCCCCAACCAGACCAGAGGTGGAGATAGTGCGTAGCACGAACATCACGGGATACACACTTATTGGTGTTCGGATACACCCTCTGGAACCTTGGGATACACATGTGATAGATGTGTGGTACATGAAAACCAAGAAAAAAAGGAATGAGATCTTGGCCATCCCACACGATACGTACAGGATATACACTTGAAAACTGGGATACACATGGGATACACACTTCTGGAGTCTGGGACACACTTGGGTACAGTAATTACAATTTTTGGGATACACTCTATCTCCACCACTGGACCAGACGCTACAGGGCGCCCTTGGCCGGGTGCCATGAGCTCCCCGAACCCAACCGGGGGCCCTTCGTGCGATGCAAACGCAAACATACAACTGGTTCTCGTCCTGATTGACCTCCTTCTTCACCAGTTTGCTGCTCGCCAGCGTAAACGCATAGTTGTGGTACTTGACGCACGCGTAGGCATGGAACAAGTAGTTCTTCGCGACCTGCGAACGAGAGAGAATGGAACCGGAACGGGGGACGGGTCGCATGGCTTGGTGGCATAGTGTACCGGGGGCGAGTGCTCCGGGGGGCATAGTGTTCAGGGGGCACAGTGTTCCAGAGGCATTCTTCTGGGGGCTCCAGGGGCGCAGGGCAGAATTCATGGGGCATCGTGTTTCTGGACCATTGCGTTTCGGGGTCCGAGGGTCCGAGGGCACAGTGTTCGGGGGCGTTCCAAGGGCACAATGTTCCGGCGGCACAGTGTCCCGGGGGGCATAGCTTTCAGGGGGAATAGCGTGAGAATTCCAGCGATCAACAATCTGCGGCTCGGGTTCGGGAGGGTGGCGGGGGGTGGCGGGTGGCGGTCGGTTTGTTTTGCGGCACGACCCTCTCAGTTGCCATTGATAGGTCTGAAGACATACCCAGAAAACCTTCATCAGCTTGTCGAAATATTCAATGGACTGCTTCGCGGGAGGCGTTTTCTTGAAGAAAGTGATGATCCCATGAATATCCTCAATACCTGGGAAAGTGGGAAGCAGACAAGAACTAACTCAATATATCCGCAAACGCGACGACGGCCTTGTCTCAGCACGGCAACCCCGTTCGACCATTGCGTTCCTGACCGCAGTTTCGATGGTGGAACTTACTCGGGTATGAGCTCAGTGCAGCGGTACAGAGGTTCATGCACGTATGAGTTGTTGCTTCACAACAACAGTGTGCACCACATTTCTGGCAATGATTCCTTCGCCAACATGGAACCTCTTCGGCAAATCAAGCGTGTTGGGAAGCCGCTCGAAAGGGGGGAAGCCCTTGATCTCGCATGCACCGGAGAATCTACAAACAAAGCTGCACCCTAAAAACAAAAACTGCCAACCTCCGGTGCGCTCGGACCTCAGCAAAGCGCCAGCCGGCAGCTGCTGCCGGTCATCGGCCAACCGTCGTCGGTTGGCCATCAGCTGCCGTCGGTTCAGCACCAACCTCAATCGGCCAAGTGTCAACCGCCGGCGGTGAACCGAACTGCCACCGATAACCTTAGGCAATCATTAGAGAGCAAACCAAAAAAAAACATCTTGTCCCGACAGGACAAGCCTTGTCTACAAAAGAGAAGCTGTGCAGTTCTTCGCATGATAGTGAAGGTTGGAGGGTGCTCACCACCGCCCAAGGGGGGCAGGCACGACGCCCCTTTGGAGGGAGGGCGTTGGCAATTTGGACTTTCCCATGACATTCTGAGCATTTTGACGACACATTTCTCCAAAAAATGTGGTTACACGCCGTTGTCGGCAGGTGGGCAACATTTCCCCTTCGTTGCCCAATCAAGCATCACTTAAATCTGGAATGCGTTGCGGACGCTGCTCTGTTCCAGCAAGCATGGGCAGACACATACTCTTGTAGGCCTCCTGCCACAAATCCAAATGCGTGGCCACCTGCAGCTGCTTGAAACGCGTCTCGATGAAGCGGTTGAAGGAGTCCTGGTTCTGCATCAAGGCCGCCCGTTGCTCGGGGTTTGCAAACTTGCCCTGCTGGATATAGTGCAGCCGCACAATGTCACACAGACGGCGGAACTCTACTTTCCTGGGGCAAGAGATGCCGGGAAAGGGGCAGGGAACGTCCTAGAATACATGGAAGGCGAGGGGTAATGGGTGGGGCGCAATCATGGAGGGCGTTGCAGTGTAGTTCTGGACCCCAACAGGGGAGTGGGGGTCCAAACTTATGCCTTTTTTCTGGCTCATTCCTTTGGCTTCCTTTGGCTACCGGGTACGGGGCGAACACCAGTTCCCACAAGTAAAGGTTGGGAGCCCCGAAAACCTGTGCAATGCGTCGGGAACGTGGCGTGTCAGAGACGTTGGGGAGGGAATACCTGTCCCCGCGTTTTAGACTGGATTTCACACGAAACATGAGGAACAAAGCAAAGAAGCATAGCAATAGGACTCACTTTTTCCTTGTCTGACTCACGTGCGCCTCCAGGACGTCCTGGACGGTCTGTACCCACAATTTGTACTTGAGGACAAATACATGTTCCCGACGTCTGGACGTCTGGGACGTCACGGAATATACAGCACACCAGGGAAGTGTAAATTGGGGGAAATTTCCCCCAAAGTGTGAACCTTTTTCATTTCCATTTCACCCCTCGAACATCATTTTTGGACAAATCCACTGTTCCCAGCACCCTCAACAACCACCATTTACCGGCGCTGTCTAGGAACATGGTCAGTGTTGGCCCAAGGAATATTTTTTTAAATTACCCATTAAATTCCGAGCAACGGCACTAGGTGACTCAAGGCCAATGGAGATCGTCGCCTACGGACGGGAGGGTTCGTGGAAAGCGCAAGGGTAAGTGGAGAGAGGCCAATGGGGGCCGGCAGCTCCGAACAGCAATTCACTCAGGCGTCATCCCCCCCCCCTTGGACCCCTCCCCTTCGCCCAGGGTAAATTTCCCAAAGGCTCCACATCCCCCCCTCTCCATGGGATTGCTACAAAGCGACTGACCCCCCCCCCCCCGACCCCTGATGGTTTTGGAAAAATAGGCGAGCAGCCCATTTTGGCTTGGAGAATGCGGCCAATCCCAAAATTGTGGCTCATTCGTGTGTCTGCTAGAATTTACAAGTTTTTTCCACATCAGATGTAGGGTGGGGATGGGGTGGGGTTATTTTGTTCCTGCGAGCATGAGTGTAACCATTCCTGCCTCCCCATGAGACCTCTGGTAGCGTTGGCAAAAACCAAACGCCTTCTTGGCGGTGTCATGGTAGATAACCTCCAGCTTGACGTTTGAGCGTGTGATGTCCAACGCCGTTCGGTATGCCTCCCAAAGAAATTTGATCCAAGGCATCAAAATTTCGCGGTCCGTACGATCCTGTGGTACAACGCGCACAGAGTGGAATCGGATGGGATGCTTTACGTTGCTTGCCGGCTCGGCGCTGGGGTGTTGTGGGCAACCAAACATGACGAACGAGCGAGTCCTGGTGACAATCGTGTGATGCTTCCAACAAACGCCATTCAAGGAACTGGACGAATGTTGGCTGGCATGCACGATGTGGCGCAAACTATTCGCGTGTGCACGGATACGACTGTCGGTATTCGGCACAAAGAGCCGGGTTACAGTATGGCTCATCCCCCGCCACCATAGCCCCCAAAGGAAACTTCGTTTCATCCTCTTCAAGGGTGGGTGCCAAATGTAATTTGCCCGCTCTTTTGGATATTTGGTCGGCCAGCGTGTCAATTTGCTACCACGTTGAGAGCGCAAATTGTACGACTGGACCAAATGAGGAAGACGACTCCCAATGACCAAGTGCGCAAGGATTTTTTGTACAGCCCAAATGTATTACATTGCGGGCAAGGAGATGGTTTGTGAGGCCTGCCGATCCCGTGGTTTGGGTGTGAATGGGACTTGAGTTTGCCAACGAAGCCCACGGCAACGGGCGCATCAAACAACGTGATGACTTGTGGTTTGGCACATTCATGGTGCTCCCAACGTGCATAACCTTGAGGTTAGCAATACTTTGCACTGTCGGAATTGGGGTGTTTCGGCCGTCGTATACCTTTGTGGTCTCGCCACTCACGGCACGCATCATCAATGTTTCTGGAGCTTCTTCGACGGTCTCTCCCTCGGCCTCTAGAAAGATGAGTGTGCGCAATAAATCAACAAGAGTCTCAAGTTGGGTGGACGGTGGATTTGCCGCTGCTTGCTTTTGAGGCGAGCACATAACAGTCCAAGGATTCTCTTTACACGAAGTCACTCAAAATATTATCTTCATCAAATATTTCCTCGGGAAGGGGCTTAATCAATTTTGACGGAGGGAGCCTTGAATCTTTGTCCACAAAAAATATAATTACACGAACGAAACATTTGAACATTTCTTCAACATGATGCGTTCGTTTCAAAGCACATATTTTGGATTTTCCCGCAAACTTCTAAACAAAATGATTCGCGTCAAAGAAAACGACACCCAGGACATTCGCGAAAACAAGGATATTCGTCTCGAAACATACGGCCGTCAACGAAATTTCACACGAAAACACAAGAGCATTGGGAAGCCGCTCGAAATAAAAAGAAGCTTATAATGTCTCGCATCTCACATGGTACGTGAAAAAGATTCCCCAAAATTAGAATTCACCGCAGCTAGCCAACGTCCCAAGCTACGTGAATGTGAACTCCTTCATAGTGCACTTGGTTAGAAGCCGCCAACCAATCAGAGACATGTTTTAATCGCCATGGCGCGTTGAAGAAGACAAAATTAGGTCCATCTAGGAGAAAAAAAGAGAAAGAGAGAGAGAGAGAGATTTGAATACTGAAACGTTTAATTTGTCGCTATTTTTCATGTTGGGTACAAGTAGGGAAGGTTGGATGGCCGACGCGTGGGGTAACAAAACCCCAAAAAAAGAGGCTAGCCTCTACGAATTTGTAGCCACGGTTTGGGTTTTACTCAAGCCATTGTACCAAAAGGCGAACGAGTGCAATGGGTTCGGGGCCGACCGATCTTTGTGGTGTTCTCTCCAACTTGACCCTCCCCGACTGAAACATCACGCACATGTAGAATTTCATAGCCTTTTCTCTTTGTCGCGTCAACCGGTGGTCGAGTATTGACGTTGCAACGCGTCCAAGCTACTACTATCGCCAAGGTCATGAAGCTATGCAAGAAAAGAAAGTACCTAAGTCTTGAATAGCAAGAGAGCTAGCCATATCTTGACTATTCGCTTGAGCCTTTTGGGCCCTAGTCTCGGCTTCGTCGAGGAAATGATGGATCACCTTTTCCAAGGATCCCACGTTGACCTAGTAAACAGATGTGTGGTTGTCGAGCGGCGTAGATGCACTGTGTTGTACAAATTCGACGTCTCATAATTGCTCATACCTGTTGACAAATGGCACGGTATTGAATGAGCCCGTCTCGGGCGTGCTTCCCCTTCCGTAGGTCAATGCAAAGATCAATGTGCTTAAGCATGATGTCCTCCAAACAGGCTTGCCACACACGATACCTAATCACGAGAAAAAGCAGTGTCCTTGCCGCGTTGTCCCACAAGCAGTGTCACCCTTTGACCGTCGTGTCGCACAACAGCAAAATGTAAGGGGAAAACACCATACTTTCGGTTAGAAATCACATCGTGGAGTGCATTAAGCGCCCTGCTCGGCTGCTCTTGTGCAATCAACTCCTCTGCACGCTTGAGAGCATTTTCCGGCTTGTAGGTCTGGGCCCCATGATCTGCCAGAGTAGGAAGAATGTTTCAGCATGTGAATGTTTGCAGAGATCAAAACTTATGTCAACAGGTTCGTCTGAATATCATTATACAGTCATTAGGGGAGGAAACACACACCAAACATCAATCAATGTTGTCCTCTCTCCACCACACGGCAGGTCCTGATACTATTTGGTCTCGTGCGCGCAGGACCCACACGCCGGTCACGAAGCACATTTTTGCACGAAGAAAACAGAGCAACACATGAGTCTGCGCATCGAAAGCTGCTGATGCCTAGTGCTAATGCTGCTGACGCTGTGTTATGAGCAAGATCAGCAGATTTGGCACCGTACCGTACCGATGGTACTGATTGGCTGAGTGCCGCCGGTGAAACGTGAGATGGATGTCCCCAGCCTCCATTGGGTCGGTGGCCATCTTTCGTGCATTCTTTGCCTCTACAAATTTTGGCAAATATCTATGCATCCAATCGGTTCAGTGTTGGAAGCCTCAAAAAATGCCGAGGGCGATTTTTAACCCAATTCCTCAAAGTTGGTCCTTTTGTGCAATCGTGTAGTGGATCGCGAAGCGAGTCGCGAAGCGAGTTGGATAAGGGTACAAAAGGCCATTAATGTTGACAAGTTTGGGAGAACCATTGGAACTTCGGTCGAACGAAAGTTCATCCCAAGTGCGGACACACAAGAGGATACACCGAACCAAGGAGTGCATAAAGCAGGCCATGGTGTTGTTATCTATGGTGTTGGCGTTGAAATTGAACGACCTACGTGGATCCTTCAACTTAGCACAGCCAATGAGGCTAAAAAACGATGGTGTGGTGTGAGATCATCTCTTCATGTGTTCATTTACCACGCTTTTGGACACCGCGCTCCATGTTGCAAAGTATCCAGTGCTCTCGCAAAACCGTTAATGATGGTTGTGCATGCGTTTATGCCGGTTTTGTTCGTTGTCATCATGTTCATCTTGTTGCTTGCCGCCTCTTTCCATTTTGAAACGATCTACAAAGGCATTTTAGTGATAAATTGCCCCGAGGGACCTATTCACCCATCCTCGTTTTTCTCGACCTACATTTGAGACTTCCTTGTTGTTGAGCGTGCTTGTAGTTGAAAGCACTCTTGAAACGCATTTCCTCTTTTTTTTCTAAAGTGAAGATGCACCCTCTCATCCAAATGTTTTTGGGAGGGGTGACCTTCGGTGCTCTCATCTTTGCGTGGAGTGCACTTGTGGCCGTGTTGCCGCAAAACCGAGAGGTGCATTACTATAAGTTTGGGCCCATCCTTTCTCCTGAAGAATGCCAACATTTGATCAACGCGGCAAATACGTACACGTCACAAAGTGGTTGGACGAAGGTATCATTTGATGTTCGGTTTTGTACGTTTGAATTTGCGTTTTGGATTGTTGTTGGCCATTTGCACTACGTTGCAATGCGATGTGAGAGACGTTCGAGATACCGGACCAACGCACGAGTTCAAATTATGAAATGATAGTAATGCAAATAACGCCCCAATGAATGAAACCCATCTCCGCTCTACGTATGCGAGTCAAAATCTTTCTATCTTGTGTTCCACGACGACGTGCACGAGTGACGAGCAACTGGCCTCCTCTCAAAAGCCGTGGGCTATAGTTTGAGGTCGGAACATTGGGTTGGTAATCAAAAGTAACGAAGTTTGGACGCCATTCATGAATTGACAATAGCACATGGATGTGCTTACGGGAAAGATTCGTGCACTTGGTGGTGGATGCCCTTGCGTGAAAGACAATCACATGTCAAGTCGGAAAGAGGTGCAAGCATTTTCGTTATCACAAACGGTTTCGTCGCCCGTTTGTTTTTGTTGGTCGAAAAACGCGTCATCCGGTGAGGTGTAGTGCGGTGGAGGATGAGATCATGCACTAACGAGATCATGCACTGACGGCAAATATCATGTTTTGAGGCCACTTTTGGCATTGCGGCGTCTTGTTACATCCGATAAGCTACATTCCAATTGGCGTCAGCCGTCCGCTTGAAACACATTCCCTTTGAGAACCCCCGCTTCGTTAAGAGCCACCCGAAACCGTTGTGCATTTAGGTGTTGCAAATGGGTTCATGTTCATGATTGTTGATGCCACTCAGTCTTAGACCGCTGTTTATCGCCTTAGTCTTGGCACTATTTGGCGTGATCAAGTACTCGTCCGGCAATGCACAAGCTGCTTCAGCAAACCACTTGCTAGCGTCCAAATACCAGCACATAATATTACCACCCAATTCCCTTCTAAGCTCAAGCATTGTAGTAAGGACCTCCATATCACCATCGTGGCGGCTCAAATTCTTGGGCGCTGCGCGGGGCCCGTCAACACCCCACAAGCCCATTTTGCGCGGAGCACGTGATTTCAGCAGCGGTGGTCTTGGAAACCCATTCCCGGCACATTGGGCATCGGCGTTGTTCGCGGCTAGCTGCATCGTCGTGGTGGTCTTGATGTGGATGCCACTTCGGCAAACCTTCTCCCGAACTGGTGTCCCGCTGGTGCGGTATGGGCCCCGGTGCACCATTTTTGAGCCTCCTCGCCGGAGCATGTTGCAGTACGGGGTCGGCTTTGTGGCGATGGCTGCCGTCACTGCGGGACCCAACGAGACACCCGCTAATGGTGATGCCGCAGGGTGTGTGAGCCCTTGTGGCACGTTGGCTTGTTTGATCATAAGGGCACATGGCTTAGGGAATTTCAAGTTCGCCAACCGGAGAAAAGACAATACTTGGAGAGGATATGGGTTGGTTTTCCCTGGGATGAGACCAACCCCCGCCCGTATCACCCAACGAGCCTTGAATCAGATATGTAGGCGTTGTGGGGCCGACAAGACAAAATCGGGCAATTTGTGGTCGCATGGCAAGTGAAAAGCTGGAGTTGGGTTGGCCGTGTGCGTCATGCGCTTTCCATGTATGGGTGAGGTTCACGTGGGTGCGTATCCATCGGATATTCGTGAATGACTTGTTGGACCATGCGTCAAATGAGATTCGAGGTAGCATAGCGTTGGGTCTTGGTGACCTGGAACGGAGGGCGTGGACTAAAGTGAGTAGGATGGGTAGAGTTGTTGGGTAGAGTAGAGTCAGATGGGGGTACAAACGACGACAAAAACAACGGGAAATCAACGGTCGTGCAAGGCTTGGGGAAGATGGAGGGCAATCAATCAGGGACAACGTGTGCCAAGAATGAGAGGCAGTACCTAAAGGCCAGCGTGGGCTTTGCAAAATGGGCAACGGGCCCGTAAGAGCGCGAACCTACTGCATACCTGCTTTTCGGCATGGTACCCCCAACTTCCCACCTGAATCGTCCCGAGCACGGCCTTGTCTAGGCACGACGAACCCGTTTCGAGCCCGTTTGACCGTTTATCTTTTGCTGACCCCCGGTTTCAAGAACGAACAAAGACATGTTTGTGCATGTTGTGTATTGTAGTGGGACGGAGGTTCACGCCTGTTCTATGGGCGCATAAGTCCGCTTGAGACTGCAACGCAATTCTACTTGTGTTGATGCGATTTCCACGGAATGCTGCTGTGATGGGGTCCAAAAACCCCCCAGAACCGCTTGCCTGCGCACGGCATTGTCAAAGCACCGGCTGCCTGATTTCCCCCGTCTTCCACTGGGGCACTGGGGATGAGCACACGCCCAAGTAGGGACCACCAGTGAGAAGATTGCAGGCAGACCACTGTAGATCAATGAAAAGCAACCAGGACTTACTCCCAAAAAATCTCTGCATCTGAGAGCGTCTGGTGCTCAATGAACTGTGTTCGGCTTCTACTCTACGTTGACAGTTTATCCTCAGGATCACCAATGGCCAATGCAAAATATGTCAGCACCCGTGGAGAGGGCGAGCCCGTGACATTCCTCAAGGCCGTGCTCGAGGGCCAGGCGCCTGACGGCGGGCTGTTCGTCCCAGTCGCCATCCCCGACGTCGCCGACAAGTTGGAGAGCTGGAAGGAGTTGCCCTTCAATACTCTGGCGTTTGAGATCATCAAGCTCTACGCCGACGACATCCCGGCCGATGAGCTCAAGAAAATTGTTGACACAAGCTATGGGACGTTCGACTGCCCAGAGGTCGTTCCAGTGAAGAAGCTGAAGGACCTCGACATCCTGGAGCTGTGGCATGGCCCGACCCTGGCGTTCAAGGACGTGGCGCTGCAGTTCCTCGCCAACGTCTTCCAGTATGCGCTGAAGAAGGAGGACCGCGTGTTGAACATCTTGGGGGCCACGTCGGGGGATACCGGGAGCGCAGCCATCCACGCGATCCGCGGAAAGGAGCGGATGAAGGTGTTCATCATGCACCCGGACGGCAAGACCAGCCCGATGCAGCGGCTGCAGATGGTCACGGTCGAGGACGAAAACGTGTTCAATATCGCGATTGACGGGAGCTTCGACGACTGCCAGAAGATCATGAAGAGCACATTCAACGAATTGGACTTTAAGTACAAGTACAGCTTGGGCACCATCAACTCCATCAACTTCGCGCGGATCCTGGCGCAGATCACATACTACTTCAGCGCCTACTTCCAGGTGTTGTTTTCCTCGAACCCCCAGATTTTTTTTTCCCGGCAACCCCCAGATTTTTTGTTCCGGCGGTTCAGAGGGACGGTGCTCTGGGCTGGCGGTTTGCTGGTCAACCGCCGGCAGGTAACCGCAACCGCACAACAACAACAACGGGCGTCACGCACCCGCCGCTCCCACCAAGTCTTGAGCAGGCAATCTGCACAAAAACCACCAGAGACACTGTTGACCACATAGTGAAGCGCGCCCCACACCACATTCTTACATCCGATAATTTGCATCATTACATCTGCATCAATCGTGACACGAGACGCACATCTAGAAAACCATGAGTTGGAAGGCATTTACCAAGGAATGAAGTCTGGGAGCACTCGGATGATGTTACAATGCTGCGGCCACTGAAGACCTGTGGTTCGTCCCAGACCAATCGTGGTGCCGGTGTGTCTGTCTGGGTGGTGTTGCGTGCATTTCAAGGTTGCCCATAAACTAACCAGGGACGTTGTGGCCACTGTCCAAACACGTTTGGTTTGTCATTTCATCCCCCCCCCCCCCCCCGCCCTCCTGCCATCGTGTTCCGGGCCATCGTTCCCAACCGGAATGCGGTGTGATTTTGGGGGTTTCTTGTAGCCTAAAAAGGTGGTTGCCGTCGGATGCCCTCCAACCGCAGTGAGTTGCCCTCCAACGGCCATCGGTTATCCTTCAAGCACACGCTGGCGGAGTACCCAAGCTGTTACCGCTCAGGCGGTTTATTTGCTCCCACTGTTTGATTTTTGTTTAAGTTTGCCGGCCGTCTCAATGATTTTGGTGATGTGCTTAGAAAACGTAACCGCGTTGACGTAATGAGATCAAAGGGGCAAGGAGTGTTTTTTTGGTTGGCTCCGTGACGGTGGCATTGACATTCTTGGGATGCGACAAAACGACGAAGACCGCTGCAGTTGGCACAGAACTGACGCAACCGACGGAATACTGGCCGTGCACAGCGCGTAACCGACCGCGGTTGGTGCATCACCAACTGCGGCTGGCGTGTTACCAGTGGCATTTCAGGAAACGCTGGCCAATGGGAAGCCGGACACTTTGTTTGTCCCCCTGCGCACAGTCCTCGCCCGTTGCGTGCGTCTCCTCGTCCAGGTGGCCTCCGAAGGACAGAAGCTCAATTTCTCAGTGCCCACCGGGAACTTCGGGGACGTCTTCGCCGGTTTCCTCGCGAAGAAGATGGGTCTGCCCATCGACAAGCTCATCGTGGCCACGAACGAGAACGACATCCTGGAGCGCTTCTTCCGGACCGGGGAGTACAAGAAGGGGGCGGTGGAGTTCACCATCAGCCCCTCGATGGATATTCAGGTCGCGAGCAATTTCGAGCGGTATCTGTACTACCGCTTCGATGGGGACTCCGCGGCCGTGCGGAAGGCGCTGAAGCAGTTCACCGATGATGGGGTGACCACGGTGCCGCTGGTGGACGGCGTAGTGGATCCCACGTTCCTTGCGGGCCGCGGTGGCACGCCGGAGGTCATGGCGAGTATCAAAAAGTACAAGGAGGAGGTATGCTGCGGTCAAGAGGCGCACTCTTGCCTGGCAAACGCATGTAACGTACATTTGGAATCTTGCATGTGCTATCACATTTCTATCGCGTTTCCCGCATTTTTTTCACGGTTTTTTGGGAGAGGTCGGCGATCGCATACCGGTCATATTGGGTTGGGTCGTCTTGGGGCTTGGGATCGACGCGCAGGTTTAGGGCCACAAAGGGGTCCTGAGATCCATTTGTGGGCTTGGAGGGCGCGGCCGTTGGCACACTGCAAGAACGGAAAACACAAACAACCAATGGCAAAAATGCCCGGAAATGCTGCACACCGCTCATGAGTAGCATTTGGTGATCCGGAACCCTCTGGCCCTGCGTTACATTTCCCAGATCAGATGTGATGGTGAGCACCCCCCAAACTCCACTGGGCAAGGCTTAGTGTGAAGCGTGCCGGCGGCGGCATGGGAGGGACGCCAAGGGGCAGAAGCAATACTTGAGAGCAGGGGGACAATTTGCACCCCCACTTGCACCCCCACTTGCACCCCTGGTACTGGTCTACGTCCCAACATCCACTACCCAACTTCTATACCGTTGCTACAGCCCGCTTCCATCGGGTTCAATGGCACCTTTTCACCACCCACGCGGCCATACAAGCAATCAACGAAAATCAACGACTCCGCGTGCACTGCTTCTTCAAGTCTCACCACCACTCCACATCCACAATATGGTCACCACACCCACACGCCACCAACATTTACAAAGCTTTCAGCCACCACATCCAGGTAGCGTTACAAAACAAAAACCTCACCGAATGGGCCCGCCTCCTCCAAGCTCGCGTCCCCTTCCTACCCTATGAAACTAATCCTTTGCTTCGGCTTGTACGCAGCATGTCCCGTGTTGCAGTTTGGTACACCTCCGTCACACCACCAGTCACCCTTATTTATGTTGCCGTCCATAGCCACCTGTTGTGTTGCTACGTTGGCAAGACGACATTCGCCACCACACAACGCCTTAGAAAACACGTCACTACAACACAAGCAGGATCAGAAGAATCAACATTCCACGATGCATTGCGGCGTACGTCCGAGGTCGATTGGACCTTAGTACCCATACAGCTTTTCGAAGATAAATTACAAGCATGTTTCGGCGAACGCCAATGGTGGTACACCCTACGACGATGGGCCTTGAACGATTGCGCACCGGCCATCCCTCACGCCGACTCATCTAAGCCACCGACAGCACAGCATGGTCGAACACTACAAACCCTCCTACGCCAGGCCTCAATCGCCACACGCAACCACGAGTACGCGCGCGCAAGGGCACTAAACGACCAAATCCAAAACACAGCCTCGAAACTCAACATTCCCCTATGCAAGCCTTTTTACATCACGGTGCCCTACCTCCAACCCTGCCAGAGGCAACCACTTAACAAAGTCATTGACCATGTTGTCAACTCCCTCCAACGACCCCCACATGAACGGTGCGCTATTCGTGCTAACATCAAGCTCGTCCGTTCAGTCCCTTTAACCGTGCGACGTGCTTTCGAGCGACACGCAAATAAACAATGCAAGTCCTCCACGCGCCCACCATGCCACTGTGACATGCAACACCTGCCTACTTGGTCGATGGGTGGGACAGTGTATACCATTGACAATCATTTCTGCCTTCTCCCCGTTACCATCCCATTTAAAGGCCAACCCCTCAGAGCAAAGGACCCCCTCCCATGCCCTGGTCTCAAAAGCTTTCATGAAGCAAGTACCCATCTGAAGCGCCTCTGCTCTTTCCTCCAAACCCCTTGCCCAAATGTACATTCTTTCATCACACCCTCCCAATTCCCCGAATCCGGTGATTTGCGCACCATGGTCCTCACCATAGCTGAGACCCTAAGCAAAGTGGCAATTGTCCGAGTTGCTGACAAAGGTGCGGCCATGCTTTGGGGATTTTGTGCTGCTTGGGTCTGGGACAACGTAGACAGGTTCCTCACCTCTGAAAACTATACACCACTCCCTTTGTCCTCCTCCAATGCAGTAAAAGGCAATTTATCATCTGCTATTCAGGCACATCATTGGCCTCTTAACAAAAATGCCTCGATACCTCTACTCTATATATTGGCAAAGGCTAAATCACTCTCCAAGCAAATGATTGTATGGCGCCCGATCGCAGCCGTTGTCCAACCCTTCATTTTGCGACATTGGCTCCGTCTGGCGGCACGTGCTTTCACATTATTTTTGAAAACCCTTGTGTCTGAATTACCTGCATGCTTCTTGCATTTGCGCATTACCGATTTAGCTGAATGGGTGTCCGCCCTGCCCTCTTGGAAATGTCAAGTCATCGGTGAGACTGATTGCACTCAACAGTTTGACAAGGTCCCACCAACCTCTATAGTTGATAGTCTCAAAGAAGCCGGAACATGGTTGCGCAAGAAGAAACAATGGAGGGCACACGAAACAGTGTGGAGCATCCACAAGGACAATCCAGCGCATGACCGCGCGGGCATGGGTCAACATACACGATTTGAATATATCACTCAACAACAGTTAGAAGCCTTAGTTGAATTCTCCCTCACAAAAGACATCTATGCCCAAGCTGCTGGGCAGCTTTGGTGCCGAAGTGCCTCCATCCCCATGGGCGGACCTTTCAGCGCCCAAGGAGCCGACTTGCACTCCGTCTGGCAAGCAAAAAAGAAATGTCATTTTCTCCGCAGATTGGGAACACTTCGATTTTCTGAAACACTGCAGCCCTTGTGGGATACGCCCCGCGGCAATACTGTCTCTTTAGCACAATTCAGAGATAACATCCTCACGGCCGCCACGGGACCCACCTGCAAATCAGAAATGGCCCACGTTTGCTCGGCCCTCACCCAAGCCTGGGGACTACCGGTCATCTGCCCGTGCATCACCCCGACCCAACCCACATGCACACAGGCCTGCATGTCCACCTCCACCACAGCAATGGGCATCAACATAAACGTACGGGAAGGTTGTGGCGCAGTTACCACACATGCCCAACCCAGCGGGCTCACTGACTCCTGGTCCCTTAAATACTGCCCCACCATGCAGAGCCCATGGTCCGCCTCCCACCGTCATGTAAGGAACATTATGACAGGCTCCATTGTAAATGTTCTCCCCTTTTTAAATACATGGAGCAGCATGCTCCTTAGCTTCGCTGCTTGGATTCAGCTGTCTTTTCTCAGCAGCTACCCTAAGTCTGCCATTCACCGTGCTTTGCAAGGTGCAATCCCGCGAGTGCTAAGCCGTACCCCATGGGACATCTCCCTCTCTCTTTCCTTCTGTCGCTCCATTCTCCCCCTTTTGCCATGCGATAAGTCACGCATCATGAGACACCTCACCACATGGTTGCGTATCCATGCTGTTTGGCAATATAGTGCCTACACCTCCTGGCATCTACCCTTTTCCCACCGTTGTGATGCCCATTGCGCTGTCTGGTGCCATGATTACCCCATCCTCAAACAAATGCGTAGCTTCGCCCCGCGGGGACACGGACGGGAGGTGGCAAAGCCAATGGCCGTGCCATTCCCTCAAGTACAGGGACAGATCGCGGGTCCACAGTGATAGCTTAGCGTTGACCTCCGTGTACCGCTGCCACACTGTGTAGAATGGTCGTCACCACATGACCATGGCTTAGGTGTAGGGTTGTGATCAGGGACATGTGCATTACATTCATTGCTTTACACATTGTCTCCGTATCACAGCGAAAGGCGCCTATGGACATGTTTCACTGACGAGCTTTTCTCTGTGCTGTCGCGTGCTGACGTGCTTGCTTTGCCCCTCAGCCACCCCGCGCAGCAATCCCAAGGGGACAATTTCCCACTTGCAAGTATCCAAGATATTTTTCCCCAGTGGCTTTCCACAAGCAATGTGAACAATTTGTTTTCAAAAGCTCAAACCAGTGCGCACGCCCGGACGTAACAACCAGCATATTCACCAGCCTTTATGGCAAGCCTCCACTCTCCACACCTACACTCCAAAACCACACACAGGCTGGAGGCACGCCTCCACAAAACGCAGCCAAAGTGCTCCAAACCAGAAGTACCCACCGGCAGACCTACTCCTTTTTATGGTTCACCCTCCCTTCCCTTGGGGTCAGGGCATGCTCCATCCCTGTTGCACTCAATTGATTCAGTGCTCAACCCCCCCCAAAGGATCCCAGCGCGCAATATCTCTCTGGGACGTGCGGTTTCATGCCAACACGGAGCGTTTTCAGGGGTTGGTGCCTTTGTGGTCTCATTTGTGCCCGCTGAGTGTCCGGTTGGGGGGGGTATGTGGGGCATATTCGGAAAGCCCTTGAAAAGGGCTATTCGGAACACCCCAGGTTTGCATGCTGTGCTAACGACATGTTTGAGATTTTTCTCCGCTTTGGACAGTGCCTGTGTTGCCTGCTGCCTATTTTTGCTAACAGGCAGCCACCATGTCTTCATACAAATTCACACAACGTGCTGTTGCTTCCCCTGATGCGCCACTGAAACCTTTGGTGCGAAAAAGAGCGCGATCTGGGGGTGAAACTTGGGTGCAGGTGACGCGGCGGCCTGACTTGCGCGCCAAAAAGCCTCGTACCGGTGGGTCACAGCAGCCTGCATGCGCCCACACAGAGCACGACATTTTATCCACTACTGAGGCCGCGGCTTTTGCAGCCCAGTTTTGGGATAAAAAGATTCACCCCACCAAGGCTTCGCAACACGAATTTCTGGCAACCTGCATCGACGTCGATTTGGAGCAAGATGTGAAACACGCAGGTCGTCAGAAGTACACGGCCTAACAATCCAGCACGTTGTACGAAACAAACAGCGGTTTGTACGCAAGCTGCGCATTTTGAAGCGCAGCGATTTTTGGGATATGTCCAGGTGGCTGGCCGGTGCATATAAGTCTTCAGGCAGCCACCTGGACCATCAGCAGAAGCCTGTTTTGATCAGAGATGAGAAAATAAAGTGGTTGGACTTTGGCAAGACACCTAACCCTGAAAACCTGGAGGCCCACCCCGGTTTTGTCTGGGTGAAATCAGGGTACAGTGAGGCCATTCCATGGCGCAAGGTCCAGCTCACCAAACAGCGAAATGTGGACCTCACAACTGACGGCCTGTGGGCCATGCCCCTGAACACAGGGTGGGTACCAGTGAAGCCACGCAGGCTGCAGGATTGGGAAAAACTGAAGAAATATGTTCCCAGTCACAAGCACGGGGATGTGTGCCCCAATGGAGTCCCGGCCCTTGCAGAAAGGGGCAACGATGACAACGAATCGGATTCGGAATAATGAGTGATCCCTGGACCATTGCCTGTGCCCTGTGTGTCCTCCCTTGTACAGCTCGGTGCGCAAAACTGTGACCACCTACCCCCCCCAACCCATACATTTCTGAAACGGCGTTTTCCCACAGATTTCGAAAAGCATACACATACCCCCCCCAAGGTGACGACATTTTGGTGCATTACGCCAAAAGTTGAGAAAAGTCTGAAAAAATGTGAAAACGCTCCGTGTTGGCATGAACCGGATGTCCCAGAGAGATATGACCACAAACGCCCGATACGACCCCAGCCCCCCATATGACTGCAAATGCCCAATACGACCGCATCCCCCAATACGATCCAACACCCAATGCGGTCCCAATCAGGAGGACTACGTTCTGGACCCCCACACGGCCGTCGGGGTCTACGTGGCGGAGAGGCTTGGGCTTAGCAACCGCACGGTCTGCCTGGCCACCGCGCATCCGGCCAAGTTCCCATCCAGCATCGAGGAGGCCATTGGGACCGCTGCAACCCACCCGTCGTTGGAGAAGCTGAAGGGTAAGCCCGAGAAGTACGAGAAGCTGGGCAACGACCAGCAGGCAGTCATGGCATTCATGAGCACTGCCATCGACGCAGCCGACACAAAGAAGAAGGTCGATACGGAGCACTGCACCGACAGTTGCGCCATTCTGTAGGGCGAGAGTCTTGCGACGGGATTGTGCAGGAGTGCGTGGGACTCCGATGTTCTCCAAACTTGCTGTCGTTTGGGGACCCCCGGTTTCGTTCCAACCGCCGTCACTGACCCCTCACAGCAGCCGTCGTTGGTCTGGCTTTGTTGACAAGTTTCAAAATCGGGAGTGCAGTGGGTGGAAGCGACGGCTGGCAGGCCGGCGGTGGTGGGCAGCGAACTGGATGCATCCCCAGCCCCCTCTCCTCAAGGGTCTCGGGCCTCGGGAGGTTTTCATTTTGGTGAGCACGCCCTGAGTACGGCTGGCGCTCAAGTGTGGCGTCGCAGGTGCTCCAAGTGTGGCGTCGCATGACGATGCCCGCAATCTTTGGTTCGCAGCTGCGAAAACCCGCTGCGCTTGCGCGAGCACATGTGCGAGCCCCTGGCTTTGTATTGGTACTTTTCTTTGTGTATGTGTGTGTGTGTGTGTGTGTGTGTGGCTGTGTGTGGTGCCCCCTAAGGGGCCAAGGACGGCCTGAGATTTGTCTGAAGTGGGACAGTGGTGTGCTTGACCGGTGCATACCCCAGTACTCTTGGTGTATACCTCACCGCACCTGCGAGAGTCGCGTTCCCGGCGGGGGCACAATCCAGAACTACTGCCGTTCTGGGGGCAATTTGGTGCTGCCGTTTGACACGCTGGTCCGGTCCGGGCCTCCTTGCTCGAGCTGTGGGTGTCTTTGCTTCAGGAAGAGCCTGACCTCCAGAAAGATGGAGGGTCTGAGAAGTGAAAAGAAGACTGGAATGCATCGCTTGCTGTGTTGGCGGAGTGATATGTTATATTGGGAAAGGGAATGGGCATAAGTTGACACGGACGAATGAATGGCAAAGGGACCGAGGGATGTATGGACAGAGGAAGAAAACCATGGATCTGTCTGTCATGGATTGTCACTAACGCATCACAAGAATGATGGTTCGGAATGATGCAAAGTTTTGTCCCATACCATACCATACCATACCATACCATACCATACTATACCATACCAAATTTCGCTGATCTGCACAAGGGTTTCATAGATCAGTCGCGAGCACCTGTCAGTATATTTTCAGTAACAGTGGTTCGAATCCAAATGTGACAACACGGTGCATTTTCTGGCCAGCTGTGGACTCATGGTTGTGAGAAATGAAGTTTTGCGGCAAAACGCATGACGGGATCGGCAGGCTTCGCCAGTTGTGATGGTTGCCTCGTTGCACATGTCTTCCGCATGCGTCAGGCCAGCCGGTCAAGTTCACATCAGCTCAGTAGCTGTTCCAATTCCCCCTTCCCCCAACCGAAAGTGCTGCAGCAGGTGCAGGGCTGGTCAATTTCGCAAAGGCCAACGTGGGCAGCAGCGAAGCCAGCCGGACCACACTTGTGTGTTCGCTACAGTTCCGGCTTGTTTCTGGCACTGCTTGAAGCTGCAGTTGCTGCCAGGGGGGGCAGCGATGGTACGGGCGTGCGCGCCTATGTCATTCCTTGGTGGACGCGTGTTCTGTGATTGCCTGTTTCAGGGGGATTTAGTAAAGACCGTCCTACCGCATTTCGTTGTCCTGGGGGAGCCCGGACTGTGTCATCATCCCCTCGCCGTTGTGGATCCAGCGGTCCAACTCCGGGGACCCTGTCCGACCGCGCTTCTTTGTGCCAAGGTTTTCGCGGTGCTTCGTTTGCGGTATGCACTCGCGACGCGTAGCGGCGGGTGTGTCCCAAGACGGGCTTCCGTGGGCCGCGCTTTGGGGCCTCGGCCACATTCTTTGTCCGTTTGTGGACAGAGGGGCTATGTGCAGAGCGCTGTGCAGCGTTTAACGAATTGGTAGCCCACTTGCCAGGACAGCCTTCTGTTGAAACTCAGCGAACACTCACTGCAGATGGAGTCCTGTTCTTGCAGAGCCTGCCGTGCTGATTTGACTGCGGGGTGTCTGCAAAGGATTCGGGTGGTCGAAGGCTGTTGGTTTTTTTTTCTGTGTGGCATTGGAAGCTGAGCACCAGCGGTGTGTGGGTGGAAGTGTGGACCTGTTCGCTCCGGAGAGCCACCTCATTTGGGGGGTTTGGGGCCATCGTGCAGGGCTCCGGATATGGGCCATATTGGGGTCTGTCGTATTGGTAAGTTGGGGCTGCCTTGGGGGATTGGGGGCGTATTGGGGGGAGTAGGGCTGTATGGGGGAGGGGTTGGGGTCATATGTGGGGGCTGAGAGCGCATTGGGGCATGGGGTACCGGCTGAAGGTGAAATTTATTATTAAATAATTAAATATTTGCTCGAACGTGGTTAAAAGATCCCATATCCAAAACGAATATAAATACCAATATCAATCAATTGGCTAGGCGGTGGCTCACAAAACTGGTGTACAAAAAATAATCAATTTCGAAAATAAATTAATTCGTCAATGCGCCGGGCACATTCCTGATAGATACCCGTTGTCTTGCCCGTATGATCAATTTGTGTAAATGTCTTCTGTGTGTGTCTGTATTCCTTGTGCCTCACCCTGCTCCCTGGCAAGAAATGGTACACAGGTTCCAAAATATGGTGCACTCAATAAGTACAAGCAATATATTCAGAAAGTGCACAGTTTTCCCGTGCACATGAAAAAAAAAGCGCCACAAACAGAAACAGTGGCGCCAAGTTACCCCCTCAACACGACCTCCTTTTTGACTCTGGGTTCAGTCTCAGGCACATTAAAAAGTTAGCAGCGCCAGCAAAAAGTTTACTGCCAGCAGGGTGTGAACCCAGGTCTGTTGGATGACAGCCCAGTGGTATGACCGCTGGACCACTCAGCTTCGTTCAGTGTGTGTGATTTTTTGTCACATAGGGTCAACGGTATGACATTTTTTGAGGTGGACAGTGGGTTTCTGTGCGTCTCTACCTGTGCAACTCAAATTCTGGAAGTGGAACAAAACAAAATTATTCCACAAATTAATTAATTATGGCTCCTGCATAGGATAAATAGACAGCACAAAAATAAAGAAAATGCCAAAATTAATTAATTTTGTGACTTCCGGCCTCCAACCAAAATAATAAATCAAAATTTTCACGTTCAGCCGGTATTGGGACATATTGAGGGATGGGTTGTGGTGATATTGTGGAGGGTTGGAGGGTTGGCTGTAAATTGAAACATTACTGCACAACCGGCGGGGATCTGCGCGTCTCTGCGCTCTGTTACAGCAGAAACAGAGTGGCTGCATCGCACAGAACATCACCTTTCCTGCATGCAGGCGTCCTGCATGCGACCGTCTTGTGGTGTCTTAAGGCCTTTTGTGCAGGTTACTGAAGGGCTCCACCGCAGCACCAAACGAACACTTCGGGATACGGCCATGGAGAGGGTTACCAGTTGTTCAAGTAGGGGATTCGTTAAGCACGACTTAAGGAAACTCCGTCACATATGGTGACCTAGAGATGGAGTCTTGCCGCCAAGGGCACACAGAGGAGTGCGGAGACGGAAAGCCCATCACTGTAATCCACGGTGTTGTAGAAAGTTTAAGACGCCTTTTTTTTTTTTTTTTGCAGAATCTGTGTTCCGGGTTGCGGAAACTGTAATCAGCACATTGCAGAACGGCTCACACAGATGTCTGGCCCATTATAAAGGGCGAGGAGTGAAGGTGTTTTGAACGACCCAAGCCAAGGGAATGCCATGCACGCAGTGCGCACGCAGTGCACACGCAGTGCGAAGTTTTGGATGTCGGCAAATACTCGAACCCTAGTTTTGGCCCTTTTTCACAAGTTTTTGGTTCCGTACCAGGGTTTTTTTGGCTTCCCAAGCATTTAGGATGTGGCATATTTGAATTGTCAACCATTTCCCCCTAGAAGAGGCCCATCGACAAAGTGTACACAGTCAACACGGCCCGGATCTCGACGTCGTCATTGCCAACACTGCAGCGAGCCTTGTATCCGTAGAGGCGGTTCAATTCGCCCTGCAGAGTACTCTTCCCGACAGATAGTACGTGCACCAAAACCTTGGTCGACTTCAAGGTGATTCTCGAACCGAGATGCTCAAGATCATCGATCGGTATGGCCACGTCCACAACTGCAGAGAAGTCAACGTGGTCATCGTCGCTCGAAGGCTCTCGATCGCCGATACTCAATGGTGGCGAGTCGACACCAAGACCGGACAGTTCTTCTTCGACGATGCTGTTGGTTATAACTACAACCAGAAGTATCGATGGACACCTAGCCAACCCTATGGTATTGACACCTTTCAGTCTTCCCTCTAGTAAACAGGTGACAGGTATTCTTGGGTGAGTATCCTAGCCTCTGCGTGCGCAATATGCACGCAGTGCGCACGCAGTGCAAACACCTAGCCCAAGACCGCGTTGATGCCCGAAGGGCCCCCGTAATCAACAATCGCGGCGCTTTTTGGAACATTTCTAGCACATTCGACATTTACAACACTGCGTATTGTCTTGTACAGTCTTTGAAAACTGGTCCTTGAAAGGCTGGTGGCCCAGGGCCAGCAATAAGCAGTGGAGCAGTTAAACAGATGAAGCGTATTGAAATTTCGAATGTATTGTACATGCGCCGCAGGCGGAGAACCAGCACCTCATGCACGATTGCGATGGGTAACTGGGTGACATGCAGCCTGCACATCATCGCAAGAGCGTCGCAGCATCATCAGCACAACCAAACAGAGTGTCTGCATCTTTGGTAGTGTCAAGTTGTCAAAATTTAGATCTCCCGGGTTACAATGTGTATCCAGCAGGGGAACTGGGTTTCATTAGGAATCAGTCAAAACATCATTTTGGTGGCAAAGTGCAAGGCACAACAATGGAGACACTTCCATCAATTGTGTTGTCACTCGTTGTATCCAAAGTTTTTGTAAAGTGGTCCATGGTCCTTAGAAGAAGAGTCCTCTGTCCAACAAGGCAGGCTTTTGCCAGGTTTGAAGGACGTAAGGGTTTCCAAATGGTTGGTGCATTGTGAAGCACTTCTTCTAGGGCCGTGGCAATACCAAAATGCGTTGTACAACACCACCACAAACATGGACAACCAAAAAAGTGAACAACGACAATGGGGTTTGCAACATCCATGCAGGGGCAAGGTGGGAAAATGAAGATGGCATTGGATTTGGACCTGATGGAAGCGGAGGCACCAGTGTGGGCACAAGCAGTAGTTGCAGTAGTTCAGGGCAGCAACAATTTTGGATGCCCTATTTGCACACCTGAAAGAGGTCAATTTTGATCATGAGGCCTATGTGAAAGGCAATTTTTGCAACCCAGTAGGGAGGAACGGTGGAGAGGGGGTGCAAACAAGTATGCTAATGGATTCCATGTCCTGCTGGATGAGCACCAGCTTGTTTGTTTGCTACAGTTGATGTGATTTGACTGCACCCACCCAATCAGACATCTTCAAAAAGTGGGCACATTGGCTTGACAAATTGCGGCCTCAGGCATTGCATTCTATATGGCCGATGAGTGTCGTTCTTTGGCAGCTGGCTACCACGCTCCAGCACTGTGTGGTCAGCATGCAGATGGCATTGAACAGCTCACCAAGCGGGCAGCCCCCGAATTGAGCCAGTTTGAAACTGTACCTGCAAGTACCCCCCCCCCCGTGTCCAAGAACCACCTTGCGCAAGAACGAACCCCTGGTTCCGCGGTCAAATTCTCGCATCAACTTTTTTACCAGGGTAGTGGGTTTTTCATGTTTCTGGTGGATGTAGGACAGCTATTCAGGTGTGCAGGACATCATTTCATGTGTGTTACTATGGGTCCCCCCATCAGGGGGGACCCTGTCAGTCACTCACAGGCGCATTCATTCGTCAACGTGGTTAACTGTGGGAAAGGAGAGGGCACGCATGTCCTGGCGCAACGCGCCGGAAAATTTTTTTTTTCCGCGGTACGGGGTTGCCCACGGCTGTGCGCAAGAACCAACCCCTGGTTCCGCGGTCAAATTTAGGGGGAAAAGTGTGCGCAAGAACCAACCCCTGGTTCCGCGGTCAAACATTGCTGGTTCTTGGACACGGGGGGGGGGGGGGTAACATCATCACACAATCAGATCCAAATTGGAGGTTATGGAAAATTTATGGCCACTGTGCTTCTCAATTTCACACCCAGCAGCCTACAGCGACAATCGAAAAAGAACGATCTTTGTTGGCCTCAACCCGCCCCCTTTTCCATTTTTGATGTCAGTCCTCCCAAACAACACATGAGTCCAAGCTTGCCTCCAACACTTCCCAAGCTTCAACAAAGTTCAACCTTCATTCCACACAGAACGAAGCCGCAGCGAACCTCAAAGCCACTCGAACCAATTATCTTCCCCTAGTTCTGAAGGATCCAGACTTTCAGACTCATGCCCCTGTCCTGCCGCACGCACTTCCTTGAGCAAATAAGACACACTGCGCACTCCGTTGCATGTGCATGTGTGCCACATGGGTGCCCTCCCCACTGGATGTCTCTGGCGGGTTTCTATGCATGCTGCATCCACCTCACACTACCTACCCAAGTGCAGCGTCAGAATGGGCTGGCAGCCCTTGCAAGAACCTGGCAGGTAATTGTGCAGTGAGGCATTACGTGGCTCTAAATCCATGGGCACCAGCCCATCATTTTGAAACGATTGATGTGTGTGTGTGTTTGTGTGTGCAGGGGTTTTGCGTTGGGAAGCTTCTTTGCTAATGTGTTTGTGTGTGTGTGTGTGTGTGAGTGTGTGTGTGTGTGTGTGTGTGTGTGTGTGTGTCATGGCTCTTCATACTGAAGGAACGCAATGCATGCCCACTGTGCAAGGTTTTCAAATGAGATTGTCCAACAAATTTAGGTCGGATTTCCATGTTCTGGAAAACCCATTTTGCTAATGCCATGCCAAATGCTTCATGAGGTGGCTTCATGGAGTGACACTGGAGTGACAATTTGAACCATCAGCTAGTACCATCAGTTGGTACCAAGTTCCTGCTGCATTCTGCGGGCTTCCCTCCTACGTAAGTGCACCGTATGCCTCCCTCCCTCCCCCCCAGAGCCTAATGCGGACAATGCAACCTGACCATTTGCGGCCCTGTCCCCCAAAAGACCTGCACAATCGCACCCCATCTATGGGCCTTTCCCCTTGCCTTAGCTTGGGCCCTGACCCGCTGTAGTGCCCTCCCTGGGCCTGATGTCGTGAGCCCAACGTGTCCCACCACGGCTCCTCCTCATTGTCAGGAGCGGCACGCCTACTTTCCGACAACAGACGTGGCTGTCCAGTCCATTCCCGAACTGCAGACGTTTACGCAGGGCTTCCAGAACCGAATGGTTTGTGCCGGGTCGCACCCTCAACCCCGTCCTTTGTATTATGACTGTCTTTGGACCTGCAGTCAATCAACGCGGGATGGGGGCCTGTTTTTGCGGCGTTTTGACAGATGCAAAGCATACTGGGGGAGCATTTCCCTGGAGGCTCTTCTTTTCAAAAATCTGGCGCTGCTTGAGTGCCCAGCTGCACTTCCCACTCTCCCCTTGCGTGCAGTGGCAGACGGCATGATGCTTTAGCACGTGTGAGCAATGAGAGCAGATGAACGCTGCAATGAGGAAGCTGAGTTCAGTTGATTTGAGTTGAAGGGCGCTCTCGGCCTGTGGTTGACGTGGGACTGTGGGTGCTTCGTCCCGTTGGAGTTTCTGCTCCCAATTCCGCGAATCATCTGCTCAGTGTATGGCCCTGGGCTGAGTGGCCACCTGCTGCAGACCACGAGCCACATGCACAAACCCCCACCCAGTAGCCCACCCAGCCACCTTTCTGCAAGACCAGCTTGGTCTGACCACAGGATGCCCGTTTGACCACGACTCAACTCAAGTCAACTCAAGTCAACAGCCAACTCAAGCAGCCTGTATGCAAGCCATTATGATTGGTTCGGATGTGATTAGGAGCCATGGCTAATGCTGATTGTGCAAGGGGGAGGGGGGGGTACAGTCCAACAATGCCGTAGAATGGAAATTTTTTGAGCACTTGAAAGCAAGGACCCCCCCCACCAACACCATGGCCTCCCCCCCCCCCCAAGAACAGAAAGCACTTTCTGAGTGTCTATTTTTTTTTCGAGTGTCTGCAAGTCCTGCTACACAGTGGGACTGCATATTAGGTGCTCTGCAGACGCTACTTAGAGAAGGAGTGAAGTACATTGAGTACGACCCAACTCCGGACAATTAAAACCTGCTTCTTTCACTTCACATCCCGGGTCTCGCAAGTCATCCCAGCACAAGACAAATGAACGCAAGACGCAGGAGAGTGAGGAAGCAATGACGCATCGCAAGTGGCAAAAGACATGGAATTTATGAAACAACAGTGCTACTCCCACTCAAGGCGACAGCTTGCAGTATCAGCAGGAGTAGCATCCAATAAACAAACGGCCGTTTTCTCGGATCAGAAATGGTTCTGCACAGCGGACTTTGCATGCAAAGAGAGTAGGTTAGCGTGCCGGGCAAAGTTTTCCCACGCTTTGGTGTGGCCCCTCGATGGGATTAAGGACTCCCACTCTTTGGTGTGGCCACTGAGTGGTCCATCACGCACAAGAGGGGGATTCTTTGATTTTGAGGTGGGTGGCCATGATGGGGCCTACAAGGGAAGGGTGCATGTGATCGTCCCATTTGTTGGGCCAAAAAATGGGAAGTTATTTGATTGCCAACAGTCATACAATGTGCTTAGGGTTCCTGGGCTAGAGGAGGGGGTGATGTTTGGGGGTAAAGCATTGTGATAGATAGCCGGAACATTCATTTGGATGCTGGGCGCGCCGGGCAAACGTACCCTCAAAGATTACAACATGGCCTCCGTATTTGCAATGAAGGACCTGGAGCTCCCGAAATACATCTAGCTGGCAAACGAGGCTACAGCAGCAATCGTCATGGCGGCATCGCACACAGCGATCCCAGAGATGCTGGAGGCAGCCAAAATGGTGTGCAGTCAGTCTAAGAAAGTCGACCTGAAACCATCGCAGCCCCAGGGGGAAGTCCAACAGAAAAACCTTCATGAGGCAAAATGAATTTTTGCATTAGAAATTCTTGGGCTACTTTCAGTCCACAACCCCTTGGGTCTCAGACAAACCTCCCACCTCCTCCTCTGTTCCAGAGCTTGTGTGGTACAGCTTGTCTGGTAAATGTCCCCCGCTTGCGACCACTGTTGAAAATGACTGGGAAGTGCTGTCAGACAGAGCCACTCAACACGCACTTGGTGGTGTAACATGGTGGGTGGGGATTAAGTTGGGGAATTGATTTTCTCTGTTTTATAAGCAACAGAGGACCTTTTGGGACTGAGTTATAGATCCCATGGCAATTGCCCATTGCCCAGACTGTCGCGGGCTGCCTGCTTTCCCGTCCATGAAGCTTCCATAGACCTCACCGAGCACCAACAGGCTCCATGCTGCACTCTTACCCCACAATTGCCACAAAGCGTTGTTGTTGCTCTGCACTCGTTCTGCTTCAGGTAAAATGGGTGGCCTCACTGTATGGTATCGATGACTTGGGTGATATCAAATGGGATGATATGTTCATCGTGTATTATGATGAAAAAGGGCAGCGTGAGCTTGACTTGCACGTAGATGGGTCTCAGGTATGTGTTGTTTCCCGCAGTCCCTGAATGTGTTGCGTTCACCGTGCCCCTGCTGGGTCTCGTGGATGCACTGGGGCTGTCAGATTCGAAGGGAGCCCTCGCCGTACTCAATTAAGTGGCGTCTTTACGTGTCACCCTTCAGAAGGGTGCTGTTGCATTGCACGTGCCACAGAGCAGCAGTGTGGCCGATGTTCATCCAGCACAAGATGCTGCGCCCTCCTGACAGGCAGTGGTAAACCTCCCTCCTGAAAGTAAGACCGGGGGTCTTACTTTCAGTCCAGCTGGTCGTGGGTCCCAAGAGGGGTCTTACTTTTGGGGGGGGGCTTACTTTTGGGTTCATCCACTTTGCTGTCACTTCACCTTTCCCGACACAGAAGATGTCTGAGCCCATGCTTTTAGACGACCTGCAGCTGGAGGAAACCGACACCATTGACGAGGTAGAGTCATCTGATCTCATTTAAGGCAATGGGTTATTTGCCTGCCACTCCTTCTGATATCAAACTGCGAGTGTTCCCAAGTTATATTTTCGTGCCAATGTCTGAGGTTGAGCAGCAGGTTAGGGCAGCTATTGATGCACGTGCCCGCCAGGAAGAAGTTGATGTTCCTGACCAGGCACCTATCCGGTTGCCCTCTTTCAAAGCAAAGCAGAAACCTATCACCTCGTGGTTCAAATCTCAGTAAATATGTGACGGATGATCGTGGATTGTATGAGTGGTAGACCAAAATGTGTTGCTGCCGTGCATGTGCCACTAAGGGGGTCTTACTTTTGGGACGGCTGGTCCTGAGCCTGCAAGGGGGTCTTACTTTTGGGGGGGTCTTACTTTTGGGACGGGGTCTTACTTTCGGGGGGGGGGTTTACAGGAGAGGGGAAAATTTTGTGTGGGGCCATTTTCGACAGGGGAACTTTCAGCATTCCCCGTCTCAATATGACATTTCTCACCGAGCTGTCAAGGGGCATATGCGATCGTTGTAAGCGACTAAGTACTGAAAGCCTAATGCTGTTTTGACCCACTGCAGTTTTGATACACCCAAAAGGTAGACCTTCTTCGCAATCAAAATCTGCACGAAGAAGTTGAACTCATGTCGTCTTTATCAGATGTGCACAATCTTAAGTATCCAAATCCTGTCGGTGAGTTGATGGTACTGCAACACCGCAACAGTACCTGCCTACTGCCGCTGAGCGCGGAGCAAGGAATATCCCACATTATACAAAGATGTTGTGGAGAAAATTTGGTTACGAATGGAGAGGAAAATGTCCCCCACGAAACTGATGCCTGCCGAAATTTTACCCCCCCCACGTCGGGGGTGCCATGTTGGGTGATGATTACCCCCCAGGACATGTGGCAGGAGTAGCAGAGGATGAATTTCTAAATCCGATTTTGAGAAGGCGTGACAGGAAATCCTATCCAGCAACTGGCGGTGTACCCCCCCCCCTTTGCCTCCAACCTCCCCAGTGAAGACAATCCCTGCCCACCAGCCGGGGGGCGGGGGGGGCGACAGGGCCCCATCCCAGGGGCTGGACAGCACTTTATCCCGGTTACGTACATGGTTGTACACGAAGTTCTGGTAACGCCTTGTACCCTGATTTCATGTTTGAGAACCAGGCAATTTGATGCCCTGTACACCCAAACTCATCTCATGTGTGGGAGGAGGTGCCTAAGGGGCAGGGGCAACAGAGGCGCACTGGGAGAGGATCAGAGGACTGGGCTGGTGGGTTTCGCCTCTTCAGGGCCTGCTACCGCCACGGCAACCACCACACAAGCCTGCACGAGTCACGCATGCATGCGCCGTTGCTCGCTGCACTCACTGCACTCACTGCGCGTGCGCCCAAACCTGCCTAGTCATGGTCACCCTCCGTGATCCACCCTTTGGTTGCTGTGCACCGCCTCGTGCACAAGTTGGAGCGGCTGCACAATCCGCCATGCTATATGCACCTTTGTGCGCACGTATTAGTGGTGTGTAAATGCATATTGAATCCGTACACAGCCTTCTTCATTTTCGCAGGTGTCCTTTACCTTGGCACTGAACACCGAGTTCGATGGGGGCGGCACATATTTCGACATCGTAAACACGACCGTCACCCTCGAACTGGGGGAGGCCGTGTTCTTCCCCTCCAGATTGCTGCATAAGGGGCAGGCGATCACGTCTGGAAGCAGGTAGAATTGCCTGCCCGATGGGTTCCTGCCTGTAAAGCAAACAAAATCACTCGTAGCATGATTTTGTTGTACTCGCCTTACATTTTTCCGGAAATGATTCGGGAGAAATGGGGCCAATCACGGCGCAACTCGGAACGCTCAGGGGAGAATTCGGGGAGGGGTGAGGGGAAACGGAGGAAAGGGTATTCAAAGCGGGGCTGGGGGACAGGACCCTCGCTTCAGCCCAAGCTCGGGCCGCAAATTATTCCTGCGTGATTGATGGGCTGAACCTGAGGCTCGTCACGATGCATGACAACCCGCCGCAGTACGAGAACTAGCCAAGGCCTTGTTTGTTAGTGAATACCCAGACACCGGCAGACGTAGGCGTGTCCACAATCGATTTCGGTGCACCGAATGCAGCCTAATGTTCTCGGTGGCAGGATTTGGTTGATTGACGGCGGTTGACGCCCAACCGACAGAGGTTGGCACTCAACCGCCGGTAGTTGATGGGCAACCGACGCTGTTGGCCGATGGTCAACAGCAGTTACTCGTCGGCTGGCGCTCTGCTGAGGTCCGAGGGCACCGAAAGCCGAGCCGGTTTTTTTTTTGGCATCGGGGACAGCCCTGCCCCCCCCCTTCCGCCCCAATGTCCCGATTCCCCTCGTTCTTGCGCCCCTGTGTGCTGTTTTTCATCGTTTGCCCGACAAGAAGGCCACTTCTTTGCAGATGACTCTATGGTGCTGTCTGAGGGCTGATTTGGAGCCACCAGAGCGGGCAGGGAATGCGGGTGGGAGATCAGGTCTGGTCACTGGCGGATTACTGCAGCTGCATGGGTGTCGGCTGGGGCGGGTTGGCATGTGCATCAGTGAGCCTCACGCCCCTCTGTTTGTGTGCTTCTGCACATCTTGTGATGCACGGTTTCGTTCTGGGGCAGAATTTTTTTTGTATTCAAGGAAAGGCCGAGACCGCCCGTTGGCGGTTTATTGCCGACTGCTGGATTAACCCCCAACCGCCGACGGTTGCCCGCCAACCGCCGACAGTTGATTGTGAACCGACCAGTTGACGATTGTGGGCAGTTGTCTCAACGTATTCTATGATAAAACGGCACTGCCACGCGCACCTTTAGAGGTGGGTTCCCAAGGTTGGCAGGATTATTTCCCACTATTTCCCACTTCCCACCACGAGTACCATTCATGCCCCTCGCCTGCCTCACCTCAACTATGGACATTATGTAATCAACAAAAAGTGCGATGAGACCGTTGCTGGCAATCACTGCTATTGCGGGACCCATGCATCTCACTTGTGATGGCTCTTGTTGTCATTGTGCAGCTGGTTACACACATTCCCTACCACAATGACAGACTCATCTTTGGCGTGCCAGTTGATAGTGTCGCTCAAGTGAATCTTTGTTCACCTGTTTATGAAAAAAAAAACTGAGCCATTCAGGGAACTGACCACCAGTCGTGCCAAAAAGTGATTGTCCGACAATCTTTCTATTGCGCCATGCTACGAAACATTGCACTAAATGCAGTGGGTGCTTTCTGCAATATCTCTTTGCACGCCCCCTGCTTTGGAGTGTACTTTTTTGTGCCATTTGGGCCCAGAGATTTTTACCAGTTTTGGACTGCAAAGTAATGGCAGGGGTTTTTTTGCCCTTCTTTTGCGCAAGACGCAAGTCCTGTCGTGATGTGTGTGTGTGTGTGTGTGTGTGTGTGTGTGTGTGTGTGTGTGCGTACATTTTGTGCCTAGCCATCGCCATCCGGACCTCTCACCCTCAGGTACGTGTTGGTGGGCTTTCTGAAGGTGGAGGGCCCCACGTACGGGCCCTTTGACGTCCGGTATTGGGACCGAATGTGGGGGTCATTTGCTGCATGTCTACACGGTATCCACCTCTTTGCAGAGTTGCCTTCCTTCCACCGTCCTTGTGCCATGCCCATGTAGTGCCTTAGAAACGTGCGGTACGGACACATGGCAGGGGGGGGGGGTTGAGGTCCGCAATTTTCCGCAATATTCTGCAATTTCGCAATAATGCACAATTTCTGCACTTTATCGCAATTTTCTGCAATTTTCCCACAATTTTTCTGCTTTGCCCTTCTTACGTGCTTGCAGGTGACCTTTGCTGCCAATGCTGCCACGCTTGAATTAAGATGACTGAACGGTTCCTAGTAGTAGTGGTGGTACCCTTCGAGGTCTACTTGTGCAGTTGTTGAAAAAAATGTTGGTGGCATACAAGGACAGGTTGAAAAAGGAGTCCAGGCAGATTGAATACTATCGGCAGTTGCGCATTTTGAACCCACGAAATCTGCCTGATATGCCACATGCCATTAATCAATACCCCCTGTTGGGCTTATCCGATGTACCAGATATCACAGCGTTGATATAAATGGTCATACTGCCATGCAGGAATGGTGGCAATCACGCGCCCCTTCACCTTTCCAAGAGAGGGAGCTGTTTTTGATTACACAGCCCACTTCTGGTGGTGATGTGGAGCGCTTTTTCTCACAGTGTGGGACGGTTTCGAAGCGGCAACACAAATTGGATGACAACATCCGCCGCCTTCGGTTCATGCTTCAATTCCATGGTGATATTGAGGGGCACCTTCTGTAATTGTGCTGCCCATGGACCTTTTGTATGACTGAAAGGAAAAATCTGAGCCACCTGTCCAGAACTGTTGCACCTTGATGGCTACGGAGGGTTGCTTACAGTGTCGCAATTTTCCCGCAATTTTCCGCATTTTTTCCGCAATTGGTTTCGACCCCCCCCCCCCCCCCGACCGCAATCCCCCCCCCCCCTTCTGCACATGGGAAGGGCTGCATGGGTGATGGTACGCCTGTCCTGCAGGGAAAAGATGGGGGGTTGCTAGTAGTAAGGTAAGTGCACTGACCACTGACCTTCGGGTACCTGAGGGCACTGACTGTGCCTAACATAGTACTGCTCAGGACCATATACATACGGAGGGGGTGAATTTTTTTTCGGAAATTGAGAGAGATTTTGGGGTTTCACATCATTCTAACTGCACAACAACCAGAAGGAAGGTGAATTTGGAGCCTGGAACCGAGATCCAAGTCACTGGGAAGCTGTTTTGCTGACCAATCGGTCCGCCGATATGTTCCGCCGATTTGTTGGGATTTCTTCGCCGATTTGAGCGGGGGGGTTGGGTTATGGTTGATCGCTTCTGCACGGTCGCATTTGGCCTGGCCTGGCGTCGCCAATTGGAACACCACCTTCTTCTGCAGGTCATAAGCTCAAGGACCCACTCCCGGCTTTGCCCAATCTGTTCGGTTCGGATGATTCTGTTCAACTCCCAACACAGTTTACGCTTGAGGACGACACCGAATGGGTATGTGAGCGTCCATGTGTGTGATTGTGGAGATCAGTGCACGTGGCAGTGTCATGGCTCCACTGTTCTGGCGATGGGTGCGTGCAGGGTCAGATCACCAGGGAACACACGCCTTCACACGCCCTCCCTTGGATGCGCAGTGGTGCCTAGAACAGGGACCACTACTTGACACACCTGGCAAGGACCGGGATACCGTCGTCCCATTACACGGCGCTCGGCACTGTGCATCAAAAAGGTGCCTGGCCCGTGGTTTTTTCTCATGTCCATTGTGTGTGTGTGTATTCGTGTGTGCGATAGGAGGGTTGTGTCTCGTTCGAAGGGGGAGCTGGTGCAGTCTGACTGTCTGTTTGTCTGTCCGCTTCCTTCCTTCTTCTCCTCGACCCGAAGCACAATGTTTGAACATAAAAACGATGTTCGTTTCTTCTTTCCACCCATGTGCTTGGGGTGACACTGAGTTTTGACTGCATGGACAGTTCCAGGGCAGTTGCCTGAAATATTTGTCTCACAAAACTACAACCTGCGCTGCCTGTGCTGCTCCAAGCCCGCCAACCCCTGCCATGGGTGCCTGTGAGACCCCAGCGCTCCCTGTCGGCAGGATAGGGGAAGCCCTGGAGGCCGTCGGAGGTTTATGGGTCCTGGCACTGGGGTGGGGCTCCGAGTGTCAGCACAGATAGCTGGGTGGCGATGGAGGCCCTTGAGCGCCGCGGACTGTACGCCCCTCCTAGTTTTTTGCGGGCATTGGGCCAGAACTCAGCCACATCCGAGCCAGATTTCCGTCCGGGGACCGCCGCAGGCTGCATGGAACCAGCCTTGGTGCCAGTCGTGGTACCTTCGGTGTATCCCCTTTCCGATGCAGGAGACATCTTGTGGCCTGCGGAGGAGACTGTGGGGAGACGGGCGCCATGATGTGTGTGTGTGTGTGTGTGTGTGTGTGTGTGCAAGTGTGTGCAAGTGTGTGCAAGTGTGTGCAAGTGTGTGCAAGTGTGCGTTTTTGGGCAGGATAAAGTACCTCAAAGATTAGATCAGACAAGGGCAGGCAGGAGCCTGAAGTGCCCCCATTTTGGGAGAGGCATTCATATAGAAAGAAAGACACCTGCAAAGAACGAAGGCCCTTGAGCTGTAGTACGGAGGAGGGAGGCCACGCCACTCGGGACAAGCAGCCGTCCCCTATTCCCCAAGTTGATCAAGTTGAGCAAATGCACTGATTCAACAGCTTGCTCATCACTCCAGCGGCAGCACCCCCATGTGTCACAATGGGCCTCAGCTCATGAACAACGTTGGCGGTCTACCAAGCTCTGTAACCCACCCGCCCGCCCGCCCAAAAGAGCTGACCCCCCCCCCCCCCCCCAGGGGTGTCAGCTGTACTTATCCCAAAATCAGGGGAAACCCAGACAAACCCACCCACCCACCCACCCACCCACCCTCAGACCCCCCCCCCCCCCAGTTAGTATCAACCAGCCACTAAGCAACTGCCTGCTCTGGCAACGGAAACCTGGAAAGGTGTAGGATGAGGTCTGGTCTGGTCCGTAATGGCACACGCAGTACCTCCAGGTGCAGCAGGAGGGCTTGGCTGGCGAGGTCCTTGGCAAGGGCACCCGATGCTGCACAGTGCACAACAAGCGTGTATCGCTGGGCTGGACAGGCTGTGCCTCGATATCCCCTCCCCAGGGCTGAGTGTCCAGCGATTGAGGTCCAAAAACGATGGGGGTCGATTTTCGAACCCCCCACTTCCCCAAAACCCGGTTAGGGAGGTTGGACAGGTCATGCTTGAAACTTTTGGGGACACAAATTCCTGATTTTACACCGAAAAACTTCAGGTTTCAACCCGCTGGGCAACATTGGTGGTAGACAAAGCTCTGTGACCCCCCCCCCCCCCCGTCTCTGGGACAGCCGACCCCGGAGTAGTCAAACAGGACAAGTCATCCAGGGGCTCAATTGATACTTGATAAAACAAAACACGTTCGGACTCACAGAGGGTTGGAATGTACGATGGCGAGAGGCCGATAGGCGCCAGCAAAGGCAAGCAAACTGAAACCAACACCATGGCCAGGTGCCACCCGCCCCCCCCCCCCCTCGGGTATATGGGTGGGTGGGTATATGGTATATGGGTCTGAGGGTGGGTGAGTGGGTGAGCCAAAATCCCATGGAGGCCAATTTAAAGCTCCCCCCCCCCCCCCAGGTATCACTAAGCAGTTGCCTGTGCCAGATCTCCACAGTGCCCAGAAGCAAAGAATTTGCAGTGGCCTTTTTGGTGAGAAACTGGAGAGCAACGCGTTTGCCTGTTGGGCAACATGCCCACATTTGTTGTGCTGCAGTTGTCTTGAAATGTCCGTTTCGGAGTCCTTTCTGTAGTGTTTGCAAAGTGTTGGGCGCTGTGCGTGTGCCCCCTGTCTTTGTGACATTCGCAGGTTGATGAGCCACTGCAACGCACATGTCAGCCACAGCTGCAGGAGATAGTCAAGCGTTGCATATACAAGGTACAAGCAGCTTGGACTCAGTCCTGGTATGCGACGCAAGCAGCGTGGCATTGAACTGCGTCGGCCACTGCCTCGCCCGAGCTTCGCTGATTTTGCCAGTGCGTGCTGACGCTTCGGGCTTTCGAGTGGGAGGTCGCGAAAACGGTGGGGTGTCTTCCTGCGGTTCAGTGGAGTCGCCTGCCAACATGTTTGCTGCCACCTGCCGATTTTTTTTTTCACCTGCCGGCACCTGCTGACGCCTGCTGGGGTGTGTGGTGTAGGTACATGCAGGGTCAAGGCTGTCCTCTGTCCTCTGTCGCTGCTGCGGGTTGCGGCAGCTAAATGGTTGGCCTCGATGGCCAAGAATTGCCTGTGATAGGCCATGTGTGCGCTTTGTCTACGTTTGTCCCTGTCCGACATATGCCCGAATTCTGTTCTGTCGTTCCGGATAATCCGGAGAGTGCTCAACGTCAGACTGTGGCTGGCACCTCTTCAGGCTTTCCGATAATGCTGAAGTGCTCATGTTGATGGCAACCACCGCCATCGTGATATATGTGTGGACGCCAACTGCAGAAGACTATCGTCGATTCGGGGCCACGCAGCCTGCAGCAGCCCCAAAGCCTGCAGCAGCCCCGAAGCCTGCAGCAGCCCCGAAGCCCAAACAGAAGGCCAAGAAACAATGATGGGCATGTGCAGGATTCTTGCATGTGTCGCACGGTGGCCATGCCTCGTCATTGCTCCAGTGTAGAAATCATTGATTTTGATGTGCAGGCGACTTTTCGCAGTTCTCCGCCCGCAGAAGACCGCTGCTCTTTGGCATTGGCATGTGTCAGAAGAGGGAGTCGTATCCCTTAATGCATGTACGTCCCAAAGCAGTAGCATCTGAAGGAGACTCGCCATGAGGGTGTTGCATAACCCCCCCCCCCCATCCCCCCCCTTTTTTCGGTAACCTCTTTTTTAACACTGTTTTAACCATTGAGGTTTTGCGAAATGGCTGTACATAGCGGCTCAAATTCATACCGAGATGGCCCACAGTGCCGCAATAAGGATCGGGTGTGTGATGTTGCACGTGTGTGGCACCTTGACTGCCATGCTGCTGGGCTGTACGAGGCAGTCCCAAAGCCAACTTTACAAAATGGGGAGGGGGAGGGGGATGGATTTTGAAAGGACGGACAGGCATTGAGCCATGCCATGCTGAGGATCCTTCGCGAGGCTTCCCTTTGCTGAACAATGCACCCCCGTTAGGTGAGTGGCGGAACAACATCGTAATGACAGAATATGGGAGGGTTCGTTGGTGAACTGAGGCCGTGGCTTGTCCATTTTTTCCCATCTCGAGAAGTTCGGAAGATGTGAACGCGTAGAAAGTTGGTTTTCAGAGTCCCGACTGTTGGTACCGACGGTCGGATTTCAAACCCCAATCAATGTCCGATGTGTCGCACCACTCCACCCCGTTGTGTGCAGTGGCTCGGAGTTCTGATCCCAGGCCCCCCAAGGCACACCCCACGGGCGCCACTTTGGAGTGGAACCCTGATTGACCTTGTTCGCATGATCGGCTTGTCAGAGCGAAGGAGTTCTTGCCCCCCAAAAGGTGGTACACTGAGCTAATTTCTCAGTTTCCTAGCTCCCCACTTTTATGACAGCCGCTGTTTGAAATCTCACCCAACCTCTCTCTGGCCTTTTTGTGTGTCATACTTTTGGGGTTGGTTTTGGTACAGTCTGGGGGGATTTCTGGCAAAATTTTGGCGTAGTTTGGGGGTGCATGGTTTGCAGTACGTGTAGGGTGTTGTTTAGTACATTTTAGGCAGCTGGGGAAGGCATGTACACGATTCCAGTCCTTCGTGCTCCGGGGAGCACACAATGCGCCTCTTTTGGCTACACAATTTGTGCCGTTTCGGGAACCCGAGACTGAGGAGAAATGCAAATGGCTCCATAACCCCTCCAATCTCAGGTCCCTGATGTGGGGAGGCCTAAATGTGGCCGGTGGCCCCAAATGGGGAGGATTGAAGTGGATGCCTGCCATCTCGGATCTTAACTGCAGGCAGGCAAATATTGGATACATAAGCCCTGGGATCTCGGGGTCCCTGGAATGAGGGCAAACAATGGCCCTATAACCCCACCGTCTGGGGTTGGTCACAGGGATAACACAATCCCTCCCCTCCCCCAAAAGTGGGGTCAAAGTGGCCAACAAATCCAAGGCGACATGCCAAACACCCCCAAAAGTGGGATCCCCCCCTCGGGCCTGTTTTGGCCATTTTGGTACCCCCGGGGGGAGGATTCCTCATTTCGGGGGGGGGGGGGGTCCCAGTTGCAGGGGAGTTCTTTATCACCAAAATCTGGGGGGGGGGGTTCACCCCTTTTTAGGGGGGATCTGCTTTAGGAGGAGGCTGCCAACCAGTTGTTCACCACTGATCCCAGGCTCGTGTCTTCAGCAATGTGGTGCTTGCAACAATCAAGCACTTTTGGTGCTGTGTATCATTGAGAAGATTTGCAATGTTACATGGTTGAAGGGGATGGTTAGACCCCCTCCCCCCTTGACTTGTCTGTATGGTACACCCCGCTCTTTTTGAGGAGCTGGTTTTCAGCCCAAAAAGGGGGTGTTTCAAGCTGTGGGTTGATTTTTGACTGGTATCCTCATGTTGGGGGTTTTGCTACAAAAAGATTTTTTAGCTTGTGAAGTACCGCACCAATGTCATGTTTTCGCGGGGGTTGAACAAAAGTGGGAAATCCCAATGTTTTAGAGTTTTTTGCTCAAATTTTAGTGGTACATGCTGAAATTTTAGCATAGCAATGGCGGTTGGAGGGTTTGGGATTGAGAAAAAAATAGTTGTTATTTTTACTCGTGGTTGTATATTATGTTATCCATTTTGCTTGCGGGCTGGGGGGTACCCGTGAGTATTAGCGATACTATTATCGATTTACTCGCTTACTCGCAGGTCCCCCCTGTATGCCGTACCAGAATTTCTAAAACAAGATTTCTGCATCGGACAATAAAGGCTACTCCCCGCGGTTCCCCAGAATGAGGAGGCACTCAATGGCTACATACCCCAATTCTCTTGGGCTCCCAAAAGTGAAAAGAGTTGACAGTAACTGCTAACCCCTACTGTGTTACTGTGTTATGTTTCCAAAATGTGGAGGCAAACAATTGCTACATGCCCCCTGCCATCTCGCATGAGAGGACGAACCACCTGGGGGATGTGGGCAGGAGGTCCCCCCCCCCCCCGATTGTTTGGCAAAATTTCCACCGAGGCATGGAGTGCCGGAGGAGCATGAAGAAGTGCCACACGAGGAAATTTCCATTTGGGGACATGACACCTGTGCGACCCACTCCATCCAAGAAATGCCCAGCAGGAGACCACACCAAGCGTGCTCTTGCCATTGTGGGCTGTGGAGGTATGCACACCAGTGCTAGTGCAGAAGCGACGAAAGATCAACCCGCCCGCCCCACTCAGTAGCATACAGTTTTCTGCCCAGTCGCCCCAGATGCCAGAGGATTTGAAACCACTGCCCACAGCCATGCATTCATTCTGATGTAACGCCCCGAGTGGTGGGCCCAGTGGGGCGCACCTTCCACATACTGGACCCTCCGTCGCCCCTCTCACCAGGAGCCAGACCCTGACTGTTAGATCAATTGGAAATGGTTGAAATGGGGTGGGGGGAGAACCCCTCCCGGCGAGCGAGCTGAGGTCAACAAGGCATCGGACACAACCTCCACCCTGTTCTGCAGTACGGCGTGTGGTGGGTTGTTCCAAATTGCACTCATCCAAGGCGGGCAAGGGGGGGGGGGGGGGCAGAGGCTTGTGACAGGTTCCAAGCTGAATGTGGGCTATTCCACTCCACTTGTGTCTGCCTCTGTGCACCACGAACAGTCCCTGCTTGTCACATGGAAACACAGCATTGTCTAAGCTTGGCATCCCCTGTTCTGCCTGACCTGGGCTGTGCTTGTGAATGTGTGGGTGGGGGGTGAATGCCTCATTTGAGAGGATGCACCTGCATGTCAGCATTGTCCTCCTGATTCATGTCTGTATTCAACACATTATCCAAATCTTATCACTATGTCTGCAACACTGGGTACAGCAGTCCAGTTTGTTACTGGCTTGACACTACTACTGCGCCAAAGGTAACATAGAAAATATAGAAATCATTTGACCAGTATTGTTTTATTGTTTGTAGCCTGTGGGGTGCTGTTTACCTCCATATTTTTGCAGTGCCGCTCAGTTGGTAAATTATGACTTCATTACGAACTCAATTTATATCCCCTGCTAGTGGGGGGGCTTTAAGAGCAGTGTGCACGCAGTCCGACTAGTTGGGCGTGTGGCTGTACTAGAAACCCATATTTTGTGATATTCCGGGCATCATTGTTGTTTGACAGCAGCTTTTGATGCTTCTTCCACATTGGGGATTTGCCAATTTCACCCATTTCCACCCCTTTTCACACATTTTGTGCTCATTTCCACCACATCCACTCTTTTCTAAGTTGATTTCTCCCCACCATGGGAACGCCGAGAAGGCAGGCGTTATGTAGCCATGATACATATTCTGTCGGTCCCTTCACTGCTCATCAAACAGGTATTTTGAAGAGAAGATAAAGAGTATGTCCCATGTTGGACATTTTAGGTGCAATGTTGATGTCAGATGTCTGACATGATTGTGTGATATTATGTTGGTACACAATGTTTAGGTGCAAGGAATTCTAGCACACACAAGTTTCAGGAGAGTAAAATGCTACAAATTTGGATGCAACATTTTTCACTGAAAAAAAGATTACCCATGTCAGATTGCATGTTTTAAACCCTTGGGCTATTTTGCACCCCCAAGGATAGTGTGGTAGGGATTGCCTAATTTTAAGGCCGTTTGGAAAGGGTGTGCCCAAAGGGCTGTGTGCAAAGGATCGATTTTAATAGTAGCGCGCACCGTAAGGATTCCCCAGTGGCACATTGAAAGTGTGTGTGGAAACACATTCAATTTAAAAGCAATGCACAAGAGAGTTTTTGTGGCTGGAGTGGCCTCTTGAGCAAATGGTGCAAAAACGCAATGGTAAATTAGTTTTACGCTTTGTGCTAAATAGCCCGGGCTATGATTCTCCATTGTTGTATTGCATTTATTGTTGGAATATACCGTTGGATAGCTTGAAGAATGCTCCAAGCAAAGTGGGGGTGCCAATGCTCATCTCCAAACAAGGAGGCACTTTTGAGTTTGTGGTCTTCAACAACACACATGTGCAATTCTTGAAGGGGGGGCAGGCTGGTAGGTGGGCACTAGAACAAAATCATTTGTGTTCAATGGAGCTGAATGTATGCACACTTCGCGGTTATTGATTGCTTTTGCTGTATCACATTGCTGATGAGCATCATAACCCAAGCCCGGCTCTGCAACAAAGGTGGTGGAATCAACGCTCTGTTGCATATTTTGCATTGATATGTCCAATTGATACAAAGTTCTCCGGTCATTGAATTTTGTAATGTCTAACATTTGGCAAAGGACAGTCGATCACGTATGGACAGATCATTTGCCACAGAAAGTGCAGCGGCGGATATGGCTAAGTAGATACGGGCCAGAAGGCAAAAATTGTGCATACGGGAACGTGCGATATCCGTGATTGCGCTTAATGGTTGAGGAGTGATGGTAGTATGCATGTTTTATTTAAACTTTTACCGACAATGCTATGAATCTGAATTGCTTTCGCGCTACTGTTCGTCGAACAAAAACATAGGTGTGCATGTGAGAATAAAGCCGAGTACGAATGAACAAAATGAACTAGTGATGTTCTGTGCTGTTTGCAGCAGTGGCATGGAGAGCCGGCAAATTTCAAAGTAGTTGTTCAACTTTTCATTCGTGGCATGTAGGCTATTTTCCAAAGTCATGGCCTCCCAAAATTCAAGGCTTAGAAAGTTGTACTGACGCATCTTGACTTTGAAGGCTAAAAACAAAGCTAAACGACCCAATAGAAACAGAAAATCAAGCCAAATCAATACACTGAAGTAGTAAAAGAGACATGAGTTTTACCACTTTGATCGACAACGATGGTGTTCGGAGACGGCATTTTCAGTAAGAAAAAGTCACTGCCATGTCTTTCTTGGAGGGCTTGATCCAGGCCAAGCCCCCCTTAAAACCCTTTTGCTGATGCTAAGACAAACTTAAGTGTTTTTGTCTCTCTTTTGTTGCCTAAAGTACACTTTCTCAAAGTAACTAGGGTTGTGACCCTAGCCCCCCATGAAGTTCACCCCTACCACTCAACTGAGCGGAGGTACCTTCCTTCATGGAGGATATACCGAAATAAAACAGGCATTTCATGCTTTAGGCCTTGGAGGTTAAGCCTAGTGGTCCCCCACCCCAAGACCCCTATACTCAATTGTTTCTACCACTTATTGTGGTCCTACTTTGTAACTGTTTCTGAATTCAGTTGCTTGGCCAAGTCATTTTCTGTGTGGTCCTGACATCTATGCCCCACATTCCTAACCAGCACCATTTCACCCAAAAGAGTGCACATGAAGTGCCTAATGCAACTCCTGAGGCAAGAGTCAGACCAATTTTCATATAAAATCTTTTGTATTATCCATTTGTGATTGAATCTATGTGTATAAACCTGCTTTGTCTATCTGCAGCCCTTCTGTGTTACACTGGATTCCAAAACCAATCATTGATTCGATCCACATCCTGTCCTTGCTCTACTTGCTGCTTTGGTTGGGGTTTTCAACTACAAAACCTGCAGGAATACATTAAAATATCTAGGGCATCATTCAAGAACATCTTTCCGGTAGCAGAGACAGTCCCTTGTGACCTTTTGAACCGACCCTGAGAAGAAGTGCAGCACCAAAGCTCAACAACAAGTTCATCATGTCCACGCCAAGCGTCAGGACCTGGCCCATCAGAACTGTCCAAGTGCAAATGGGCAGCATGGCCCACCCAATGAGTGAACCACCTTACCGAGCTCCACATCATCTCAGTGGCGCATCTGGGTCCCAAGGAGATCCAGAACGCAGAAGGGCGGAAAAAAATAAAGGCCTTACCACCGAGGCCTTAGCAGCACACGGTGGAGACAGCTTCAGTCACCTCCACAGACGTGTAGCTGCCTCAATAACCAGATCCAATTGTCCAGCTTCATCCTCAACTGCCATTGAAGGACCTGAGGAGTATGAGTAGCTGAAGAAGAAGATGGATGAGTACATCCTACATGCGGAGTACTACAAATCCATCCGTGGGGAAGATGGAGAGGAGCCATTGGCTGTACATGGATCCAGACCACGTACAGACCTAGGGTCCTACGCGCACTCTGGTCCTCCGTCCACTGCATCCCTGCCAAGACGACTAAGACCTGAGTATCCAAGACCATGTTGTCCAACCCCAAGGGCTCCCGAAGTGGGTCCGGCCTGAGTCGAAGAACAACATCATCCAAGGCCAACCTACGGTGCCCTGGATCATACGGCCGAGCTGTTGGCCAAACTCCTGTCTGGATCAGAAGATCCAGATGTGACGGCCCTATCGGAGGCCATTAAGGCTAAACTGGGTATTGCAGAACCCTTACCCAAGCCAGAGTTGCCCTCTCTCTCTCCACGACTGAGTACCCTGGCCGAAGATCTCAAGAGATCAAGGGTCTCAAGGCTGTTGCCTAAGGTCACCTGCCCCAGCCCCTTTCACCCCCGTGCCAGGACAGTGCCTATGGCTGATCTACAGGACGTGCCTGTCACAGAGATTGAGAGAAGAGGCCTGTCAGCCCTGGCACCTCTTGCCGGCATGTCGCCTTCAGGCCTAACTCCGGGGGGTGGGAAGATGGGCAGACCAATTGCCCAGGCGAACATCCAGCTGGAACTGCCGGAGTTCGACCCCAAAAATCTGCCCGAATTGGCAGAAGAATTTGCAGAATTCCTTTTGTTGACTGGCCAATCCCATGTGGATGTGGCCACCAAATGTTCACTGCTAAAACGCTCATGCAAAAAGAAGTTTTTGCAAAAACAGGTGAAACAGATTGTGAAAACCTGTTCTACCTGGGCAGAGGTACTCCTGAGGTTGGAGAAAACATTCCCAGTCTATGAGACTGACCTCAGCGTACGCACACAGATCGAGGAGCTACCTATGCTCCCTCAGTTTCCATCCGCTGCGCGAATTTCTGAGTATGTGTGCGACTTGGAGTACTTATTTTCGAGGATGAACGTGGGCTCCTACGGAGCCACTGAGCCCCACCTGTGGCTCATGAGTAAGATCCCCCAGCGTACGTGGGATGATTGCCGCTCCACCTCTGAGAGGAAGAGCAGGACCCACTCGTACGATGAACTGGTGGATCTCTTGATTGAGCTAGCTCTTGAGAGAGAGAATGACTCCCACATGGAGAAATTCCTCAAGAAGCATTTGGGACGAGGTGGTACCCCTACCCCCGAACGTGGCGAAGGGAAGGGGCATAAAAATCCCACTAACACCAACCAGGGAGGTGGTAAAGGGAGGGGCAACCTACGTGCCATGAACGAGGTTCAACCTGATGCAGGCACACCCCCCCTGTTCTATTGCCGACCTGTCAATGACAAGGGGGGACCTTGTCATGCCTCTGACTGCGATCTCCGCAATGGCTGTATGTTGCAGATGAAACGTCAGCAGCATACCAAAGATGGGAAAACTGTGACCCATCAGGACCATTTCAGGTGTACCATCACCTGTGGTTACCGTGGCAAACGTCGTCACTACGAGGACGAATGCCACATCAAGAAACTCAAGCGTCAGGAGGCGGAGCGCCAGAAGACCCAGACGCCCGCCAGAAATCCCCCGAACGGGGATAAAGGTGGTAAAGGAGGTGGCAAGGGGGGTGGCAAAACTGGACCCCCTAACCCCCAGAGGCGCTCATCAGCGCCCGTTGCTACACCCACTCCTGCTGCTACACCCGCTCCTGCCGCAGGTGACCCTAAGAAACGCCCCCAAGGGGATAACGCTACCCCTGAGGGGAATAATTCCAAGAAGAGGCGCTTGGCCTGGATGGCCAAGTCCCTCATGGCTGCAGGGGTGGATGTGAAATTCCCTGATGAGGAATAGGGGGGCGGCTCCGAAGAGGAGGACTTGGTTTTCTGGATCCTCGTGAAAACCGGGGATCAGGTTTTTCGAGCGGTGCTTGATACCGGTGCAACACTTTCCATAGTGGCCCGACGCCTGCTTAAGACTTTCAGGAAAACTAAGACCGTGGCCATAAGAGTAGGGGATGGCCGTACCATCCATTCCTTGGGGGGGGTCGATGTGACTATATGTCTGGGCGACGAAACCGTGACCCAACACTGCAGAGTGTTGGACACTGACGCCTTTGACATCGTCATTGGCACCGACTTTCTACGAAGAAACCCCCAGGTAAAAATGCTGTCCCTACAGCGTCCCTATTCTTTGCACTGCGACTTTGGCAGTGGGCTATTCTCCGTTCCTTTGGAGCTGTCAGGACGAAAAGAGTCTGGGCTGCGCTACGCAGCCAAGACGAACTATCGTACTGAAAACTACCAACTGGCCCGTCACGTTCTTGAAAATGGACTGGCGGCCCTTCAGGTAAACCTGGATGAGATCCAGGTGGAATTGTTTGCGAGCCAACAACAGCACATCATGCAGTTGTACTGCTCGAAACAACTGAACAATGCTTTCCGTTTCTTCTGGAAAGCAATGGGCCTAGCGTATGCTAACCCTCCCTTCTCCCTGCTCGCGAAGGTTCTAACCAAAATCGCTTATGAGGGAGGAAGGGTTGTTATGTGCACCCCTGACTGGGGTTGCTCTGGTGAACATGCTTACTGGCGCCGTATGCTAGATCGAATGACCGTGGGAAGAGTGCAACTCCCCGACGGCCCCATCTACGTGCCTGAGGACTCAGACACAGCTATGCAGGCCCCTGAGTGGGCCAGTTTCCTGTCCATCGTCGACGGATCTCTCAATCCTGTACCCCTGTGTGACCTAGACCAGGTGCTACTAAAAGAGGTCATGGCCGAAAATCGTGGCCTGACCCTTTATGATCTCAAAAATCGATCTCCTGAGCACCTATCTGCCACACTTACAGGGTGTGAGTCTCCTGATGACTATCTGGAACCTGCAGCTGTAGAAGAGGATGCTGACGACCAACTGTCTGAGATCGCCAGCACTATTCCCTCTGTTGATCCCAGCTGTGTTGACCTAAAACATAGTGCTTTCCAAGCCCAGCTGTTGCTAGAGGAGGTAGATCTAGAGTCAACCTCTGAACCCGCTTCCCCTGTTGAAAAGCCAGTGCTACGCATGCAGCCTGTGCACACAGGTGAACCCGTGGCCCGGAGTACTGATGCTCTGGCGCGGCCTGCTGCTAATAACATGCCATTGTCTGAGCATGACACTCAAGAACTCCGGCGGCTGTTGTACCTGAAGGCCGAAGGTATTGAACGCCAAGAACGGCTGCAATACCTCAGACAGACCTGGAAATACTCCAACTGGTCTGAGGAGGACGATGAGTCCTATACGCTGCCTGATCCTGAGATACCTCTAGTGTATTCTCTACACTATGGGCAGCAATGTCCCCCTGAGTGGGACGATGGTACTGTGCCTGCCGAAACTGCTGATCGGCAGAAAAAAAAAGAACATGGAAAAAGCAACCTCCATGCTGAGGAGGATTTCCTTCAGAAACTCGAGAGTCTTAACCTTGACCCCCGCCTGAAGAAACTGCTTATAACCTATGAGGAGGTGTTCGGCGCCTTGCCGCCTCCCCTTTCTTGTAAAAAACTGGTCCAGATGGACCTGAAATTGAAACCAGAATTTGTGTAAGTGGCTCGAGGCTCAGGGTGCAGAGGGACAGCAACAGACATCCGTTCGCAGATCGGGAGTACAGCGGAACGGAATTATAGACAGGTCGCCAGTGCTGCATGTATATGCCAGTGTTGCGGAGATAGAATTATTTACAAAGTTCAGAATTCGACTGTTTGATGATTACGAGATACAATCGCATTCAGTTGGTGTAGATAAACATTCTGTCTTGAAATGAAGTCCTGAGTTCGACAACCGCTTGCATTTCAGGGTTCTTGCAATATGTATTAAATGGAATTACGATCACACATGTCATGATGGGGATGCTTCGACTTTGAGCCGTGTTCATTGCCTTGTTCCTCTCGTGGTTGAGATCCTGTGGGGTATTTCAAAACACAAGGAATTTTATAACAAAATCGTGGGATTTTAATGATGGTGGATAACGAGATAGACATGGTAGCGCGAGGTAACACCATGGAGGAACTAAAAGCTTTGGCGCCGGCAGCAGAGTTTGCATTACCGGGAGAGTTGACGATTCGTGATGATTATGATGATGGAACATGGTCAAAAATTCGTCAACAACTCTCCAAGATTACCCAACATGCCTCGGTGGTGATAGAACAAGAGAGGTGGTTCGACAAGAGGGGCAATCCTCATGAATTTTTTCACTTCTCGAGCGTACCGGATCGTTCACATCAAATGATACAAATCATGGAGCAATGCCGTGGTGAATTGGTGGTCCTTACCAATGAAGTAAATCATCGAGTGTCGCAACATGAGCAAGTTCATGATGAAATGCGTGCCACAATGGACACCGCCTTTGACTACATGGCACGAATAACTCATGGATTGCATGAATGCAATGTTCGAGATCGCCAATTGTGTGAGGCGTACCAAACTCTCATGCGGTCGTGGAATGGTCACATGCATGGCTTTCGTGAACTTGTTGTCCCAATGTTGACTTCTCATGATGATGATTTGCGGAGAATGACTCAAGACCTCACCACACATGGCAAATGTATTGACACACATGCCAAGCAAATTTATTGGTTGTACACTAATTTCAAGGAGTTCACCGGGAAATCCTTGACGGGGAGCCCTAGTAATAGTCTCCTCGATCCGCCATTGGTGAAAATGGAGAAGGATATCAAGGCCATCAATCAACAATTGGCACGAGTTGGAGATTATGGTAGGACGGCAAGTGATGTGGAGCAACGTTTGGGCTCCTTGGCGACACGAATCGAGACTATCCATCAAAAATTTGAGCGTGTTGGCCCACTTGAAGTTCGCGTGCACGGCCTCACGGAGAATTGGGATCGTGTTTCACATTTTGAGAAGGATTGGCGTGAATATGCGAACGTTTGTCAACATGTTCAAGCTTTGATGCCTTTGGAGCCACTAGTGCCGGCCCTTGTGGCTATTGATGGCACGGTGGCCACTTTGTCCACACAAGTACAATTGTTGGATGAGGAGGTTGAATGTTTGAAAAGGGAGAATGCTTCTTTGCGTCAAGAAATTAAACAAGCAACTCCTCTCACGACACACACGGTAACACTCATGATACAACAAATGGAAGAGCGGATGTCACGAAGGTATGACACCCGTTTGCAACAATACATGGAGTCGGTGCAACGTCAAAACGATCAACATGATTTGATTTTTCAAAGTTTTCAGAACAAGGTGAATTCGATGGTCAAACAATGGGAACTTCGATTTTCTAAGCTTGAGAGTGGTTGGAATGAAACAAGGATTGCCATGGAATCCCTCTCCTCACGAGTTCACACGCTTTGTATGCATGTTGAGTCGCCCGTGCATGACTCGGTTAAAAGGTTTGAGAGCGTTGAGGCCTCGGTGCGACGCGCCGAAACGGCGCTTGCAACACTACTTCCATTGCTTCCTAAATTTCAGTCATTTCAAAGGGAAGTCGCGAGCCTTCGAGAATCAGTGCATGCTAATCATGATTGTGATTTGTCATGTTCATGCCGGGCATCAATTGCCTCTTGGCAGCGTGAGGTGGATAGAGTGAGAGATGATCGGACAATTTTTTCTGATTCTTTAGAGAGGTTGCAAACCCAAGTTACGAGGGTCGAGAGTGAATTGGCTGAAGTGGAATCGCGAGGAGGTGTCCACACTTCTCATGGCCCTGATTGTAGTATTTATTGCTCGTGTCGTGTGCAATTGTCGCAGCATGACACACACATTCGTCAATTGGGCATGGCTCTTGATGAGTTACGGGATTGTCTTGATTTAATCCCGCAGGATTTTTGCACACGTGATCGTGCCTCGTCGTTCGAATCCACCCTTTCTTCAATGCGATCGCAGCTGGATGCCCTCTCACCATTATCTTCTCAGAGTTTTGCAACTTTGCAAGTCAAGGTCGCGGCTCTCGAGGAGGTATATGAGAAGTGGGTCGCCGGCGAAGCGGTGGCTAACGAGGAAGGGTACGAAACGGACGGTGATGATGACGGTCACATAGGTGTGCGCTTTCGCTCTTGGGAGTCCGATTCAGATGGGGAAGTAAAGTCGGCGGCCCAGGACCGCAAGCCGCCATCACGTTGGGATGGTGTTTCACGTGGGTCGCCTAGTGATGACCCTTTCTCTGATCTTTCTTGGGTCAAGGGCAAAGGTGCCTCTTGTATGCATGCCAGCTCGTACACGCTGGATGCCTCCACCATGGGCTCATATGGGAAAGGTGGTCGACCCATTCCCTCTCTCTTTAAGGATGATAGCACGGAAGCTACGTTTGATATGCCGGGAATTACACAGGCTTCAGTGGACTTCCCCATGGCTGATTTTTTGGCAGCCGCTTCCCAAGGTAACGATTCCCCAGAGCAAGAACCCGATGTTAAACTGCGGGGATTGTTTGGGAAAATAGGGAAGGATAGGCCTGATGTAGAGGCATTGGATGATGAAACGCGACGGGAAGTGATGAAAATATTGAAGAGACCGAGCTGGGATGGTAAGCAGATTTCACGCCCCATTTTTGAACGTCAATGGCAGGGTTTTCACCAATATTGGTATAAACGCTGTGGCTCAGACACCCTGGCCAAAATTCTGCTGACCGCACTTCCGGAATCCCTACGCTCCCTCTACACCCAACTTCATTTATTCATGGGATGGAGTTATAAAGATATCTGGACGGATATCATGAAACCCATGAAAAATGTTTCCCGGCGCATGTATAGGAAAAAATGGCGTAGGTCACAGCCACCGCAAAAAAAGACACTGGAGGCATATGAATTATGGGTCCTCGAATGGACCCTATTGGCACAGCAAGCAGCCCCTGTCACCCCGCTGGAAGCAAAGGAAGCCTTCACGGACGCACTGCACCGGCACGGCGGGTACCAGGACGAGCTCGACGAGCTCTATAAATATGAAGAACTCAAAGGGGTGGAGCTCTCGCATCAGGGAGCGCACCAGCTCATCCAGTATGAGCTTTCTTGGCGCTCTAACAGGGATGTGGCCATGGAGGCTGACAAAGGGGAGTCTGAAGCAGACTTGCGACAGATGCGCGGCAGGGGTACAGAGCGAAATAAAGGCAATAGGTCGCGTTCTGCGCCTATTGATTTTTCCAAAGTGCCCGCAGACGCCTGCTTGTATTGCGGAAATAAAGGACACCGAGCCGCAGACTGCAGGATAAAACAGGCGGACCAGAAAAATGGGACGCCTGGTAAAAGGCGAAAACAGTGGCCCAGAAAACCTGATAATGGCGATCGCAAGTCTGGCGGCGGCAAGAATGGGTCTGGCGGTGGTTCTGACAGGCGCAATGGTGGTGGCACTGACCGTCGGCAAGCTGGTGGCGGTAACCGTCAGGAGGATAAACAGAATGGCGGGAATGGTGCCAAAAAGGGTGGTCAGCGTGGTCGCAATTATGCCCTTGAAAAAGCTGCTGCCGAGGCAAAGGCGCGGCTAGACAAGGGACTATGCGTCTCTTGTGGTGCCCTTGACCACAGGTTTACGGACTGTCCAAAGCTGGTGTCTCAGTCAGCACAGCACCGCAATCTGCAGGGTCAGGAGGCCACTGGAGGTAATGGCGCGGACGCACAGTCCCCCAACCCCAACCCACAGCCTACTACAAGTTAGAGGCGTCAGGGGAAGAGTATGGCTAAAGGGGTGGGGGGGGTACGCAGTGTGGCGACATCCACTGATTCACACACTGCACCTTCTTTTGCTGATTTGGCTTCGGTGGCTTTTTCTCATGACGGTTTAACACCGGAGCCTGAGTCCACTGGGACGCCGTCTGTCACCTCTGTGACGCTGTCCACCTGGACCAGGGCATTGCACTCATGCCGGGGTCGGTGGCAGCCAGTGGCTCTAATTAGGCGCGGCAAGCAGGAGCATGTCAGGCGCCGCACACAGGCTGATGTGGGACAGTCTCTTACTGAGTTAGTGGTACCCGTCAGGGTTAAATTTTCTGGCGGCACATCGCAGGAGTTGAGTAGTTCCATGCTGATTGATTTGGGATCTGAGGTTCTGGCTCTGGCGCCAGAGGCCTTTTTTCAGGGCAGGGCCCTTGAATTGGCGCGTCGTCCCTTACGCATCACTGTGGCGAATGGGGAGCGCATAAATGGTGGCACACATGGGGCTGTGGTAGACCTCAGTGTGCAGATACAGGATTGTAGCGATCAGCCTGTGCAGGTGGTCTGTGAACGGGTATTTGTGTACAAGGCGGATGTGCATGAACACCTAATTGTAGGCTACCCGTTTTGTAAGGCCTATGGCCTGATGGTGGATCCCACGAGGGATCTATTGGTTGATGCGCTGTGTGGTACAATGAACCGCACGGCCCAGCATTGTTCGTGTACATCAATACAATGTGCCTGCAGGGCCCTTGCGGTTAGCGGCAAGAAGCCCAGCAGGACAAAGTCTTATGTGGCACGTCTTATGAATTTGGCGTCTGACAGCGAGGATGAATCGCTGCCACGACAGGCACCACCTTCGGTACACACACAGGACACGACAGTTGCTTCTGTTGCGGCCATGTATGTCACACGTTTTCTGCCTGCCATTGCGGCTGCTGCAGCTGTGTCCTGTTCTGCAGCTCTCCTCTGTCTGGATCTAGGTCCAACAGACGAGCAGACGAGAATGCAACCAAGTGGGGTACAGCAGACGCATGCTCAGAGACGCGACAGGTGCACAGCGTGTGTTCATGTGTGTGTGTGTGCGCGGAGTGCGAATGGCGGTTTGCCTGATCCTGCGTTGGTGCGACAGCAGCACTACTCAGGGGATGAGGCATCAGAGCAAGGCGTTAGTGACGAGGAGTCTGATTCTGGGCTCCCTCCTTCAATAGTCCAGTCCATGAGTGGTGACATACCCCCAGACTCGTTCGCTGCGGGGTGGGGTCACCGCAAGCAGTACTCAGGGCCCTGGCAGGCCCGAGATAAAGAGCTGGAGTGGAATCAACAGCCTACAGAGGCATTGGCAGAGCATTCGCGGAATCTGCGCCATTTTTGCAAGTGTGATTTGGATGAGCTGTGTGGGCATTGTTGTCAGCAGCCCGCTCTGTCGCTGGGGGGGGGGGGTTGATGCAACGCCTGATCCTCTGTCGGACAGAGCAGCTGGCACCACGTCCCTGCTATCTGAAAAATTGCGTACCCGTTTCTCTGAGCAATGTAACAAAGTGCATCTTACTCCCATGCAGCGCCGTATTAAGCTCCGTAAGCGGGTACGGCAGCACGCTTCGTACATGTATGCAGCCGGGCGACAGATGTTGTTGCCGGGCGTCCGTGATGAAATATTGGCATGGGCAGGGCTGCAGGATTCCAAGTTTATTGATGCCTTTTCGAGCAGGCAAACAGCACTGTTTCCAAAGTATTGGGATGTTAAGGCCGATGCCCTGATTCAGGATTGGTCATATGGTTCTCAGGACAAGGGAGACCACACTGATTATTTTTTATGGATCCACTGCCCTCATTTTTTGCTGCAGCAGACTGTCGATAAAATTTTGCTCGACCAGTCCAGGGGCATTATGTTGCTCCCTGTGCAGAAGGACCAGTCCTGGTTCTGGCAGATGGGGGAGGCAGCAGTGGACTGGTGGGACTTGGATCCCACCATCCCTATATATTGTGATGACAGTGGCATTGTATATAAGCAGCCAGCCAAGTGGACGACTAGGGTCGTCCTGTTTGACGCTATGGGCCTGCGTGATGCTAAATCCCATGACAAACGCTGGGAGGATGATTCTGGCCCAGTAGGTGAAGGCGAACACAGACACTTGGTGTGTTCCCAGGCATGTGGACACTGTGAGCAGTGTTCGCAGACTGGTCTGGAGCAGGTCTCTGGGGGGGATAACTCAGACTTGCCTGAGTTGAGCAGTGGCACCTCAGATGTAGAGGGTTCTCATGCAGTTTTGCCCAGCAGGGGCAGGAAATACAGGCGCTTTGCTCGCAAAGGGAAGGGAGAATTACTGAGGGGAGTGCAGAATATTAAGGCTGCGCGCCTTTCTGTTTTGCATCCCGAATCTCCTGATTTTTTTCAGTTGGAAGAGAGGTCGCTGCGATCAGTTGTTGAATCTGATATGCAAGACCCAAGGTGTGCTGATTATCGGGAGCGCCTGATGGAACGCTTTAAAAATATTTTCGAGTTTCCAGACAACATTTTGGATGTAGATCCCTCTCTCAGAGGTAGCCCAGAGGACTCCATAGCACTTATCCACCTGAAACAGGGTGCAGTGCCGCAGCGAGTGGCGCCGTATCGCACTGTAGGAGTAAGAGATACAGCCTTCAGGGAGCTGATTGCAAAATTTTTTAAACGGGGCATGTTGGAGCGATCCCACTCGGCATGGGCAGCCAGAGCTTTCTGTGTGCCAAAGCCAGGGGGTAAATGGCGGTTAGTCATCGACTACCGCTATTTAAATTCACAGATCGATGGGGAGCAGTACCCACTGCCCGTCATCGACGATATTTTTTTAAAACAAGCCAAAAATGCCATCTGGTCCATCTTCGATCTGGAGGATGGGTTTCACCAGATGCATTTGGCTGAAAGCCCTCGCCCCTACACAGCATTTGTGACGCCATGGGGTTTGTACCAATGGACGGTACTCCCCATGGGTCTCAAAACAGCCCCACAGGCGTATCAGCGGATGGTTTGTCGAGTCTTGCAGGATTTTACGGATGCGCATGGCACTAAGCCTTATATAGATGATGTCTGCCATGGGACACCTGATAGTGAGGATAATCCTGAATTTGATGTGCCCCCTACGGAGGAGTCCTTGGAGAGGCACTTTCAGGAGATTTGGCAGTTTTTTGAGATCATGGAACGTGCATGTCTCACTATCAAGCCTTCCAAGTTTCAGTTATTTGTACGTAGGGTTCGGTTTTGTGGACAGATATTGATGAAGGGTCGTCGTACTGTGGATCCAGCTAAAACTGCAGCCATTGCACGCTGGACCCCAGAGATGATCCGCACGCCAACATACATGAAGGCCTTTCTTGGCTTTGTGCAATGGTATGCAGTTTACATTGACCGTTTTGGTCATCTTTCAGCACCTCTCACTGATTCACTCAGGGGCCTGGAACTCACGAAGAAGGGAAAAAAACAGATGGCCCAGTCTCTGAGGGCGCAGTTTCCAGCAAAGGACAGGAAGGGCATGACACCGCAGGAGATCTGCAAGTTCAAAAATGAAATTTTTTGGACTGATGAGATGCGGGCCTGCTTTCATGAGATAGTGTCGCAGCTGAAGTCGGCTGCGGACCTTTTTTTGCCCAGGCTGGACAGACCGTTTTGGGTTCGGTGTGACAGCTCGCAGTATGCAATTGGTGCTGCGCTGGAGCAGAAAACCTGTGCTTGCCCTGATGAAATGACATGTTCCTGCCCGCTGCGCCCGGTTGCATTTTTTTCGCGAAAATTGCAAGGGGATCCCGGTAAGGGGCAGCGAGCATGGCACATTAGGGAAAAGGAAACTTTTGCGATTATAGCTACGCTTTACAAGTTTCGTAGCTGGCTGGAGGGACAGCAGGTCAAAGTCAAGGTTCTGACAGACCATAAAAGTTTAGAGACTTGGACGAGGGAGGATTTTGATACAGTTTCTGGCCCCATTGGACGTAGAGGACGCTGGCACCAGTTTCTGGCGAAATTTCAATTAGAAATTGTTTATATCCAGGGTGAGGATCAGACTGTGCCAGACGTCCTGAGCAGGTGGGCATATCCTGCGGCGCATGCAGCGCCCGATGTGTCCATCATGGGCAGTAAAGAGGATGTTGCGGGTTGGGAGGCCGATGAGCGTGAGGAGCGCTTATGGGCAGATACACAGATGGCACGGGGCATCAGTGCTGAGTTTTGCCAGCAGTATGGTATATGGTACAGACAGTTCAGGCATGCGTTTTCTGCGCATGATTGTCTGCACCCACGCACTTCCTCAGCCCCATTTGCTCTTCACAGGGTCCATCAGGAGGAGCGGATTTCCAGCGATATTCAGGACAGCCGGCTGCGAAATCTGCGAGACAGGTTCGCTGTTCCCTCCCGCATGTGTCGCAGTCAGAAAAAACAGGTAAAAGCCATGTACAGAAATCTCAGGGAGCAGGATTGGTCCCATCAGGGGTTGCTCCCTGCTTATGCCTGTGTCTCTGATGCGCTGTGGGCCAACGCGCAACCTTTTGAAGGGCCGTTGTCCCCTGACCTCACACAGGTGCGGAACTTAACAGTGCCCCCTGAAGTGAGTGTGCTCTTTTCAGATTGGACTGCTGAGTATCAGGCAGATCCATATTGGTCTGGGGTTTACGCCGCCCTTCGCCAGGATGACCCAGCGGTTCGACCGCCTGCTGCGCTTGAAAGCTTTGGGCTGTACAAGCGACGTATCCGCTACAAGGGTAAATATGCAGTCCCAGCTTCCCTGATTCAGCAAGTCATTCTGGCCTGCCACTCATACGTGCTTGGTGGCGTGGAGAAAACTTTGCTGTTGGTTGATCGCAAATTTCATTTCCATGGGTTAACCAAGGGAGCATTAGAAGAGCAGGTTAAAGAGGTCTGTGGGGCCTGTGCAGTATGTCAGCAAACCAAGCCACGCACGGGGAAACAGCCTGGGATTGTTGATCATTTTCCTGTGCCATCTGATGTTTTTAGCAGCCTGTCCATTGATTTTGTTGATCTTCCCCAGACTGAGCACAATACTGTAAAATACGACTACTGTATGGTTGTTGTATGTAGACTGTCAGGCTACGTGTTGGCCATACCCACTACTAAAAGTGGCTTGGACAGTCGTAAAGCAGCTGAGCTCTTTTTGGAGCGTGTGGTATTTTTTATGGGTCTACCTGCTCGTATATTTGCTGATAATCAGAGTATCATAACCTCTGAGTTCACCAGACATCTGTGTGCGCTGTCGGGCATTGAGCAGCACCAGAGCGTTATTTACTACCCCTCCTCCAATGGGCGGGCGGAAGCGGCGGTGAAAGCAGTTGTGATGGCACTGCGCAAATTTTTGAGTCAGAGACCAGGCCAATGGGTTCAGGCCTTGCCACTGGCGGTATGGGGTTTGAACGATTTGCCAGGCCTCATCGCCCCCTACTCTCCCCATCGCATTGTTTTTGGGAGGGATCCAGTGGGCTTTGGGGATGTACCGCCGTTCGTGCCGGGGGATGGGGCGGAAGACGCCATTGAATTTTTTCAGCGGGTGGCTGCTGAGCGCAAAGAGGTCTGTGACCGTCTGACAGCAATTCATGATCGCCTCACCAAGGATTTGACAGCCAAGTATAAGGCCCAGAGATTTCAGGAGGGGGATAAAGTGTGGGTCAAGGTGCGCCCGGATGATCGTCGCTTCGACAAACTGAAACGCATCTGGCAAGGGCCATACGAGGTTCGTCGGTGGGTGGGAGGCGACAGGTATGAGGTCATTACCAATGAAGGGCGAGAAGCCAGTGGGTTCCAGATCCTCAAGACTGATCGCCTGAAGCTTTACATTCAGGATTTGGAAGGCCGTTCCGTGCCCTGTGGTTATTATTCGGAGAAGCCTATTCCACCCACGGATGATACATATGTAGTCCAACAGGTGGTGGATCATCACTTTGTGGGCCGGGGACGGGGCAGAAAGTTGGTTCTTGTTGTGGCATGGAAAGGTCATTCAGATCGAACAGACGAGGACGCATCTGGGTTCGTTGGTAAGGGTAATGAACGAGTGGAGGAATATATCCATACGCATAGACTGGGCAAGTGGTTCCATCGATGAGACATGTACATATTCATGTTGTATGTTGTATGTGCTGTCCCCCCCCCTCATCAGTCTGCTTTCCTCTCTTTTGCAGGATGCTCAATCAAGTGGAGCCTCCAGAGCAAATCTTGAGTCCAGTCAAGGAAGTCAAGCATGTCAGTTAATTAATTTCACTGCCATCATGCATTGTGTGGTCGTTGTGTGGGCATTGCAGCCAGACTGTTCTTCTGCTGGGACGTTGTGCTTTTGCTCTGTGTGTCAGTTGCAGGTCCAGTGTACTTCAGGTCAGGGCCAGCTTCCGGCCATCCATTTTATTCGTTCTTGATCGCGATTTCACAGTGACTGCTGATGTCAGCCAGGTGGTGTAGGCCAGTGGGTGCCTGTTTTGATGGTTTTGCGACAGTGGGCATGGTCTGCCATTTTTTTTTACTCACTGAGAGGGGGTGGTGCCAGGCGTTCCTGCTCATGCACCCTGCACAATCCTTCACCTGTCTCGCCACTGTGGGGCAGGAATATTTGGGCAGCGCAACCCAGGTATCAGACAGTTGCTTCCCCACTGATGCAACAGTCCTGGGAGGGGAGTGTAAGTGGCTCGAGGCTCAGGGTGCAGAGGGACAGCAACAGACATCCGTTCGCAGATCGGGAGTACAGCGAAACGGAATTATAGACAGGTCGCCAGTGCTGCATGTATATGCCAGTGTTGCGGAGATAGAATTATTTACAAAGTTCAGAATTCGACTGTTTGATGATTACGAGATACAATCGCATTCAGTTGGTGTAGATAAACATTCTGTCTTGAAATGAAGTCCTGAGTTCGACAACCGCTTGCATTTCAGCGTTCTTGCAATATGTATTAAATGGAATTACGATCACACATGTCATGATGGGGATGCTTCGACTTTGAGCCGTGTTCATTGCCTTGTTCCTCTCGTGGTTGAGATCCTGTGGGGTATTTCAAAACACAAGGAATTTTATAACAAAATCGTGGGATTTTAATGATGGTGGATAACGAGATAGATAATTTGAAAAGACGCGAGTGAGGCGTCGTCCCTATCCCGCTCCACAGGAACAGGTTGAAGAAATCGAGCGCCAGATCCAAGAATGCATTGACGCTGGCCTTGTTGAAGAGTATAAACACGGGGACTATCCCCATCACTGCAGTCCCTGTTTCCTTGTTGCTAAACCAGGGTCGACTGCCCTACGTCTTGTTGTAGACTATGGTGAGGTCAACAAGAAAACCCAGAACCACTCAGGGAGTATTCCTAACATGGAAAACACCCTGGAGCGTATTGCCAAATGCAGGTATAAGACCAAAATGGACAAACGCTCTGGTTTCTGGCAGGTGGACCTAACCGCCGCAGCTCAGGAGCTGTTGGCCTTTATAACCCCTAAGGGTCGTGTTTTCAAGTGGAAGGTTATGCCTTTCGGGGTGGCTAATGCCCCAGCGCTCTTCCAGGAGCTTATGAACAAAATTTTGTACATACTGAGGCGCAGGCCTCTAGTACAAGAGTTGATTTCTCGGGGTGCAGAAATGGAGGCTCACATCGACGACGTGAGTTTGGGTACTAATACCAAAGAGGACCACGTCCTTCTCCTCCGTGAATTTTTCATTGTCTGTCAAAAAAACCACCTCCGAATCAAACTCGAAAAATGTGAGTTTACGAAAGAGGAGATGGAGTATTTGGGTTTCGACGTGGGGTATGGCTGGTGGAAACCAGCCGCGTCTAAGATGCAGCCCCTACAGGACATGCAGATTCGCGATGACCCTAAGAAGGGTCTACACGATGTGAGGAGTTTTGTGGGCGCCTGTAATTTCTATCGGCGTCACATCCACAATTTTACTTACTCCTCTGCACCCCTCACTGACCTGATCAAGAAAACTACTCCCTGGAGGTGGACCTCCAGAGAGGAAGAGTGTTTCGAGGAGTTGAAGAAGAAGATTGCCTCCTCCAACTGCCTGGGAGTGCCCCGCCCTGAGGGCGAGATAGTCCTGATCACTGATGCCAGTGATGTAGGGGGGGGTGGTACGATCTACCAATGGCAGGAGCTTAACCCCGCTGAACTAACCCACTGCCATTGTCGTACTACTGGACTGAACCGTGATGGTTCGTTGAAACATGACTACCCTACCAGTGAGTGGCGACTGGTACCACTAGGACACTGGAATTGGAAATGGAACCAAGCGCGTTCCAACTACAGCACCTATGACCAGGAACTCCTGGCCGGTATGTTGGTGCTATCGTCACAATCCCGACTTCTGGGATCTAACCCTATTGTCTGGCTGTGTGACCAGGAGCCTGTGAAGTCTTTTCAGAAGGGCCCACCACCAGAAAAAGCAAAGCGAAAACGGTGGTGGACTTACCTGAGCCAGTTCAGGCTGACAGTGCATCATATCCCCGGGATTAAGAATGAACTGTCTGACTATATATCGCGCAACAACTTCGATGCGCTTATTGGTGAGAGCTCTGAGGCGCTCGCCAAAGAGGCTTTCCAGCGTATGGATGTCCAGCTTGACCTGTCCATGCGCACTGCTGGAATCCTGGAGGGTTGGAGTCTAACCGACTATCAGTCAGAGTATGAAGAAATTCTCCAAACCCTCAGCACTGGTCTCGAACCCCGTGTCATTGACGGGCACCAGTGGTATAAAAACAATCAGTACCTCTTCTACGAGGACCGAATTGTGGTGCCTGAGGCACGACTGGATGGGTGCCTACAGTGGTCCCATCTCAGTTCTGGTCACACTGGCGCTAATCGCTCAGTGGACTTCTTCCGTGAGTGTTTCTACTCTAGTCTAACCCTGACTGAACTGAGGTCGCGTATGCAGACCATTGTGGATGCTTGTGGCTGTCATGCCAGCAAGCAGAGCGACAGTAGGGATAGGGGCCTGATCTCCAGCTTACCCATACCCTATTGTGCTAACTCTCTTCTCTACGTGGATTTCATCCACGGCCTACCACGCTTTGGCGGCTATGATAGTTGCCTCGTGGTCACCTGTGGTCTATCTCGCTTCACCCGTGTGTTCCCTTGCAATAAGAAAATCACAGGTGAGCAGACTCTGAAAATGTTGGTCGAACAATGGTTCGAACCCTATGGAGCACCTAAACAGGTGCACTCTGATGAGGATGTACGCATCCGCAGTGACACTGGGTGGTACAAACGAGTGCTAAATGCCCTCAACGTGGAGGTAACCACAGGTGTGCCCTATACCCACGACTCTAACCCTCTCTGTGAGAGACAGAACCGTGTGGTGGAGCAAAGCTTAAGAATCCTGATGAAACAGGAGCGCACCAAGGACTGGGTACGCCTAGTGCCCTGGGCAGTGCTGTCCATGAACTCACAGCGAAGCTCCTCTACGGGTTTCACCCCCCACGAACTGTTCCATGGAGGACGACCTGCTTGGTTCTTCAAAACCCCCTTTCCTGAAGACTTCAAGAGCCCTGTGGGAGATTGGCTGGAACACAAGCAGTCTCTGGCTAACCAGGCTCGTACTAACCTGAGGCACATTCGTGACCGTGAGCAGAGCCGACGGAACCGCCTACGGCGACCTGCCAGCTTCAAGGTTGGTGACCTTGTTTTGGTACACCATTCACGCCTACCCTCCTTGCCACGTAACTGCCTACAGGACCCTTACTTTGGACCCTATCGTATCATCAGGATAGATGGATCCAGGATCCATGTCAGGTGCAGTCCACGTCTAGGTGGTGAACTGCTGTGTGCACCTAAGCAGTTGAGGCACTATCACTCCCCTGACGACTTGTCTTGGGATGAGTGGCGCCTCAGCGACAGTGAGATTGAACGTATAGACCTAGAGAACGCTGCCAGTCCAGAGGAGGCAGACGAACTCGAAGAGATGACTGCCGATGAGATGGCAGTCGATGGTTACTACGTGGTTGCAGGTATTGCTCGCCACGAGTATAAACAGGGCGGGAAATTCCTTACCCTGTGGGATGGCTATGGGTTGTCTGAGGCGACCTGGGAACCTATGTCAGCCTTCATACAACCAGATGGGAGTATCAACCCCATCTTCCGCACTTACCTCGTTGAGAACAACGAGGGGCAGCTCCTAACCCGTGCTGAGACTATGTCCCAGCGTAAGAAGCGAAACTAATCTCCCTGTGTCAGTCTGTGCCCTGCAGACCCATGCCTATGGTTTCCAGCGTGAGCCAGGTGGCCGCTTATCATGATTGCAGCCACCCAGCGAGTGTGTGCCTTGTTGACCATGTGTTGCATGGGTACTGCCCTAATGTAATGACCTTGGAGAGCCAACGAAGAACGGTGGCTTACTACACCAGGGGGGAATGACAAGCAAGGTGTTATGAGGCAAGGTGTGTCTTCCCTCCTTGGGGACAAGCGAGTCCAGAGTTAGGACCCCTGACTGGTCCAGACCCATGGGGTTCTACCCTTCCTTACAGGGTTTACCATACCCCTAAGTGTGCCACGTATGTCTGTATGTGTCTCACTTCTCTCCCCAGCGTGGCTCCCGGAGACCGGGCTTCGCTGACGTCGGACCGAAGGTCCTAATCAGGTACTTTTACCACTCCTATGGCGCCCAATTTCTGTGCTGGCGCCTATCCTTGGGTTAAGACGGCAAAAGCCCTACCTACTAGAGGGGAGGGGTGGCCAAGTGTGCTAAGGGCATACAAAACGCCCATTTTTGCTACAGGCCAAAAGCTAACGCACTCTCCTGCCCTCGAGTAAAAGCACGCGGGAGAGGAGACACCACTACACTACACTCACTAACGCCAGCACCGGCCTTCGAAGGCAGGGTGAGCACTCATCACTTGCACTCAACTCCTGCCAGGCCTGCTGACCCTAACCCCTCCACACGCTACTGGGTGCTGCAGTCAAAGATCACTCAGGCCCTAATGGCCCTCCTGTGAAGAAGACAAGAGAACACAGCGCTCCTAAGCAGCTGTGGCCTAATAGGGGACGCCACAACGCGTTTCCCCTGCTAGGGCTTGGAGGGAAGGGGTGCTCTCGTTGCGTGCACAGCGCGGATGTCGTTGAAGTCGAAGTGCCCTCGCCAGTACTGGCTGAGGCACAGTGATTTGATTTGTGATCAGCGCCCCTGTTTTGCTGGGGCAGAAAAATGGATAGCTGCCGAAGGCAGCTGCTGCGTGCACCAATCACCCTTAACCTCTCCCACCTGTACAACAGAGGCAAATGAAGGGGTGTTTGCGGCGGAGGAACCAAGCCACACTCCAGGTATTATACCCTTCTCAGTGTGACCTATAATACACTGTCCGCAAACACGCTGACGGATCAGCTCCCCTGTCAAGGAAGCAAGCTTTAAGAGACTCCTCAGGTTGTCTTAAAGAACGTACCGAGGAGCCTCTGGGTAACCTAAACAAGGTTTACCGTGCGCAATTCGCGTGGCCTACCCTTTAATGCATCCTGTGCACGCAGGGAAGGGAGGCTGAACCACTGACTCAACCAGGAGGTGAGCTCCTCCTGGGCTAACCTACCTTACTCACCATGCATCGTGTGAATGCCGAATTCAAACGAACACAAAACAAGCCTAAGCGTTTTAAGCAACCCTACTTTAACGCCACGGCTACACACGAACAAACGCTTTCTTTACTTACCTGTGAAGAAGAAAACAAGGGTGAATTTTGGGTCAGGGAAAGCGTCACAGCGTGTGAATGCCTCGATTAGGCACATGCATCGCGAGCACAGCGCATATTCTAACCCTACGTGCGCGCTGCGCGCTTCATTCGCATCGCATACCTTTCATTCCTGTTTTTACCTGTGCAGAGCACGAGAGAGGAACACCCGACCCCCCAACGAGCACAGCGTTGACAACCCTAACGTTTTAACGAAACAACCAACACGAACGCAATGCGTGAGTGTGAGGTGACACTGACATACCTGAGAGATGGGTTGTTGACCTGCTCTGTGGTGTGGGCTGAATTTCAATACTTGACTCTGAAGTTTATAAAAATTTTGATGCAACTGTGCAAAAATTACCTTTAGAAGTTTAAAAACTACGGCTCATACCTTCTTTTCCAAAAGCCGTTTACGCTTGCGCAACCCTTTTCTTGGAGTCCGCTTCCCTTGCGCTTGTCTGCGACTTTTAGTTATGTGTAAAAATGACGATTTCCCGCGTGGTTTCGTCGATTTTTAACGATTTCACTTGCTAAATCGCAACCCCTTCCGCTGAACCGCAGGAATCACTCCCTGCTGGTTACATTTTCTATTTTTTCCAGCTCCTGGAGGTTTGTGTCCTCCATTGGGATTATTGCTCCGCCCTGGCCCTTGGTCAGGACGTTTACTAAAACGCTGTTTATACAGCGACAGCCAACCGCATTAGAGCGTTTGACTGTACCCTAGTGGGCAAGCACCTGTGCTCTAGGGAGGGAGTCCTGGGTTCAAACCCCACTACCCCCAATCTTTTTCCAAAAGTTTTCGTCGCACGCCGGCAACTTTTGAGGAATGTCCCTTCGAAGGGACATTATTCACGGTACATTACACTGTTTTTCAAGGGTACCTACAGTGTGATAGGCTTCTATGAAGTGATGAGGATGTTTTTGGTAAGTTTAATGCATTTTCTGGGGTAATTTTGGGAATATTTGAGCCTTTTTCCTTGGTCCTACTAGCTTAGCTAACTAGTACTCCAGGGGGGAGTAAGAAAAAGTCACTGCCATGTCTTTCTTGGAGGGCTTGATCCAGGCCAAGCCCCCCTTAAAATCCTTTTGCTGATGCTAAGACAAACTTAAGTGTTTTTGTCTCTCTTTTGTTGCCTAAAGTACACTTTCTCAAAGTAACTAGGGTTGTGACCCTAGCCCCCCATGAAGTTCACCCCTACCACTCAACTGAGCGGAGGTACCTTCCTTCATGGAGGATATACCGAAATAAAACAGGCATTTCATGCTTTAGGCCTTGGAGGTTAAGCCTAGTGGTCCCCCACCCCAAGACCCCTATACTCAATTGTTTCTACCACTTATTGTGGTCCTACTTTGCAACTGTTTCTGAATTCAGTTGCTTGGCCAAGTCATTTTCTGTGTGGTCCTGACATCTATGCCCCACATTCCTAACCAGCACCATTTCACCCAAAAGAGTGCACATGAAGTGCCTAATGCAACTCTTGAGGCAAGAGTCAGACCAATTTTCATATAAAATCTTTTGTATTATCCATTTGTGATTGAATCTATGTGTATAAACCTGCTTTGTCTATCTGCAGCCCTTCTGTGTTACACTGGATTCCAAAACCAATCATTGATTCGATCCACATCCTGTCCTTGCTCTACTTGCTGCTTTGGTTGGGGTTTTCAACTACAAAACCTGCAGGAATACATCAAAATATCTAGGGCATAATTCAAGGACATCTTTCTTTTTCACTTTCTAGGTCTACTACTTTGCCAAACCATTTGTAGGTTGCCATTTTTTTGTAGATGCGGATTATTTCTTTTAAGAAGTTATATTTTTTCTTACCTAGAAAAACAACCCGCACTAGAAAAAATATTCTGCGCTCAAAAAATATTCCGCGCTAAAAAAAAATACACAGACTTTTTTGATCCGCGCGCGGTATATTTTTTTTGGCGCAAATGCCGCAAATTTTTGAAGTGGTCATAAAAGTGTTATGGGCGATTCCCTAGGCACCTGTGGGGGAATGTGGTGTGTGCGGGGACTCCATGACGGCACGGGTGATGGAGCAAGTTTGATTTTGACCCCCCACCCCCCCCCCAGCTTGGATTTACACCCTTGTTTCACCCATTTCTACCTTTTTGTGCATTCCCACCACATCCACTCTTTTTCTTGGTTGATTGCCCCCCACCCAGAGAGGACACAGACCTGTGAGGCTTGACACCAACCCCCCCCCCCCCCCCCTGGACTTTCACTGGAGCGGCAGATTAGCAAGACGAGGCGCTATACAAATGTCTTTTGTTGCCCGGACATGTTAAATGCAATTGTCAGCCCGCGGACAAGGGGCCCTTGGCGCGGGGGGTTGCCACCTACATTGAGCATTGTGTCCGATCCATCTACCCTCAAAGCGGTGCCCCACTCAGCAATGAGTGTGGGCGAAGCGTAGAAGTGCCTGACCACCGGCGTTTGGTGGCCATGTGGAAACCCGGCAATGGAATTGGAGTACACAATGTGAAATGTGGGGTGTTCCACTTGTTTGTTTGTTTCACAACCTAATATTGGTGAGTATTGTCGCTCCCTTTGAGTTGGGGTGAGGAATTCACAATCCACGCTTTGTTGCGTGGCCCTTGGAGTTAGGGTTGGGGACTCGTAGTCCACACTTCGTTGCGTGGCCCCTTGAGTTGGGGTTAGGGACTCGCAATGCATGCAGTACCATGATCAACCGTAGTACCGTTTTTGCGTTGCATTGCTTTGTGTTGCCATGTGTGCCGATTGAGATGCAAGGGGCTGGTTTGCTAAACTTTGCCTTAGGCTACTCAACCATAGTGTACCTTACTTTCCTATTTCTCATCCTGCCCTACCCCGTTTTGACATGCAGCTCATAAAACCGTAAAATGTCTAATAAGTGTGTTTGTGGGGCACATGGTGAGCTACCTATTGCTAGCTTGGGAACTAGCGTGCAGCCGGCATTTGCTGCCATCTCACCCAACATCACAACGGCATGCATGGGTTGTTTCAAACTTGCCGTCTCCAACGCAGCGGCCCTACAGAGCCTCTCTGCTGCTACTTCGTCCCCGCAACCTACCGCGGCAGTACCAACGACGGCAGCAACTGAACCTACGCCCGAGACGCCAAGTGATGAGGACACTGGGTTTGCAACTTTGGACAGGCAAGCCTTCCGCACCGCAAAACTTGCAAGCACGGCGGCTAGAACTATTGATGGCCGTTTCGTGTCCAAACCAGGTCACAACCGTTGTTACGATTGTGCACATGAAGGGTGTTCTGCACCCGCTCCAATGGCCTGCAACATCCTGCCATGGTGGTTGGGACGGCGGAAGATGGACTCGTCCACTTGGAATTCTCCCAACATGGGTTGAGAGTGGTGAATCGGCAATGCAAGATGGAGTCCGTCTCCTTTGGTATCCTAAGTTCAGATTTGCCACCTGACTGCCCTCCATCACCGCCGCCAAACACACAGTCAAGTTCCCCCCCAAAGGCCCTTGGTCCTTCACCACTACCACTAAAACCGGGAAGATCCCCTTCAAGGTCACCTCTAGTCCAAATTGGGTCGCCTAATTCTAAGGGTGTTTCCAAGGGGCGTGCCTAGGGGCTCTTCGGGGGATCATAGTCTAAAAGTAGCGCGCAGTGTGCGCGCAGTGCGCACGCAGTGCAGGGATTCCCTCTCAAGGTAGGCTGGAGGGCTTACCTAGTGCCACGAAACTACGGTGGTGACCTTGATTGTGACCAGGCAACTTGCACACAACCACAGAATTTTAGGGGTGGCACGGAAGAAGTCATGCGCTGCTTGGATGCGTGAAAAAGAGATATTGCACAGGGTGTGATGCTGATCGGTTGACATGCATTTTCGTTCGTGTTTTTGGGAAGTGGATGACTGAAGCGGACATCCTTGAGTTGTCTCGTTGACTCCATTCAATGTGCAGCATTCTATGGACCGATCCCCCCCCCCCCACCTTCTCGCTACAGACAGTGCCCAACAGTCTATGGGTGCAAGGATGCCGGTGGTCATATCAGAACGCCACCTTGCACCATGAAGAAGTCATCTTCAACTGACAGTGATGCTCAGAACGGAGGTCCCCCTTTTGAGTAAGGAGACCTATGCAGAGAGTTAATCGCAGAGGATCACAGTGACCATTTGCATGTTGAGAGTCCATGTGCATAGATTCGTCTGCTCACAGAATAGGGGTCTTCCTTCGCTGGGGGACCTATGCAGAGAGTTCATCGCAGAGGATCAGAAGTACTATCTGAATGTTGTAAAGTAGGGTACTCAGCCACCTTGGCCAGAGCCCAAGGGCACAATTTCAAGGGTTGGGGTGAGGTGCTCGCAGTGGAGGGCTGTAAGTGCACGATCAAGTGGCACACAGAAAAAAAACCCAGTTCCCATTCTATTACAGGTGTGTTTCTGCTTTTCATAGCATTCCAAGTTCGGATAGTGCATCAGAGGCCCCTTTGTATCTGGAGTTTGACCACGAAGCTACTGACGCAAAAACGTCCCTACGCTTAGCTGCTCAGCAGAATACCCAGACGCAGAGTGATCCAGCTAGGCTTTTTCTGCTCATTTCTTCTAAACTACCAGGTGCCACCCACGTGGCTGTGCTGCAATGTCTGACAACCATAGTTATCAACTCCTTACAACCCTGCATCCCAACACAACACTTCGTGCATTTTTTGCGGCATTCGCAGTCTACCCAGTCAGTCCCAAGTTCCAGATTCCTTGCTTAGACTATTATTCGGTGCACAAAGACGAGTGGTTTTGCCTCTGAGAAGTGGTTTTTAAACACGACTCAGTCGGTGCACAATTTTGCCCATAATTTCATCCTCAAGTGTTGCTCTTTCCAAATGTCTTCAGATGGTGGGTCAACAGGCCGACCAAGGGGCACACAAGGAGGGATGCTGGTTCTTTATTTGTTTGTTTGGGTCATGTCCAAAAATCCATGGCACTCCAGCCCTTGTCCACAACGAAGGCGTCTTGTGCAGCAGTTGCACAGTGACAGGTTCCCACGCCATCAAGTGGGTTGCATTATCCATCCTAACGTAATCTAAAGTGTGCTGCAACAGCACGTTCGGAAAGTGCATTTAGCATCAGGCAATCTTGTTGGCAGTGGTGTCATGCTGGGCGTCATGTTGTCCCTAGATGCAACGAACAGTGTGAATCAGTGATTTCTATTGCATTTTGCCTGCAGGGACGTGGGGGTAGCGTTGTCCGTTATTATATTTTTTTTAAGATGCACATCATTTTTTTTGAGGTTGTATTTTTCCTAAATCCCAAGTTCTGCTCCTGAAATGTTGTTTTATTTTTTCTAGATTTGCAACGGATTATTTCTTTACAGAGCCATCAAAAATTTCAGTCACTTTCGACATTTTTTTTTGGTGTTTTGTGTTAAATTTTAGATGTCTTGTATTTTGTTTTGAGGTTCTATTCTTTTTTTGCGCACCTAAAAAAATGTATTTTCGCATCTAATTTTTTTTTTCTCCGTTATGTTGTGTGAATACTTTGGAAAATATTCTTACAAATTGACAAACAGTAATCGGGACACTTTTTGGCCCAAAAAAACCCAGTTTCTTCCCTCAAAATCAAATTTTCTGAAATACTTGTTCATTTGCTGATGTTCCAAAAAGGAAAAAACAAACAACACGGACAAATTTGACTGTTCAAAAACCCAATAATCACAGCTGCACAACACACACACACACACACACATTTGTGGAAAACAACTGCTGCCCAAAAACCAACAAACATGGATCTGAGACATGACACAGCATAGCAAAATCCAACTGGATGCCTCAAAATATTTTGCTCACCTAACTGTTGGCATGCTGTATGTAACCTTGGGACAATATGATTCTGCACTGCACAAACTGGATAGCATCTCAGAAATGGTAAATCTCTGGGACTGTTGGTCACTGTGGAACCTCCACAAAACCTTTCATATCCGATACCTCACCAATTTAGAGCATGGTGCTGAAGCCACCAAGAGGCAGGATATCCAGGAGAAAAACAGGGCCACCCCAACAGGAGCGTCCCCAGCCCTGAACTCCCAGCCCTGTGAGAGGCAAATGATTGTGACGTGACAAACATAGTGCGGCTGAGGGGAACCGAGGCCAGCCGGGGTAGTGGGACAGCACCAACTGGACAGTGTAATGAAGCAACATTGCCACCCGTCCCTTCCAGCTGTCAAGAAACTGGTCATGAGCTGTGGCTCCATGTCCATCGCTTGCCGTCCCCAGCACGTTGCCTCTGTCCCCCCCAAATCCTTAGATAAATCAGGGTCTGACATGAGCCTTGCCCTGCCATCCCTGGCGCTCAGCCCGAAACCCCCTTCAGCTATGCTTTTTTGAGCCCCACAAGGCCCATGCACTGCCCAAAGTGTGCGCGCATCAGGGTGTGGGGGCAGTCCCAAAGCCAACGATATAAAATGCGGGGGGTGGGGGGGGATAGATTCCTAAATGACAGACAGGCATTCAGCCATGCCATGCCGAGGATCCTTCGCGAGGCTTCTTCCCTTTGCTTAACAATACACCCCCGTCAGGAGCAACTAACTCGCACCCAAAGTGAGTGGTGGCTCTGAACAATATCATAATGACGGAATATGGGAGGGCGGCCGGCCGGCCATCCCCATCCTGGTCTGCGAAATCCATGAAATTTATGTAACTTCAACTCCGACGAAAGCGGATGCTAAGATATGCGACAGGAGTTGCAGCTGGCGGGTCAGCACTGGTTGCAGTGGCAGAGGTGGAGCACACGCTCCCAGAGCCAGCCTTGGCCAAGGTCAATGGGATCCTGTTTTTCAGATCGAAGGGTCAAGATCCTAATTAATGGAGGGGTAAAAGAGTTATCTGGGCTCAACAGTGCACACGGAACCTTCAATGGATGTACCTATTGGTGGGAAAGGTGGGGCTTTCGGGGGGCAGGAGTCTCTCTGCACCCACCTCCATACATCCAAACCATGCAGAGGACAACAGAGAGGCAAACCCCAGAGGGATAACACCTGGGGCCTGCCTCCCTCGTGGGGCGCAGCAGGGCATCAAACCCCGATCCCCCAGCCCACGCCAGATCCTTCATGTTTTTTTTTGGGCGCAGGCCCGACGGGGCTGCGGCTTGCCCTCACCGGAGGGCAGCGATAATGCGACAGGCGAACAACACCCCCCCCCCATCCCACCCCTGTTCTGCCACGGGCCCTGCTCAGCGCTCCTGGGCCTTCACGGTGATGACCTTGATGGCAGCCGGGGGCCAGAGAGCGGGGTTGATGTTGTGGGTGAAGATGCAATACCACGCGAACTTAGTGATGCGCCGGTCCTTCTCAAGTGCGGACTCGGGGGAGTCCAGCACCATTTCCGGGGGCTCCGGCATGCCGGACAGGTTCACGCGGCGGAGGATGGACAGCAGCGTGTCACGGTCTGGCTGGCCATTCGCCTCCAGGTGCTGCTTGTACAGAGGCTCGAAGGACTTCAGGACACGGATCGGCATGGAGACCTGGAAATCCGCGCGGGTCTTCGCCGGGATGCTCGCGCCTTCCCCTGTGCCTTGCGCAAGGGCTTCGAAGCGCTCGGTGAGGTTGCTGGTGAACAGCATGGACACGCAGATGTGCAGGTTGCCTGGAAAAAAATGTGCAAGGGGAACGGAGAGGGCCCAGGGCAGTTTTCCGTTGAAAAAGAAAAAACTTGGGCTTTTCACTCGGCAGCAATTGGAGGTTAACAACGGCCGTCCGGAGTTCTAATATGTGCAGGATGGGGGGAAGGGGTTCTGCTCCCACCCCCACTCGGCGGGTTTGGGGATCGGAGACGGGGGGGGGGGGGGATTGGCAAAAAAAAGTTGAATGGCCAATGACTGACCAGGAGTTGATGTGGGAGCAGGAAGGTACAGCAACTTGAGGAACTTCAGTCGGGGAGGCACAAGTAGTGCCGGCGGCTTTGTGAACGCGGATGGTGCTGTTTCAAGGTCTGGAGCGCGTTTAGCTTTCCAAAGGGAGTGTAGTGTGTTTCTGGGCGCGTTTGCGTCTTCCTTTTTGCCTGACGGCTTCTTCATCACTTTGGTATGAATGGGTGCGAGATATACTCCCCCTGGGTCATTCCACCTTTGGGGTGTCCTCAGCGCTGGAAGCCATTTCAGCATCATCTGCGTTTTCCCCAGGACTGGAAAGGAGGGCTTGGCTACCGTTGCCTGTGCCTCATGTGATTGAAGGACAGACCGGGGGGGGGGGGGGGGCTAATTCAAAAACAGACAAATGCAAACCAGAGGTAATGCACCCCACAGTCAGGCATAAGTGCATCTTTATTCTCTATGCCAAACCTGGTTAAACCTCAAGACACACACTGTGTCTGAGACAGAAAACAGAACATCATGTCTGACTACATTAGTCAGACAATCACAGTCAGTAGCTAGTAGACCTGGCGGGGGGGGGGGGGGGGTCAGGGTCCGGCCCTCATGTAGCCGCCCCCTGTTCCTGGTGCCAGCTGCAAGGTGGGGTCCCAAGGCAACAGCAACGAGCCAGCACCTTGGAAATTGAAGCTCAGCAAATTGGTCATGATCTTCAGCAGCAGAGTGACATGCGGAGCTGAAGCAAGGTCGCCGCCCAGCAGCTGCCGGGAGTACACGCCAAACATCTGGATCAGTCGCACACTGGCATCCTCCCCGATCGCGGCACAAGATGGCGAAGCATGGTAGATGCAGGACAGCAGCCGGTGCACCAACTTGGTGATCCACTCTGTGGATAGAGAGGGATTGCATCGGGCTGCTTGGGCAGGGGCGCTTTACAGCAAGGGGAAAAGGGGCCTCTGCCCCACTGCTCAGGTGCAGCAGTCTGCCCCCGTGGCAGACCCTGCTTGCAAAGCGCGCCTTGGTACTCATCCAGGGGTCGGACCAGCCAGTGGGCCACGCTAGCCACTAGCGTTTGCCAAGCCAGACACAACGAGGCGGGGCTGGGCCCTACCGAGCCATGCACTGCACGCAACAGGTTCCGACTGAGTTCCGCATGTGAGTGGGGCGGGCATTGCTGGATGGCACAGACCGCTGGGCTGATTCCTCACGAGACCTCCTGCCGGGCGCTAGTGGCATATCGGACCCGGCATGCCTGACCGAATCGAATGCCTGAAGAATCTTGACCAGGCCGACTGCCGTGCGGGCGGACCTGGGCCAGGCAACCGCACGGGCAGTCTTCTTTGTTTTGGAGTGACTCAAACTTGTTCAAAGTAGATTACTCAAGACACATATGATCAGACTCAGACTCATATAATACACCGGATCCCTGGCAAGACCAGGGCAACTGCACTGGGCATTCCTGGGAGGCAGAGGTCACCCTGCCCGTGCAGGCGGCACAACCACGCACCCGCCGCCCATGTCCTTCCGTTGCGCACCCTCTGCCTCGGACCGTGTCTGCCCCACCGGCGCAGGCTTGGGGTTTGGGGGATTTGGCAACAGGGGCACCGGGACATTACCCACTTCGGAACTGGCCATGTGGTGCGTCAGCACAATCATTGCGTCGAACCAAGTGCCGCCGTACGGCAGGGGCATGGTCGTGGGCAGCTTGTCTGCCGGCAGGTTCAGGACCCGCCCGAAGTTGGGCTCCTCGGACAAGAGGTACAGGAGGAGGGTGGCGGCCCCCATGTACCCGCGGCGCAGACTGAAGTCCTCGATGATGATAAAGATGACGGACGAGATGATGTCCTTGATGGCCACCACTTTGCAGAGCTTGTCCCGCAACATGGGGTTGGCCTGCATCAGCTTGATCAACAGCGTGCACACGAATCCCTGGGGAATGCGCGTGCGGTGGGCGTCCGGAATGATCACCGCCTGCATGTCTAACTCACAGAATTGACACTTTGGAGGCCCAGATGGGGAGCAGGGCGGGCTGATCAAAAGCCAAGAAAACAAATACGAGCTGCCTCGGGAAAACCGCAGGAAAAGGGGAGGGTGAGGCCCATATTAATTGATTCGATAGAACGATGGCACGTGTGTAAGTGAAAGCAGTGAAGGCAGAAGTGCAAATGAGGCATTTAGAAGTGCAAATGAGGCATTGAGAAGTGCAAATGAGGCATTGCACTCCTCGGGGGAATGTTTGCCCGGCGCGCGCCCGGCGACCTTTCTATTAACTATCCCGACTTCAGCCCCATATTACCCTCTGATGGAGAAGGCCCCCCAAATAGACAATGATGGACTGTGCACCTTCCCTGCAAAGCATGTTGCATAATAAAGCAATATCTGTGAATTCAGCAACTCCAACTGTCATCTGTATTGTACTTAACAAACAACATTGGTCCCACAAGTGTGGGTGTCAATACATTCAGTACAATAGTGCTCCTTACACTCATCACAAACTGCGACGGTGGAGCGCTTCTGGCAACACAACACACACACTTCTGCCTCATCCTCTGCCTCATCCTGCGTGCCACAACCGAGCAAACAGCTGCTCAATGCGTGCCCTATACCACCTGTGCACGTCATTATAACATTGTTGGCGGGCTGTCAAAGTGCCATTCTTTCTTCCAATGAATGGCACAATAACATGAATCCGGCCTTTATAAGCACCTTCATGGCCCCCAACTTCGAAATCAAAGAAATCACCTCGGGTACGAGAAGGTCCATACCCATCCCAAATCAAAACATCTGCTGATGTCCCGGGGGCCAAGGGGCAAATCCATATAATATTGCCCAACATATCAACGGCAAGAGTCCACTGGTGGGGCACGGGTCACAAAAGATGCCCGGCGCGCACTAACGTTCCCCCCTCAACCTGCAAAAGAGTGCAACTTTATTTTTTTCTCCAATACAGAAAAGGGGAGGTGGGCCGGGCAATTTGGACGAATTCCAGACCAACGTGGTGCACAGCCAATGTGTGTAAAACTGATTGGATTACTCGTCACATCTCCTCTCACCATACACACGCTTGAAGCTCGATGCTGCTTCCGCAGCTTGTCTTGCTGCTGGTCTGGGCTACAGCGGTCGGTCAGGCTGGTCTGTCCATCAGCAACACATGGTAGAGGGGTGGAGTGTGCAAAAAACAGTGAATATAATGACAGTGAATTGCCTGTCTTGTTTGCCGTCGGAATTATTCCGAACGTGCGCCGCAGGGGAGGAGCCCTCATGGCAAAATTTGGTACAAACCTCTGGCAGCCGAATCTATGAGTGATGGAGAGCAGTGAGTTTGCAGTCCAGCACGCTGGATAAACGGTTCGGCCACAGTTAGGTATACGTAGGATTGAACCCCTGGTCCTTAAATACCATGGCACAATTTGATACAATTCCGCCATTCCAAATTTCGCCTATTCCACCCCCCCCCCCCCGTATATTAGTACTGAGGTTGGAGACCACTTGGGAACACCTCGCCTGACTACCCGATGCATCCCTCTCCCACCCCTGGCCCGTTGCTCCAGCTGGAGCCCAGCACCTGTTCATCAAGATCCTTCTGGGATCCCGGAATCCAAGTGTTGGCGGCGTTCTTGCGGTTGTTCAAGAAATTCAAGCAGCCCTGGACGGCCACGGCCATATCCCTGTCGTTCGTGATCTTGGTCAGCACGTACCAGAAAGCGTTGGTCTGCCCCACGGTGCCCGGGTGCAGCAAGGCCAGCAGCACCTGCAAGCACTTGTCAACCACCTCCTCCTGTGTGTCTGTCCAGTAGCTCATGTACGGCAGGGATCCCTGAGAGATCAGGTTTCGATGATGTACGCATGCAGTGTCACAACACAGCGCTCACAGCTCAACTATTTGTTTGCTAAACAAGGCCTGGTTGTGCAGATATCGTGCATGTGCTATCAATCATCTTGGGCAAGATCAGTCCAATGCAAAAAAAGTCAGCGATTAAGCATTGGGACTCTACATTTGCCCTACTGATCGATCGTGCGACACATATTACAGCACCTAACAATCTGCCGTGTTCGACGTCATGGACGCGCTTCCACAGGATCCTGGTGACAGGTTGCGTGGCATGTGCATGACAAAGCACAGATCCCGAGCAGAGGGAGTTCCGAATCTGAGGGAGAGACTGTAGACCCTGGCACTCTTTATCCATGGCCCAATTGAGCTCCCTGGCATCCTCATTCACTTCCCCTTCCTAAGCACCTGGACTAGAGCCGGGTGTCCGGCAACTAGGGGTACAACACAGGTTCTGAATCTGAGGGAGAGACTGTAGACCCTGGCACTCTTTATCCATGGCCCAATTGAGCTCCCTGGCATCCTCATTCACTTCCCCTTCCTAAGCACCTGGACTAGAGCCGGGTGTCCGGCAACTAGGGGTACAACACAGGTTCTGAATCTGAGGGAGAGACTGTAGACCCTGGCACTCTTTATCCATGGCCCAATTGAGCTCCCTGGCATCCTCATTCACTTCCCCTTCCTAAGCACCTGGACTAGAGCCGGGTGTCCGGCAACTAGGGGTACAACACAGGTTCTGAATCTGAGGGAGAGACTGTAGACCCTGGCACTCTTTATCCATGGCCCAATTGAGCTCCCTGGCATCCTCATTCACTTCCCCTTCCTAAGCACCTGGACTAGAGCCGGGTGTCCGGCAACAAGGGGTACAACACAGGTTCTGAATCTGAGGGAGAGACTGTAGACCGTGGCACTCTTTATCCATGGCCCAATTGAGCTCCCTGGCACCCCCATTCCCTGCCACTTCCTGCACCTGGAGCCAATCAGGGTGTCACAACCTGATTGCTGCTGGGGATGATATTACCTCTTCAACCACCCCAACGCTGGACCATCACACGGCGGTGAGAGCAGTACTGGGAGTAGAGGCAATGGACAATGCAATGGACAAGATGTCCATACATAATCGTGCAAGGGTGCGCCGCCACTCCGTTCCCAGTGAAACGCGCAAAATTGTGCCGCCAGAGAGGCCGTGCCCGTAGAATACACAACAACATCTTCCAACGCAACCCGTGGCTCATGCAAAAAAAATGCACACGCTCAGGAACAAATGCTCTGGTGCGAATCCTACAGCCCTCCAAGATCAGTCTCGAGATGTCCCAGATGACCCAGCATCCTTCCACGCCAGTACGTGCTTCTGGTGACAGGTTGCGTGGCATGTGCATGACAAAGCACAAAACCCCAGCAGAGCAAGCTCAGAATCTGAGGGAGAGACTGTAGACCCTGGCACTCTTTATCCATGGCCCAATTGAGCTCCCTGGCATCCTCATTCACAGTCACTTCCTTATCTGGACTGGAGCTACCAGAACATGCAGTTTTGCATATCTTTTGTTGCATTACTTGCATGCGTGTTAGGAAGATCTTGTTGCGTGTTCTCTGAGCACGGGTTGGTAACGGCACAGCTGCGTATCCAGGTGACGCCCGGAAATTGATGTGGGAATCAGCAAACAGCACAGCAATTGGATAGACGACTGAGTAACACTCAGGACGACGAAGGCCACATGAGGACCTACCAGGTCGAGACGGGAGGGGAGGTTGGGGGGCCCATGGGGGATGCGCAGGGTAACTTGTAAGAAACCAAAACCCTTCCCTGACTGCTCGCGAATAGTGTGCGCTCCAGCAATGCACCGAAGGACACCTGAGGGTCGTACGAAAAGACGGTGTTCAGCAGCGAGTAGCAGAATGTAACGTTGAACATGTGCAGCTCCCCAGTCATCGCCTTGATGAATTTGTTTGGCCTCAAGGGGTCAGCCTGGTACAAAGTGTCCGCACTGCACGACACAATGCAGCGCAGCAAGTCAATGCGGTTGGCATCCACGGATGCATTGCGTAGGTTGCCCGTGTCGGACACGCCGAGGCCTGTTGGAAAATGGGTAGTGCGTGGCAGTGCACGGGGGTACACACAGGGGGGACGGTGTACCTGCGAGTAAGCGAGTAAGTCGATAATATTATCACTAATACTCGCGGTTAACCCCCACCCCGCAAGTGAAATGGATAACATAACAACCACGAGTAAAAATAACAACCTTTTTTACTCAAACCGCCAACCGCCATTGCCAAGGGAAGAGGAGTACTTGGGCCTCCACTTAGTCCTGCGCGTGCAACGCAATGAAGCCGTAGCATGGGGGTGCCCCGGCACCTCAAACAACACTGCTATCACCAATGATGACGCCGTTGGACAAGACCGGGGACACTTTCGGCAGCCCAGAAAAAAGTCCCCACACATTGCGCCGGGGGCGTGTGACCAAATACCCTTCCCGCTGGCAAACACATTGACAAAGCAATGAGAAACAACAGAAATGTCAGCAAATGAACCAATTCATCCTGAGAGCAAGCTCGGTGGGATGCAAAATCGATGCAACCCTGTCCCTTCAGTGGCCCTGAAGAGGACAGTCGGCTGGGGATGGTGAAGGTCTGCCCTTGATGTGCTCGGGGGTGGGAGAGCCCCCACACACCACCATGGCCATACGGCAACAGCGGAAACACTGCACCGCCAAGCGTCCGCCGTCCCCGGCCGAGACACGCCTCCACAACACACAACCAAGTGCTGTTCACCGGAAGCACCAACGGACAAACATACTCCACCTGCTCCAGCCTCCCCCCCCCCACCCAAGCCCAGCGTTCCACTGGCGCTCCCTGCTACCCTGTTTCCAAGGGCAGCACCATATTTCTCTGGCAAGGGCATTGTACGGAGCCTTGCACAAAATATAGCAGTGCAAGAAGAGGTGCAGGGAGAGGGTTGCCCGGCACTACTTTTGTGCGACTGTCCTGGACCAACCCCAAAACCATTCCTGCAGCGCCTACAACATATGGGACCAAATTTGTTATCACCAATGGCACAACAAATGTTGCAAACAGTTCTGCCCCCACACCTGTGCAGGTCGATAAGCTCTGCACAATATTTTTCTTTACATGCACTGCACAAGGCATCCTTGGGTGCAACCACAGCCACTTTACTCTCCCACCTGCTGGATTACCGCCCTCCTTCCGCTGCACCGGGCTCAGAATTGTGGCATCTTACACCCGCACAAAAAGTGTCTACAAGAAAATAACGATCAGTGCAAAAGGGGAGCGCGACCTCATTAAGGTGATCTAGGCGAGGGTGTAGGTGGAACCTTTGCAAGAGGGGTGCAAGCACGGGGGCCGCCGCCAGCCAATGTGTGACCCTGAGGGGTGTTTGACAGTTTGGGGGGCTGTAGGGGGGGGGGGGGGCACCCCCCTCCGAAGGCGGGGGGGGGGGGGGGGGGACCCCCACCCCCCCCCTTCGTTGACCCAAACCCAGCAGAGCGGGGGACAGAATCAGAAGTGGCCCACAAGTGGGCAAGGTGGCTACATAACCCGTGCCGCCTCGGGGGTCCCCACCGCTTCAGAGCGGGGGGCAGAATCAGAGGTGGCCCACAAGTGGGCAAGGTGGCTACATAACCCCTGCCGCCTGGGGGATCCCCACCGCTTCAGAGCGGGGGGCAGAATCAGAGGTGGCCCCCAAGTGGGCAAGGTGGCTAAATAACCCCTGCAGCCTGGGGGATCCCCACTGCTTCAGAGCGGGGGGCAGAATCAGAGGTGGCCCCCAAGTGGGCAAGGTGGCTACATAACCCCTGCAGCCTGGGGGGTACCCACCGCTTCAAAACGAGGAACCTTAACAAAAAAAAATCACGTCCCATAACGACCGCCCTGGCTAACGCTCAAACAGGCTCCCATCAGCCAAGGTCCGACCCGGAGGCCGGGTCGGGGTCAAAATCCTTTTTTGTGCTTTTCAGCCATTTTTGAATTCTCCACAAAATTCTGAGTATTTTGAGTACAGTCACATAGGGTCGAACAAAAAAATTTCCCCCTGCCCTATGCCTAAAACAAAATGTCCGGCGCCTCTGGCGCCGACAAAGCACATTGTTCCGTGCGACAATTTTGGGGTCCGTAGAGGCCCCCCCCCCCCCTTTGGGGTCGGGTCCCGACCAGGAGCGGCCCCCGTGGGTGCAAGAGGGGGGGTTGAGACCTGATTAATTTGAGTGGATTGAATTGTAGAAAAACAGACATGCAGTGCAGCAAGACTGCAGATTGAGGTAATGCACTCCACAGCATAATTGCATCTTTAGAGGGGGGGGGGGGGGGCTTTGCTGGTTGGCACTTCCAGGTGAACAAAGAGAGCAGGGGTTGCCATAAAGGCAGTGAGTATCCCGGTTGGTACTTCCAGGTGGGAGGGGGTGGTGAGACCCAGCAACGTAGAGAAAGGGGATTTGAAAGAAAGGCAAACAGAAACAGTCGCAAGGGGGGAGGGGGGAATTGAGGCAGGTTGCCCACTCTGCCTTTTGAGGCCACACCTCCAGTCCAAATGTGCCGCGGGTTGGAATACGACTTCTCACTGACCCTCTCAGGCAGTGTGTGGGTCGTGGAGGTCGGCAAAAACGAGAATCCCGGGTGCAATGCAGCGTGCAGCAATGCGTTAGCCAAGATCTGTCCCAAAGACTTCTCTGGGCCTGGTTCATCCTCAGTCCTGCGTGACAGTGGTGTGGTACAATGTGCTCCCGATGTGATGCCCCAAATCAACCAGAATGCATACCCTGCGCCTGGCACCTGGAACACGCCAAACTGAAACACTTGCTGACATCATTGCACAGGCGTTGTGACTACATCAACAGACGTTTTAGCACGTTGGAACAACTCCATGAGTATTTGGTCAACTTGCCAAAGAAAAATATCCCACGCGAATACAACAATGGAGACAAAATACGTTTTACAGAAACATCAGTTCCCCTACCCGATCCCGTTCCCGTGTTGGAAAAAGACAAATGTGAATTATTTGTTGTGAAATGATCCTGATTGGTCCGTATTGGATACCATTGCCCCCTTACTGTGCTCAGACATGCTGATGTTGACCACTTGCACCACCCCATTTGGGTTTGATATGGTGGCTCGGTACAATCTGTGAAGAAAGCAAATGTCAATCACTGCACAGCCCCACAATCTGATAATACCTACCCATTGCACAATCGTCACTCACAATGTAAATACACCCCACCTCTCCTGTTGTTTCTGCGCCCCCCTCCCCTCTCATCAAACCACATTGGTCCACAATCCCCATTGGTCCGTATTGGATACCATTGCCCCCTTACTGTGCTCAGACATGCTGATGTTGACCACTTGCACCACCCCATTTGGGTTTGATATGGTGGCTCGGAACAATCTGTGAAGACAGCAAATGTCAATCACTGCACAGCCCCACAGTCTGATAATACCTACCCATTGCACAATCGTCACTCACAACGTAAATACACCCCACGTCTATTGTTGTTTCTGCGCCGCCCTCCCCTCTCATCAAACCACATTGGTCCACAATCCCCACTGGTCCGTATTGGATACCATTGCCCCCTTACTGTGCTCAGACATGCTGATGTTGACCACTTGCACCACCCCATTTGGGTTTGATATGGTGGCTCGGAACAATCTGTGAAGAAAGCAAATGTCAATCACTGCACAGCCCCACAATCTGATAATACCTACCCATTGCACAATCGTCACTCACAATACAAATACACCCCACCTCTCCTGTTGTTTCTGCGCCCCCCTCCCCTCTCATCAAACCACATTGCTCCACAATCCCCACTGGTCCGTATTGGATACCATTGCCCCCTTACTGTGCTCAGACATGCTGATGTTGACCACTTGCACCACCCCATTTGGGTTTGATATGGTGGCTCGGAACAATCTGTGAAGAAAGCAAATGTCAATCACTGCACAGCCCCACAATCTGATAATACCTACCCATTGCACAATCGTCACACACATTACAAATACACCCCACCTGTATTGTTGTTTCTGCGCCCCCCTCCCCTCTCATCAAACCCCAGTGGTCCACAATCCCCATTGGTCCGTATTGGATACCATTGCCCCCTTACTGTGCTCAGACATGCTGATGTTGACCACTTGCACCACCCCATTTGGGTTTGATATGGTGGCTCGGTACAATCTGTGAAGAAAGCAAATGTCAATCACTGCACAGCCCCACAATTTGATAATACCTACCCATTGCACAATCGTCACTCACAATGTAATTACATCCCACCTCTATTGTTGTTTCTGCGCCCCCCTCCCCTCTCATCAAACCACATTGGTCCACAATCCCCATTGGTCCGTATTGGATACCATTGCCCCCTTACTGTGCTCAGACATGCTGATGTTGACCACTTGCACCACCCCATTTGGGTTTGATATGGTGGCTCGGAACAATCTGTGAAGAAAGCAAATGTCAATCACTGCACAGCCCCACAATCTGATAATACCTACCCATTGCACAATCGTCACTCACAACGTAAATACACCCCACGTCTATTGTTGTTTCTGCGCCCCCCTCCCCTCTCATCAAACCACATTGGTCCACAATCCCCATTGGTCCGTATTGGATACCATTGCCCCCTTACTGTGCTCAGACATGCTGATGTTGACCACTTGCACCACCCCATTTGGGTTTGATATGGTGGCTCGGAACAATCTGTGAAGAAAGCAAATGTCAATCACTGCACAGCCCCACAATCTGATAATACCTACCCATTGCACAATCGTCACTCACAACGTAAATACACCCCACGTCTATTGTTGTTTCTGCGCCCCCCTCCCCTCTCATCAAACCACATTGGTCCACAATCCCCATTGGTCCGTATTGGATACCATTGCCCCCTTACTGTGCTCAGACATGCTGATGTTGACCACTTGCACCACCCCATTTGGGTTTGATATGGTGGCTCGGAACAATCTGTGAAGAAAGCAAATGTCAATCACTGCACAGCCCCACAATCTGATAATACCTACCCATTGCACAATCGTCACTCACAATATAAATACACCCCACCTCTCCTGTTGTTTCTGCGCCCCCCTCCCCTCTCATCAAACCACATTGGTCCACAATCCCCATTGGTCCGTATTGGATACCATTGCCCCCTTACTGTGCTCAGACATGCTGATGTTGACCACTTGCACCACCCCATTTGGGTTTGATATGGTGGCTCGGAACAATCTGTGAAGAAAGCAAATGTCAATCACTGCACAGCCCCACAATCTGATAATACCTACCCATTGCACAATCGTCACTCACAATGTAAATACATCCACCTCTATTGTTGTTTCTGCGCCCCCCTCCCCTCTCATCAAACCACATTGGTCCACAATCCCCACTGGTCCGTATTGGATACCATTGCCCCCTTACTGTGCTCAGACATGCTGATGATGACCACTTGCACCACCCCATTTGGGTTTGATATGGTGGCTCGGAACAATCTGTGAAGAAAGCAAATGTCAATCACTGCACAGCCCGGCACTCTCATAATACATACCCAAACCACAACAATGGTGTGGATCCAAATATGGTGGGAACCCACGTAAAATGCAGCAGGCACATTCAAATCTGCTGTGGCGAATATGAATGATGCGTGGGCTCATTCCAAGGAGCTGGGAACCCATGTAAATGAAGTAGAGATGTGGTGAACAGTCATGGAAATGTGGTGGGTATGGTGATGCACATGACATTCTGGTTGTCCTGCGCACAGGATGAAGCCAAAAAAAGGTCATCAGAAGTCAAATTGCTGGGTGGTTGCACATCTCGATGACTGTGACTGAGGTCAAACAATAGGATAAATTGGCACATAGTGACACAGACTACATAGTGGTCAAAACTGTGCGCTCCATTACAAAAACAAATCCCACGGGGCCATACACTTTTACATAGCGTCGATGTGGGGGAGTCGCAAAGGGAGGGCATCAAATGTCACTGTCACCAGCTGGATGAAGAAAACTATGAACAGTCTTACCAGAGCAAGCTCCGCAACAGTCTGCACTACGTACTACGCTGCCACATCTATGCACCATATGACACCTTTGGGGCCACAACAGACTGCCAAAGGCTCTTAAGGATGCAAGGGAAACAAACACACACACGCACACACACACACACACACCTAGTCCAGAAATACCCTAGTACGTGCAACTGGGTGGTGTTTCGATGGTGGAGCAAGCGGTTCTCAGACCAATGTAGTGGGAGCCCCACCCAGACAGACGGAACAGACCCAATAGAGCCAGACGCTTGTTTGACTGACCAGACCGTTTGCTTGTTGCGGTGTTTCCGCAAATTGACCAAGTTCGACGCAGTTGGGACAGAGGAACAGGCAGTAACGGCACAGAGCAAATATGTACATGCGAAACGGGGGTCAGGAAGCTGTGAATCAGTGTGCTAGTAAATTATATGCCTGCCAGCGAGGCGCCTGAAAGCAGAACACATGGTTCGCTTATGAAGATGGTAGGACGTAGGTCTGTTGAACCTCGCAGTTTGAGCATGATTGAATTGTCTTATGCATCACACACACACACACAGACAACAAAACACACACACACACACACAACAAAAAACACATGGCAAATTGCCTGGGCATGGGGCGCAACTGATGGGTAACACTTGGTGATCCGGAACCCTCTGGCCCTGCATTGCATTTCCCCCATCAGATGTGGTGGTAAGCACCTCCGAGACTCAGAGACTGAGTTTGCCAGCACTGGCGTGGGAGGGACGCCAAGGGGCAGCAGCAGCATATGTGAGCAGAGGGACAACTGTCCCACTGTCACCTAGTGAAAATGTTTTCCTCCAGTGTCTTGGGACAAGCACTGCAAACAATTTATTGCGACAAACCCTAACCAGTGTGTACTCCTGGAAGAACCAACCGCCATATTTCTTTAGCCTTTATGGCACCCCCCGCCCCCGCCCCTCCTGAGCATTCTGCAACAGCCCCTCCAACCCCTTGTCAGACTTTCCAAATGGGTGAAAGCAGCCAGGGTGGCAGCCTGGGTAGACAAAAGACTGTGGCATAGGCTATCATCACCGGATTGCCGGAACTGCCAGACCATCTGTTTCATTTTCCAATGTAAAGCGTAAAGCACATGCACCGCTCGCCTCCCCTCGGATTGTGTCGCAAAGACTACAGCACACACCAATTCTTGGTCTGGACACCCACCTCCTGGCCATCTTTGCCAAAGACCTTGTTCTGCCACAAGAGGTGCTCAGCATACAGAGGGAACTGAGGGTCAGTCTCGTACAGAATGGGCATCACGCGAGTCAGGATACGCAAAGCATTGCACACTGGGACGTAGAAATCACCTGCAAAGTGAGGGGGGCACACTGCGGCGGGCCCACGAAGCACCACCGCCCCGTGCCCATACAGCAAGAGGCAGTGTCGTGGAAAAGGGTTCAAATGCCTTTTTTGTGGGCCAATGGTGTGGCACGGGCATAATTGTTGGCAGCAATGGCAATTTGCACCCGGCAAGACTCACACAACAAACAGAGGGCAGGCTACTGCCCTTGCCGGAATTTGCTAGAGGAACATAGTGTTCAACGACACTCTTGGTTGCCAGTGTGTTCACACATTGGTGTCATGTCCAAATGTGTGGCAAAGCACCACAGACCCACTTTAGTCGCCGGTGTGCTCACCAATGGAGTCAGGCAACGAACTGCTAGACCTCGACGTGTGGGTTGATGTGGTCTGCACCGTGTGCTGGTGCATGTTTCCTGTATGCCAACGGCAATGAAATGTAGACGAGGTCAGAGCCCCGTGACTTCTGTCAAGGGTAGACCGGATCCACCGATGCAGGCTAACGGGGTCACAGCTCTTTTCCAGGGCGGACTGGATCAGGGGGGGGGGGGGCGGGGGGGGATATGCAGTGGAGGGAAATTTCGCACCGGGTGCATTTCATATCGCATCCCAAAATCGCGGAAATTTTGCGCACACTCCCCCCCGACCTCCGCTGCAAATACAACGGCAAAAGCAGTGGAATACACACCATCGTCCGAAAAATGTGTTGTAAACTTCGCAACTGAGAATGTTCCCACAGCAAAATATCCCCCCCCCCCTTGTACGCCTCGACGATTCGGGCTTGTGGCCTGGACCCCTGAATCCCACACCCCAGAACCAAAGCTGCTTGGACCATCCCCCCGTTGGTGTTGCCCTGCGAGGGTTCCTGACGATTCTCCCCTTTGACTCAGCTTCGGGGGGTTTTGGCACAAGGCCTCGGCTTCGGGGGGTGGAACCAATCATAACCCAACTCTGCAGCTCAGCTGAGACACTCCTTCACTCGCCTTCCCCCCCCCCACCTGAAACCGAATCGCCGCCGCCTACGGGGGAAAGGATTTGAGGAAAGGGCAAGGGTAAGTGGCGAGAGGCCAATAGGCACTGCCGGCTGCAGACAGCAATACAACCGCCACCCCTGCCACACCGCTGTACTTGCCAAACAAATGAGCCTGCTCCACACTCTTGTAGACGAGGGTGGCGAAGCTGATGGGCTGCGCAAGCTTCAAGTTGCGGACCACGGAGATCGGGACCGACTCCGTCAGCTCTTCGAAGGTGAAGGGGCTGGTGAACAGTGTCCGCCAGAAATCACCGTCGTTCACGTCCACAATCTGATTGGTGAGGATCTCGAACGCCCGGCGGACGCGGGTGCTCTGCCCCAGGAGGTCGCTGGGGGTGGAACCACCAGGCCCAGTAATCGCCAGCTGCTTGGCAGCAGGGGCGGTCACTTGGATCAGCTTGATGGGAGCCACTGCCCAAAGCTGAGGGCGCACGTTGCGGCCGAAGATGGTCGCCCACACCCACTGTGTCATGGCGGCCTCCAAGCGGGTTGCATGGCGGGGCTGCAGGAAAAAAAGAGCGTTCTGCAAACCCAAAGGGCGACCTCGACGGCCAACGACAACCGTCACCACCATTCCACAGCCCTGTCGGGCTCTCCGTTGCCAACCCCACCGACCACCGAGGCGCGCGCACAAACACACCTTGGGCAAATCAGATTTGGGCATATTGGTGAGCTGGATGCGCGCCAAAAAGTTCATCACTTCCTCATCCGACGTGGTCTGTGTCTTCTCACAATACTCCTTCAGGCGTGGCCCCAAGGTGACAATGAGTCGCTGGATCATCTGCACAGATTGTCCACAGGGACTGGGAATTGACAACCCTTTGCAATCAAATGCAAAACACATGGGGAAGATTAGACCTTTCATTCCACCACACGCACACCGAAAAACACCACAGTTGTCTCAGAGGTGCGAAAAAGAAAATGATGCTGTTATTGGAATCCTTCAATCTATCGTGAGCACCAGAAATAAGCCCTTGATGAGAGAGAGAGAGAGGATGCTAGTGATTCGAGTGAACTCACAATACTGCTTGCTCTCTGTGGTGGGAGCACTGGGTGAGGACTCACGTTTGGGCAATTTGGTCTTGGAGCTGATTGGATGGCCAAGAGTGCAACTAGAGCCCAACAATCAGAAACACATGATGCATCAGAGGGGGGGGTGTCTGCCTGGCGCGCTACTTCTGTATTACCAATCCCAACTTTAAACCCGGATTTACCCTCTAGAGGAGCCCCCTGAGTCGACCAGAGTGGACCGCAAACCTTCCCTAAAAAGCACGCTGCATAATGCGAAATGGAGAATTTCATTATCAATGTGCATTACTCATGCATTGGCTAATAAACACTGCCAATGACCGATGACACTGCCAAAATGCATAACAACCAAATATTGGGTGCACAGGTAGTTTAGTAACAGCTTTCACAGAAGCAGCAAACAATTCGCATGCTGCTGGTCCTTGTGTTCGATGTGGCTGTTTAGCACACTCGTCCAGACATGGTACCTCCAAAGCAGGGGTCCTAAACCCTCAGCATCCCTTTGGCTGCAAAATTGTTCATGCATAACTTGGTAGCTAGGGGAGTCAGCATTGGTAAATGGTAACATCACCTGTTAGAGTGGAGTGATTTGTCTTTGGCATCCCGACAATCACCAATATCCTTGACAAGAATACACTTGCACAAATCTCATGAAACACACAAACAAATTGCAGGATAAGGCCATCGTGTAAAATGCAACTCAATCGGCAAGAAATTGTCATCACAATTCAGTCCCGAAATATGGTTTAACAAGAATCATCATTTGGTGGAGCCACTGGCACAGCGGAATGCATCGCATAAAGCATGCAACTTGTGTTCCGCATGATCACCAAACCAAAATTTGCGGATGTAAAGCTGTCACAGACTGAGCATTCAACTTTAAAAACTGTGCCCAAAAATTGAAATCAACAGGAAAACAATGTAGAAAGCGTGTGTTCATCACACCGCCTGCCTACAATGCCACGCTGCGCTCTCAGGACAACCCAAAGAGTAACATCACGGGGAATCATTTTGCCGAAACGTAATGTTCATCACAGCGCAGCCCTACTCCTTACGACACATGCGATGCTCCTGCGTTTGCACTTCTTGATGCTATGATTACCACTGAAACAGATGCCCAAACACATGATTCACTGCTGCATCCTGCCTAAGGCCTACTCTCTACAACACATGCAATGCTCCTGCGTTTGCAGTTCTTGATGCCATGATTGTCACTGAAACAGATGCCCAAACACATGATTCACTGCTGCATCCTGCCTAAAATGCCACGCTGCGCTCTCAGGACAACCCAAAGAGTAACATCACGGGGAATCATTTTGCCGAAACGTAATGTTCATCACAGCACAAACACACAAGCCTACTCCCTAGGAAACACGCAATGCTCCTGCGTTTGCACTTCTTGATGCTATGATTATCACTGAAACAAATGCCCAAACACATGATTCACTGCTGCATCCTGCCTAGAGCCTAGTCTCTACAACACATGCAATGCTCCTGCGTTTGCACTTCTTGATGCTATGATTACCACTGAAACAGATGCCCAAACACATGATTCACTGCTGCATCCTGCCTAAAATGCCACGCTGCGCTCTCAGGACAACCCAAAGAGTAACATCACGGGGAATCATTTTGCCGAAACGTAATGTTCATCACAGCGCAGGCCTATTCCCTACGACACACGCAATGCTCCTGCGTTTGCACTTCTTGATGCTATGATTATCAGTGAAACAAATGCCCAAACACATGATTCACTGCTTTAGCCTACCTAAAGCCAAGTCTCTACAACACATGCAATGCTCCTGCGTTTGCACTTCTTGATGCTTTGATTACCACTGAAACAGATCCCGGTGGTCCGGATTGGATACCATTGCCCCCTTACTGTGCTCAGACATGCTGATGTTGACCACTTGCACCACCCCATTTGGGTTTGATATGGTGGCTCGGAACAATCTGTGAAGAAAGCAAATGTCAATCACTGCACAGCCCCACAATCTGATAATACCTACCCATTGCACAATCGTCACTCACAATATAAATACACCCCACCTCTATTGTTGTTTCTGCGCCCCCCTCCCCTCTCATCAAACCCCAGTCCCCGTTGGTCCGTGTTGTATACCATTGCCCCCTTACTGTGCTCAGACATGCTGATGTTGACCACTTGCACCACCCCATTTGGGTTTGATATGGTGGCTCGGAACAATCTGTGAAGAAAGCAAATGTCAATCACTGCACAGCCCCACAATCTGATAATACCTACCCATTGCACAATCGTCACTCACAATATAAATACACCCCACCTCTCCTGTTGTTTCTGCGCCCCCCTCCCCTCTCATCAAACCCCAGTGGTCCACAATCCCCATTGGTCCGTATTGGATACCATTGCCCCCTTACTGTGCTCAGACATGCTGATGTTGACCACTTGCACCACCCCATTTGGGTTTGATATGGTGGCTCGGAACAATCTGTGAAGAAAGCAAATGTCAATCACTGCACAGCCCCACAATCTGATAATACCTACCCATTGCACAATCGTCACACACATTACAAATACACCCCACCTCTCCTGTTGTTTCTGCGCCCCCCTCCCCTCTCATCAAACCCCAGTGGTCCACAATCCCCATTGGTCCGTATTGGATACCATTGCCCCCTTACTGTGCTCAGACATGCTGATGTTGACCACTTGCACCACCCCATTTGGGTTTGATATGGTGGCTCGGAACAATCTGTGAAGAAAGCAAATGTCAATCACTGCACAGCCCCACAATCTGATAATACCTACCCATTGCACAATCGTCACTCACAATATAAATACACCCCACCTCTATTGTTGTTTCTGCGCCCCCCTCCCCTCTCATCAAACCCCAGTCCCCGTTGTTCCGTATTGTATACCATTGCCCCCTTACTGTGCTCAGACATGCTGATGTTGACCACTTGCACCACCCCATTTGGGTTTGATATGGTGGCTCGGAACAATCTGTGAAGAAAGCAAATGTCAATCACTGCACAGCCCCACAATCTGATAATACCTACCCATTGCACAATCGTCACACACATTACAAATACACCTCACCTGTATTGTTGTTTCTGCGCCCCCCTCCCCTCTCATCAAACCACATTGGTCCACAATCCCCACTGGTCCGTATTGGATACCATTGCCCCCTTACTGTGCTCAGACATGCTGATGTTGACCACTTGCACCACCCCATTTGGGTTTGATATGGTGGCTCGGAACAATCTGTGAAGAAAGCAAATGTCAATCACTGCACAGCCCCACAATCTGATAATACCTACCCATTGCACAATCGTCACTCACAATATAAATACACCCCACCTCTATTGTTGTTTCTGCGCCCCCCTCCCCTCTCATCAAACCCCAGTCCCCGTTGGTCCGTGTTGTATACCATTGCCCCCTTACTGTGCTCAGACATGCTGATGTTGACCACTTGCACCACCCCATTTGGGTTTGATATGGTGGCTCGGAACAATCTGTGAAGAAAGCAAATGTCAATCACTGCACAGCCCCACAATCTGATAATACCTACCCATTGCACAATCGTCACTCACAATGTAAATACACCCCACCTCTATTGTTGTTTCTGCGCCGCCCTCCCCTCTCATCAAACCACAGTAGTCCACAATCCCCATTGGTCCGTATTGGATACCATTGCCCCCTTACTGTGCTCAGACATGCTGATGTTGACCACTTGCACCACCCCATTTGGGTTTGATATGGTGGCTCGGAACAATCTGTGAAGAAAGCAAATGTCAATCACTGCACAGCCTCACAATCTGATAATACCTACCCATTGCACAATCGTCACTCACATTACAAATACACCCCACCTGTATTGTTGTTTCTGCGCCCCCCTCCCCTCTCATCAAACCACATTGGTCCACAATCCCCATTGGTCCGTATTGGATACCATTGCCCCCTTACTGTGCTCAGACATGCTGATGTTGACCACTTGCACCACCCCATTTGGGTTTGATATGGTGGCTCGGAACAATCTGTGAAGACAGCAAATGTCAATCACTGCACAGCCCCTATGATTACCACTGAAACAGATGCCCAAACACATGATTTACTGCTGCATCCGCCTAAAATGCCACGCTGCGCTCTCAGGACAACCCAAAGAGTAACATCACGGGGAATCATTTTGCCGAAACGTAATGTTCATCACAGCGCAGCCCTACTCCCTACGACACATGCAATGCTCCTGCGTTTGCACTTCTTGATGCCATGATTATCACTGAAACAGATGCCCAAACACATGATTCGCTGCTGCATCCTGCCTAAAATGCCACGCTGCGCTCTCAGGACAACCCAAAGAGTAACATCACGGGGAATCATTTTGCCGAAACGTAATGTTCATCACAGCGCAGGCCTATTCCCTACAACACATGCAATGCTCCTGCGTTTGCACTTCTTGATGCTATGATTATCACTGAAACAGATGCCCAAACACATGATTCACTGCTGCATCCTGCCTAAAATGCCACGCTGCGCTCTCAGGACAACCCAAAGAGTAACATCACGGGGAATCATTTTGCCGAAACGTAATGTTCATCACAGCGCAGGCCTATTCCCTACGACCCTACGACACACGCGATGCTCCTGCGTTTGCACTTCTTGATGCTGTGATTACCACTGAAACAGATGCCCAAACACATGATTCGCTGCTGCATCCTGCCTAAAATGCCACGCTGCGCTCTCAGGACAACCCAAAGAGTAACATCACGGGGAATCATTTTGCCGAAACGTAATGTTCATCACAGCGCAGGCCTATTCCCTACGACACATGCGATGCTCCTGCGTTTGCACTTCTTGATGCTATGATTACCACTGAAACAGATGCCCAAACACATGATTCACTGCTGCATCCTGCCTAAAATGCCACGCTGCGCTCTCAGGACAACCCAAAGAGTAACATCACGGGGAATCATTTTGCCGAAACGTAATGTTCATCACAGCGCAGGCCTATTCCCTACGACACATGCGATGCTCCTGCGTTTGCACTTCTTGATGCTATGAGTACCACTGAAACAGATGCCCAAACACATGATTCGCTGCTGCATCCTGCCCAAAATGCCACCCTGCGCTCTCAGGACAACCCAAAGAGTAACATCACGGGGAATCATTTTGCCGAAACGTAATGTTCATCACAGCGCAGCCCTACTCCTTACAACACATGCAATGCTCCTGCGTTTGCACTTCTTGATGCCATGATTACCACTGAAACAGATGCCCAAACACATGATTCACTGCTGCATTCTGCCTAAAATGCCAAGCTGCACTCTCAGGACAACCCAAAGAGTAACATCACGGGGAATCATTTTGCCGAAACGTAATGTTCATCACAGCGCAGGGTTGTTCACGCCGATCTGCAACGCATGGCAGAGCGAAAAAATCAGCAGGCTTCCGTGGAAATCGTCAGTTTTTGAGTAGATTGCGTCAGGGGCGTCAAGTGCAATGAAATATTCAGAGCCATCATTTCACAGATATGGAACAACCACCATGCAGGCAGAACACACAACAAACCCGCCACACCACCACCACCACCTGCAACCCACCGCATACCTCCAAGGGGATCTCAGCCTTGCGGGGCTGCAGGATGCCACCGGGACCAGTCAGCTCCTGAATGCGGTCAAAAATGGCACTCTCGCGAAGTACAATGTACAAGAGCGTCCGGTTGTTGGCATAATCGAAGGACAAGAAATTGTTGATCACCTCGACGCCATGGACCACACAGTTGCCGTATTCAGGGCTCTTCTGCAACACCTGCGGAGCAGAATTGGCACATAGGGAGCAGCACCCTTCTCAGCGCGTGTGCAATGGGCAGCTTAGGAGCGCAATCCACGCACAGACAACCCCGCTGATTCTTCGGTTCGGGACCCTTTGACGGGACGGATACAAGGGGTACACAACCTAGTTTGAGACAGGCATAGATTACGGATGAAATGACTGGACATGTGAGCATGCAAAAGCAGTGACAGGTGCTGGTCAAGTGATGCTCTATACGGCTTGGCTAGAATGGATTCCAGGAATTTGGTTTTCGTGTTTCCTGTTGCCTTTCACGAGCTTCCTGCCGACTGCATGCCCACATGACCATATGGATGAACGACATCAATCATCATTAGTGGTCCACTTTTGCCCCACCTCACAAAGCTTCGCATTACTGGGGCAGCGCAGTGTGTAAAGACGGGAGTCTCAGGCCGAGGCAGCCCGGCACACGCAAGCCCGTAGCAAAGCCGACCCGACGGAAGCAGCGTTGTGGTGGAGGGCAGGACAAACAAATGCTCGCAGAGCACACAAAACATGCAAAGCACAGAATCCGCGCACCATACGCACGGGATGGTAGTTTGCATGTTGTGCATGATGAGTGTTTCATTCTGCGGCTACTTGGCCAGCAAGCTACATGCAGCCGACACCACTTCGAAAATGCCAATGCAGGGGTATTTACGTTGGATGGGTTGGAATGACACCAGGCATCGTGAGGCGTAGGTCACGGAGGTCTACCTTGATGCCAGAGAAGACATCCAGGAGGGCCAGCAGTTTCGCACTGCCCACCACCGATGACATCCAGCAGTACGGAGACACATTGAACAAGATGCCGAAAAACTGCTCGTAGATGGGCTTGATCCAGTCCTCATTCAGGTTAATGACATAGTGCATCACCACCACCATGAGGTCAATCTGCAGAAGCACGATCGTATGATACTGGAGCGGGGGGGGCATAAGGCCACTTGGTTGGCAGGGTATGGTGGCCATTTTACTCCTGGCGGCGAGGGGACACTGAGATGTAGTCTGAGATACACCCACTGCCCCAGCATAATTCGCGTTCGTGAACTATCCGTATTTCGTATGTTTTCCTGAATAGTTTCTCTCATCATGAAAAGCTCTTCGTCCCTCCAAAAATCGAGTGGAGAGGCAACTCTTTGGACGGTTCACCACACCACACCTCACCTGAAGTGCGAGGCTCCTCAGTGGCTCAAAAGCCCCCTTTCCCTCCCAACACAGGAAGCTGCTTGAGCGGTTCACCACACCACACTTGCAACGCATTCACAACGGTCGAGTACCCATATGTCATCACTCGCGGGGCTCGAACTCGCGAACAAAAGGTTAAGGGCCTTTCGCTCTACCGACTCAGCTGGAGCGGCGTGACATATCTCGACTGGCGATTTATCGCGATGTAACGTCTTATGGTTAGTTCTGGCGTCACCATATACCGAACACGGCACTGACGCCCGCGGAGCTCGACCCCGCGACCACAAGGTGAAGAGCTTTGCGCTCTACCGACTGAGCTAGAGCGGCCAGATACCGGAATATTTCATCCTGCCGCTCGTCACCACGCTGGCAGCGAGTTAAAGAAAGCCTCAGCATCAACCGTTCAGGTGGGCGCGAGACCTGGTGTTAATGTGTAACCAGCTTATGCGGGTTGCACAGTTCTTTTTTTATTTTGGTACACATGGGACGCGCAAAATGAAACCTTCTCGTGTGCCCACCAGCCCACCAGACCTAGTGTTGGTGTGCCCCCCCCAAAATGGTTGCCGATCCCTTGATATTTGTGCGTCCCCTTGTTTTCTTCACTGCGTATCCCATGTGTCCACCTTTTTTGTACATCCATTGCAAGGTGTGCCGCACACGCTGGACGGGAGTATGCAATGGGTGCAGTTTGTGTTCATGGATATGATGACACATGAGATCAAGGCGGCAAAAGGCTGGGCTGGATTGCAGAGGGTGGCATCGGTAATGGGGTTCTGCATCAATCATGGCACAACTGGAATTGCGGTTCGGCGCCGAAGAAAAAACGCTGCAGAACACATTCTTCATCAAATGGAAGCAGCGGGCAGCCTATGTGTATCCGCAGTTCGTTTGTATTTTTGGCACCTGGGCGTGCAGGTGGAGAAATGGGAGGGGTCGGCTGACTGTGCCAACACCGGGTTGCGACACTTGGGGGCGGGGAGGGGGCTGCACACCAGGTTGCCGTTGAACTTTGGCAAGGCCACTGGCAGTGTGCCAGCGAATGGCTTGCTCAGCATCTTGCAGAAGGCCTGGTCCGTGGAGAGGAGGAGGAGGATGCACGTCACAGGCTTCAGCAAGCCGCGCTTGTTCACGGTGTCGTCATACATGATGAACAAAAGGGAGGCCATTAGCTCGTCCATGTCCACCGCCAGAGCCATCACTTGACGCAAATCAGGGTTCTTTTCCAGCAGCTTCACCAGCAGTAGAATCAGTGGTGCATGGAAATCCAATTCCTGAAATGAAATCCGCGGTGATTGAGGATGTCCGCCCAGGGTGACACATACAAGATCCAGGCACCTTGCGTGCAACGTCAGCTGACGGAAAGTGGGACCCATGTAAAATGCAGCAGACACATTCAAATCCGCTGGGGGGCCCATATGAACAATGAATGACGTGTGGGCCCTTCCAAACGAGCTGTAAACGAATGTAAACGAAGCAGAGATGTAGGGAACAGTCATGGAAATGTGGAGGGGATCTGTCTGAACGAAGAGGGGACCCATGTAAAAGTACATATGGAGGCCCTCCTCGACCTTCCCCAATCACACAACAAGAGTGGACATGTGATCCTCCAACACTACCCCACGTTGGCCACTTTGGAGAACCCGGCATACTAAAAATAAATATCTGCGTGTCCTGATAATGTCAAAACACTCAATATTGTGTAAACACAGAAAAATAACACTAGTGTTTACACAATCGTCACTCACAATATAAATACACCCCACTTCTATGGTTGTTCCAAACTCCACGATACTGCAGAAAGCGTCCACGATCCGCATTGGTCCGTATTGGATACCATTGCCCCCTTACTGTGCTCAGACATGCTGATGTTGACCACTTGCACCACCCCATTTGGGTTTGATATGGTGGCTCGGAACAATCTGTGAAGAAAGCAAATGTCAATCACTGCACAGCCCCACAATCTCATAATACCTACTAGGCAGGGCTTCTACTATTTCCGTGATTGGCATGAAAAAACCCTTCCGTGATTTTCCGTGATTTTCCGTGGTATTTCCGTGATATTTCCGTGATTTTCTGTGGTGTTTCCCTGGTACAAAAATGTTCCTTATGCATTGCCCTTGCCTCACCTGGACATCCACAAGAGATGAAACAAAGCACAACACATTTGGGGGCGGTCTATTGCCATTTTGCGAACCGTTCTTCAACATCACCATTGCAAAACATGGTGGCGCAGGCCTCACGCAGGTCCTTGCCCATGCTCTGCCTATTTTTAACATCAACCAGTCCGGCCAGACTAAATGACCGCTCAATCGCCGCGCCCGTGACTGGGTACCACAAATACGGGGCCACGGCCTCCCGCAAAACCGGAGGTCTTGACTGCCAAAATTTGATAACATCCTTACTGGCAATGTCTCCTTTGTGCTTGATGCAGGGGCAGTGGCAGGGGCAGTGGCAGGGACAGTGGTACTGTCATCCTTCCCTATTGCAGAACTCAGTACGTCCGCTGACCTGGAAATTGCTGTGCCCTAACACGTGCCGACATTTTGGACCCCCGTTGCCAAACCTTTCGTTTCTTTGCAGCAGGAGTGCCATTTTCATCAGAAGAAGACATGTCACAAATGAAAACACACAAAGAAATACACACTCTAACACCTAGCAACCAGGAACAACAATAGCAAACAACAGGCATTTTCATTTCCGTTTCCGTGATTATCCGTGATTTTCCGTGGCAGCCAGGAACAACAATAAAAATCAATAGGAACTTCAACTTCCGTTTCGGTGATTTTCCGTGATTTTCGTGATTTTCAACGTTGGCCGATTTCCGTGATTTTCCGTGATTTTCCTGCCACGGAAATAACAGGAGCCCTGTACCTACCCATTGCACAATCGTCACTCACATTACAAATACACCCCACGTCTATTGTTGTTTCTGCGCCCCCCTCCCCTCTCATCAAACCCCAGTGGTCCACAATCCCCATTGGTCCGTATTGGATACCATTGCCCCCTTACTGTGCTCAGACATGCTGATGTTGACCACTTGCACCACCCCATTTGGGTTTGATATGGTGGCTCGGAACAATCTGTGAAGACAGCAAATGTCAATCACTGCACAGCCCCACAATCTGATATTACATACCCATTGCACAATCGTAACTCACAATATAAATACACCCCACCTCTACGGTCGTTTCTGCGCCCCCCTCCCCTCTCATCAAACCCCATTGGTCCACAATCCCCATTGGTCCGTATTGGATACCATTGCCCCCTTACTGTGCTCAGACATGCTGATGTTGACCACTTGCACCACCCCATTTGGGTTTGATATGGTGGCTCGGAACAATCTGTGAAGAAAGCAAATGTCAATCACTGCACAGCCCCACAATCTGATAATACCTACCCATTGCACAATCGTCACTCACCCTACAAATACACCCCACTTGTATTGTTGTTTCTGCGCCCCCTTCCCCTCTCATCAAACCACATTGGTCCACAATCCCCATTGGTCCGTATTGGATACCATTGCCCCCTTACTGTGCTCAGACATGCTGATGTTGACCACTTGCACCACCCCATTTGGAATTGATATGGTGGCTCGGAACAATCTGTGAAGAAAGCAAATGTCAATCACTGCACAGCCCCACAATCTGATAATACCTACCCATTGCACAATCGTCACTCACAATATAAATACACCCCACGATTACCACTGAAACAGATGCCCAAACACATGATTTACTGCTGCATCCTGCCTAAAATGCCACGCTGCGCTCTCAGGACAACCCAAAGAGTAACATCACGGGGAATCATTTTGCCGAAACGTAATGTTCATCACAGCGCAGGCCCCTTCCCTACGACACATGCAATGCTCCTGCGTTTGCACTTCTTGATGCGATGATCACCACGGAAACAGATGCCCAAACACATGATTTACTGCTGCATCCTGCCTAAAATGCCACGCTGCGCTCTCAGGACAACCCAAAGAGTAACATCACGGGGAATCATTTTGCCGAAACGTAATGTTCATCACAGCGCAGGCCCCTTCCCTACGACACATGCAATGCTCCTGCGTTTGCACTTCTTGATGCGATGATCACCACGGAAACAGATGCCCAAACACATGATTCACTGCTGCATCCTGCCTAAAATGCCACGCTGCGCTCTCAGGACAACCCAAAGAGTAACATCACGGGGAATCATTTTGCCGAAACGTAATGTTCATCACAGCGCAGGCCTATTCCCTACAACACATGCAATGCTCCTGCGTTTGCACTTCTTGATGCGATGATCACCACGGAAACAGATGCCCAAACACATGATTTACTGCTGCATCCTGCCTAAAATGCCACGCTGCGCTCTCAGGACAACCCAAAGAGTAACATCACGGGGAATCATTTTGCCGAAACGTAATGTTCATCACAGCGCAGGCCCCTTCCCTACGACACATGCAATGCTCCTGCGTTTGCACTTCTTGATGCGATGATCACCACGGAAACAGATGCCCAAACACATGATTCACTGCTGCATCCTGCCTAAAATGCCACGCTGCGCTCTCAGGACAACCCAAAGAGTAACATCACGGGGAATCATTTTGCCGAAACGTAATGTTCATCACAGCGCAGGCCTATTCCCTACAACACATGCAATGCTCCTGCGTTTGCACTTCTTGATGCGATGATCACCACGGAAACAGATGCCCAAACACATGATTCACTGCTGCATCCTGCCTAAAATGCCACGCTGCGCTCTCAGGACAACCCAAAGAGTAACATCACGGGGAATCATTTTGCCGAAACGTAATGTTCATCACAGCGCAGGCCTACTCCCTGCGACCTTACGACACACGCAATGCTCCTGCGTTTGCAGTTCTTGATGCCATTATTGTCACTTAAACAGATGCCCAAACACATGATTCACTGCTGCATCCTGCCTAAAATGCCACGCTGCGCTCTCAGGACAGCTGCGCTCTCAGGACAGGCCTTTGCTTAGCAACTGGGGGGGGGAGGGGGGGGGTCATTTTGGGGCTGCCTCAGGACTGGCCAAGCCACCCACCCACCCGGACCCCCCCCTACTCCCCCAGTAGGGGGGGGGGGTCCCCCAGTCGGGGGGGGTTTTGGCATGACGCCATGGTGTGATGATCTCGTCTGCAGCTGGCGGCGCCTACTGGCCGATCGCCATTCGCTGCCCTTCCCTTGGACCCTTTCCCTCCATAGGCGGTGGTGCCCATCAGCTTCTCACCACCCTTTGACCTTCCTCTTCCTCCTTGCCCTAACCTTCCCTCTCCCCTCCCCTTTCCCTTCCCTTGGCCTTTCCCTCTGTAGGCCACCGTGCCCATCGGCCTCACCACACTCCTTCCCTTCCCTTTCCCTTGGTCGGTTGTGCCAACGGAGCCCCCGGACTTGCCCTGTTTCACTTCTCTGCGTCGAGTCCACGCAGAGGAAGGCAAATGCCTTCGCCGTTGGCCAGGTGCGTCCAAGCGGCCATCCCAAGCCGGCGGTGAGGTACCTCTCCCCAACGGCGGCTGGTGGGCCCTGGGATGGCCACTTGCGGGGTCGTTTCCCCGACGGGGGCACATACGACTGGGGGGGGGGGGGGGTAGTTCAGCCTGCATCATATGTCCATTGCATACTGAAAAATTTGCCAAACCGTCAGGGACCTAAAGTTCAAAATTGCAGGGACCCGGGTTGGAACCCATGCCTGTGCATTTGCGGCGCAGGATTTTACCACTGGACCAGCAGCTGTTACAGCAGCCCTCTGCTCAAAAACCTTGTACAGGCTGCCAACTGAAGCAAAATTTCTGGTCCATCCTGGCTACCCGGTTAGTTTGGGAGAGTCAGGGCCTACCCAGCCCCTACACAGTTGCCCACCCACCCACCCACCCACCCACCCACCCAGACCCCCCCCCCCCCACTGGGGGGGAGTAGGGACGTTGGGCCAAATTGCCCAAAACCAAACTAACCCACCCGCCGAGGGCCACGGACCCCCCCCCCCAGTCCAGTGGGACCACCCTTAAGCAAAGGTCTGTCTCAGGACAACCCAAAAAGTAAAATCACGGGGAATCATTTTGCCGAAACGTAATGTTCATCACAGCAGAAACCCACAAGCCTACTCCCTACGACACACGCAGTGCTCCTACGTTTGCCCTCTATTGTTGTTTCTGCGCCCCCCTCCCCTCTCATTTAACCCCAGTGGTCCACAATCCCCATTGGTCCGTATTGGATACCATTGCCCCCTTACTGTGCTCAGACATGCTGATGTTGACCACTTGCACCACCCCATTTGGGTTTGATATGGTGGCTCGGAACAATCTGTGAAGAAAGCAAATGTCAATCACTGCAGAGCCCCACAATCTCATAATACCTACCCATTGCAAAATCGTCACTCACCCTACAAATACACCCCACCTCTATCGATGTTTCTCTGCCCCCTTCCCCTCTCATCAAACCCCATTGGTCCACAATCCCCATTGGTCCGTATTGGATACCATTGCCCCCTTACTGTGCTCAGACATGCTGATGTTGACCACTTGCACCACCCCATTTGGGTTTGATATGGTGGCTCGGAACAATCTGTGAAGAAAGCAAATGTCAATCACTGCACAGCCCCACAATCTGATTAATAGATACCCATTGCACAATCGTCAATCACAATATAAAAACACCCAACGATTACCACCGAAACAGATGCCCAAACACATGATTCACTGCTGCATCCTGCCTAAAATGCCACGCTGCGCTCTCAGGACAACCCAAAGAGTAACATCACGGGGAATCATTTTGCCGAAACGTAATGTTCATCACAGCACAAACCCACAAGCCTACTCCCTACGACACACGCAATGCTCCTGTGTTTGCCCTCTATTGTTGTTTCTGCGCCCCCCTCCCCTCTCATCAAACCCAATTGGTCCACAATCCCCATTGGTCTGTATTGGATACCATTGCCCCCTTACTGTGCTCAGACATGCTGATGTTGACCACTTGCACCACCCCATTTGGGTTTGATATGGTGGCTCCGAACAATCTGTGAAGAAAGCAAATGTCAATCACTGCACAGCCCCACAATCTGATTAATACCTACCCATTGCACAATCGTCACTCACAACATAAATACACCCCACCTGTATTGTTGTTTCTGCGCCCCCCTCCCCTCTCATCAAACCACATTGGTCCACAATCCCCATTGGTCTGTATTGGATACCATTGCCCCCTTACTGTGCTCAGACATGCTGATGTTGACCACTTGCACCACCCCATTTGGGTTTGATATGGTGGCTCGGAACAATCTGTGAAGAAAGCAAATGTCAATCACTGCACAGCCCCACAATCTGATTAATACATACCCATTGCACAATCGTCACTCACAATATAAATACACCCCACGATTACCACTGAAACAGACGCCCAAACACATGATTCACTGCTGCATCCTGCCTAAAATGCCACGCTGCGCTCTCAGGACAACCCAAAGAGTAACATCACGGGGAATCATTTTGCCGAAACGTAATGTTCATCACAGCAGAAACCCACAAGCCTACTCCCTACGACACACGCAATGCTCCTGTGTTTGCCCTCTGTTGTTGTTTCTGCGCCCCCCCCCACCTCCCATCAAACCCCAGTGGTCCACAATCCCCATTGGTCCGTATTGGATACCATTGCCCCCTTACTGTGCTCAGACATGCTGATGTTGACCACTTGCACCACCCCATTTGGGTTTGATATGGTGGCTCGGAACAATCTGTGAAGAAAGCAAATGTCAATCACTGCACAGCCCCACAATCTGATAATACCTACCCATTGCACAATCGTCACTCACATTACAAATACACCCCACCTCTATTGTTGTTTCTGCGCCCCCCTCCCCTCTCATCAAACCACATTGGTCCACAATCCCCACTGGTCCGTATTGGATACCATTGCCCCCTTACTGTGCTCAGACATGCTGATGATGACCACTTGCACCACCCCATTTGGGTTTGATATGGTGGCTCGGAACAATCTGTGAAGAAAGCAAATGTCAATCACTGCACAGCCCCACAATCTGATAATACCTACCCATTGCACAATCGTCACTCACCCTACAAATACACCCCACCTGTATTGTTGTTTCTGCGCCCCCCTCCCCTCTCATCAAACCCCATTGGTCCACAATCCCCATTGGTCTGTATTGGATACCATTGCCCCCTTACTGTGCTCAGACATGCTGATGTTGACCACTTGCACCACCCCATTTGGGTTTGATATGGTGGCTCCGAACAATCTGTGAAGAAAGCAAATGTCAATCACTGCACAGCCCCACAATCTGATTAATACCTACCCATTGCACAATCGTCACTCACAACATAAATACACCCCACCTGTATTGTTGTTTCTGCGCCCCCCTCCCCTCTCATCAAACCACATTGGTCCACAATCCCCATTGGTCTGTATTGGATACCATTGCCCCCTTACTGTGCTCAGACATGCTGATGTTGACCACTTGCACCACCCCATTTGGGTTTGATATGGTGGCTCGGAACAATCTGTGAAGAAAGCAAATGTCAATCACTGCACAGCCCCACAATCTGATTAATAGATACCCATTGCACAATCGTCAATCACAATATAAAAACACCCAACGATTACCACCGAAACAGATGCCCAAACACATGATTCACTGCTGCATCCTGCCTAAAATGCCACGCTGCGCTCTCAGGACAACCCAAAGAGTAACATCACGGGGAATCATTTTGCCGAAACGTAATGTTCATCACAGCAGAAACCCACAAGCCTACTCCCTACGACACACGCAATGCTCCTGTGTTTGCCCTCTATTGTTGTTTCTGCGCCCCCCCCACCTCCCATCAAACCCCAGTGGTCCACAATCCCCATTGGTCCGTATTGGATACCATTGCCCCCTTACTGTGCTCAGACATGCTGATGTTGACCACTTGCACCACCCCATTTGGGTTTGATATGGTGGCTCGGAACAATCTGTGAAGAAAGCAAATGTCAATCACTGCACAGCCCCACAATCTGATAATACCTACCCATTGCACAATCGTCACTTACCCTACAAATACACCCCACCTCTATTGTTGTTTCTGCGCCCCCCTCCCCTCTCATCAAACCACATTGGTCCACAATCCCCATTGGTCTGTATTGGATACCATTGCCCCCTTACTGTGCTCAGACATGCTGATGTTGACCACTTGCACCACCCCATTTGGGTTTGATATGGTGGCTCGGAACAATCTGTGAAGAAAGCAAATGTCAATCACTGCACAGCCCCACAATCTGATAATACCTACCCATTGCACAATCGTAACTCACAATATAAATACACCCCACCTCTATTGTTGTTTCTGCGCCCCCCTCCCCTCTCATCAAATCACATTGGTCCACAATCCCCATTGGTCCGTATTGGATACCATTGCCCCCTTACTGTGCTCAGACATGCTGATGTTGACCACTTGCACCACCCCATTTGGGTTTGATATGGTGGCTCGGAACAATCTGTGAAGAAAGCAAATGTCAATCACTGCACAGCCTGGCAATGTTATAATGGCACAATGATTGTGTGGATTCATGTAAATAAGGTAGGGACCCATGCAAAATGCTGCGGGCACATTCAAATCCCCTGGGGCCCATACCAACGGGCTGGGCGGCACCGAACCAACGAATGATGGCACTTGAAAATGACGGACAGTGTCTGACAAATGGTGAACCCGCAGACGGTGACCACCAGCACTGTGGACCAACGCAGGAGGAGGCAACGAACCTTCTGGGACATGGGCAACCATGTATTGGCAGCCTTGAAGCGGTTGCTGATAAGCCGCAGCATTCCCGCAGACATGTATGCCAAATCCCGTTTGGACTTGAGGTTTTCAATCACAGCCCACCACTGGTTGGTGCCCTGGAACAAGCCATAATTCATGACTGCCAGCAGTACCTGTGGAACACAGGAGCGATAATCGCGTCGGCCATACAGCAGACGGCAATGGGATGAAAGGGTCCCTGGCAGGAACGGGATACAACATGTGCAAACGGGACACATAATGCTGCTGGAACTGCGCGCTGCGCCTCAAAAGGTGCGCCAAGTGTGTGAGGGGGGAGGGGGCGTGCCATGAAAGGCGAAAAAAGGGTTGTGCCATAAATGTGGTGGTGCTGGGGTGAACCCTAATTAATTGGAAGCTTGGGCGTGCCGGTCCTTGAACCCTTTCCCTCCATAGCCAGCGACGCACATCAGCCCCTCACCACCTTGTACCCCTCCCCTGGCCTATCACCCCCCAGACTCTCCCTGTTTCAATGCTCTGCGCTGAGGAGGCAAACAAACAAACAATTGATTGATTGGATGGGATACGTGTGCAATCACAAACATGCCCCTGGGGTCATTTGGGGCCGGTTGCTTGGGTAAAAGCTGCACAAATCAGCGGCAGCCAAAAAAAGCGAAGCGAAGAATTGTCCTCTCGTTTTGCTGTCATTGCTGCTACCAAGAAAAAAATCTGCAGCGCCGAGGCACACATTCGCAGTGCTGAGCAGCGATAAGACCTCAAACTTCCATTTGAGCCCAGGGCCGCACTGGTCGACGTCCCCTCGGTGATTAATACCACGTCATGAAGCCTTGTGCCCTGGCCCGAATCACCCTCCCCACGAAGAGGGGAAGACGCACAGGGAAAGCGCACCTGCAGGGCATAGGCGATGACCACCTCCTTCTGGTCCGTCCAATAGCTTGTGTATGGCAGCGTGCCAGAGGGATCGTAGCTCAGAGTGATGTTCAGAAGAGAGTAGCACATGGTGATGGATTCTTGCGTAGGTTTGTTGGTGAGTGCTGCAATGAACCTGGGGACATGGGGCACAGTGAGGAGTGTATTGTGGGATTTGGAGGCAGCATTACGGACGCTGCGAGGCTTCGCAATCCGTCATTCCTAGACCTTACACAAAGGATGCGGCATATTGCAACACAGGGCCAGAGGGCTTCTGATCGCCAAGAAGTACGCCAAAGAGTACAACAGTGCACCGCCCGCCCCCCCCCTCCTGCTGCAGAGCACCGTGGCATACTTGTTCGCCTCCAGGGCGTTCTCAGTGTACAGCGTCTCCGTGAAGCAGGTCAGCAGACACCGCATCACGTCCACGCACTGCGTGTCCACGTCGCTGCCACGCGAGTTGCGCAGGTCCCCCTCCGCCACGGCAAGGCCTCCGCACCACAGCAGCCGCGGGTTCAGCTGCTTGTGCCCCAAAACACCGTCCGGCAGTGTAGCGCTGCTGGAGGAGGGGTGGAAGGCGAAACCCGGGCGGCAGGCCAGGGCGGCGAGGACGCGGATCAGCTTGGAGCCCCATGCCTCGCCGTCGCTGGTGGCCACAGAGAAAGACGCCCCGCTGGGGTCTGGAAAACGAGGCGCATACAACAAAACCTTCGGCAGGCAGAGGGCAGAACCCCCACACAAGACACACCACATGCAAACCCACACCAGACATGCCGCTAGCGTCTGGCAGGGAAACTGGTGCTCAACCAACTTTGCCACGACTAATGTACTTTAGCCAAAAAAAGGGGGGGGGGGGTTTCAGCATCCAAAAACCCCCTTAAAACCCTCCCATGGAACATCGAGAAAAAACGGGGGGGTTTTGCAATGCGGCATGCTTCAAACAGGTGGGGGGTAACCCAATTTTCCAGAAAGCTGCACAGGTGGCAAACCCAGAACCAACCACAAAGGAACACCCTGCAAAGATGAACACAACAGAATCATTTCATGGGTCGCCATGTTGCTACTCCTCCTCCTCACATTTCCGCGTTTTGTCCATTCAAATACATGATTGCCCCAATGGCAATAAACAGGTAATACAGGCAAACCGACCAAAATACTGAAAAATGAAGCACATCATGCACATGCATATCACACATCATACCATGCAAGATCTTGTGCAAATGAAGCAAGGAGCAAATTTCAGTGTGCTGCGGCATGCTTCAAAAGTTGGTGCCTGTCACACTGGGGCTTCACTCAGCCTCACCTATCCCTCCCTGCAACCCCTGGTGTATCTCAAAGGGACACGTTGTTGAAAGACTTGGGTAGGGGCTGGGGTTGTAACCCGGTGCCTGTGTAACAGGAATGTAACACAGCGTAATGCAAGTGCAAAAGTGCAATCGAAATGCGTCAAAATATCACGGGCGTACAACACGCGTGCTGTCATGTGCACAAAAAGAGGGGGGGGGGGGGTGTTCTTGTCACCGTTTGAACGCCATCATAGCACCCAAAGCGCAATCGACACACCCTTCACTTTGGACTCCCAGAAAAGACGATCCGCAAACTTCTTGTCGGTCTGCTGGTCGGGGGGCAGCACCATTCCGGGCGGCAACTCCGTCTCGAAGGCCATCGGGAGGACCCGGGCCAAGATGCGGAGGATGTTGTTGACGGCCGTGTACTCGTTGATGACGGGGTTCAGGGCCACCAACTCCAGGCGCTGCACCAGCTTCAGGATGAGGTTGGCCATGCTGACCGGCTGCTGCCAACGCAACGCGCGGCCCTCGGCGATCGTGATGGCCTGGCACACCTCCTCGAAGGACACCGCAGAGTTGCCGGGCAGGACCACGATGCGCCAGAACGCCTCCTCATCCTCGCTGACAGGGATCTGAGGGTGCAAACAAGGGGGTTCACGCCTGCATTATGCACATGATACCCCGTCCCACGTTGCAAATCCCAAAACAGAGGCTACGTGTTTCCCGTTCAGTTGCTCCTGGGGCAAAAAGCTGCACGATCAATTGAATGCGGTTCCTTGCAACGTCGAAAACTCGAGCCCGCCCGGGAATCACGCATATTTTTCATTTTCACACAACCAGAGGCTGCAACAGTGCACTGTGGGGCCTCTCCCAGCCGGCCCCACGGGAGTCAGGACTGGAAAACATCCTCCCGATGGATGAAAACGTTGCATGCGCAGGCAGCGATGCGGTAGAGAAGGCCAGAGGCTGAATTGTTCCAAAGGGGTTGCCAAATTGGTTGGACATACGGCAGGGGGGGGGGGGGGAGAGCAAGAGCACCGGCCGCAGCGGCCGACGGAAAGCAGCGACCCGACGCAACATGCGAAGGGAAGAACGGGTGACCGTCCAGGGCCCCGTGAAGAAACAACAACCAGACGGAATGTCACACAGGGGGGAAGGTGTGCACAGGTGTAGGGACTATTCAAGCGCATGCCTGGGCGCAAGCACGCCTGGTTTGGTCCACTCTGTGCGAGGAGGGTGTTTCGGCTCAGAATAGAAGGCCTCCAACAACGAGATGACGTCTTTGGGCAAAACTCCCGCCCAACCACCACCAAAAAGCAGGCAGCGAGTCTGGGGGTTGGCCAAACAAAAATCCAAAAATGATTCACCTGGAAAAATCTATTGCCTTCGGCAAGGCACCTCGAAGAGGGACTCTCGTGATTTGGTCGCCCTACACCCCTCCTCTGTTTGTTGAATTATGTAAAGTACAAGGAAAAAAATAGATTTTACAGGGGGGGGGGGGGTTGAACATCCGATGCCGCACATTGGGGTAGGCTATGCGAATACCCCACACCTGCGATTGATCTAATAATCCCCTGGAGGTGATTCACCTCAACATTTTACATCGAAACAACGCGGAAAACAACCCCTGGTGAACACCCCCAAGAGGCCCAAATGCAGTGTCTTGCGCCTGCCCAGGACCCAATAATCATTCTGAGGTGATTCACAGTGTGATCCCCCCACCCCCCGGAATGTGTGAGTGCCATAAAGGCCGAGTGAATATGCCGTTGGGTACTTCTGGGCGTAGGTAATTGTTCACCTCTTGGGGGTGGGACCTAATTGAAATTGAGAGATCGAAAATGGAATGACGAACAAACCTGTGAAGAATCAGAAGCAAAGAGGTAGGGGGAAGGGGGTGCCATAAGTGGGGGGCCTCAATAGGTCAGGTGTGGGCCGCGCCACTTAGCTCCAGCCGCGCCTGCCTCACGACCTTCATTGCCATCTCAGTTCCTTGATTGTGCGTGTCACGCGGACAGTGCGTTGCAGTTCTTGTCCCTCCCCTCCGCCCTGAATGGGGTAAGAGTTGGGCTGCCTCTACAGGGGGGGGGGGGGGGGACCTAGATTCAGCAGGGAAATTGAGATTACCGAGGGGGGGGGGGGATACAAAGGCCACCCTTGCAGCCCCAAGTCTACCTGGATCAACTTCTGGATTGCGATGCGCAGCAGCGTGGCAGGCTTGCCATCATTGGCCACGGGCTGCACAAGACCGAGCGGGGGCTTGCCTGCAAGCGCGGCGCTGGGCCCAATCACCAGAGCAGTGGAGGTGGACGCCGGGGGCGGAGCGGGATCCAGGCTCTCGATCTTGGTAAGCTGGAACAGCCGGACCTTTGCGGCATCGAACATTTGGGGCTCCATGTTGGAGACAAAGATGCTGTTCCACGCCCACCGTGTGATCAAGTCGCTGACTTTGTCAAAAGAATTGTACTCCTTAGGCTCGAAGGGATCACAGTCCGGCATATTGTTGATGCGCACACGGTGCAAGAACTGCAGGAGCTGTGCGGTGACCATGCAGCAGGGAGCGGGAAGGAACAGGGCATGGGTGTCCAGTGCAAATGCAAAGGGGGGGGGGGGGGACAGACAAAACCATGCAAATATCTAACTCATGCCGCAGGGCGGCCTCCCAGCTTCAGGGGACATCTCCCCTTCTTGTAATCACGTGACATGTTGTTTGTGTGGCCAGCTCACATGTTTTCCCTCCAGACCCTTGTTGGGAGTCACGAACTGACAGACAACCACGGCACACCAACATGTCTGCCCACCAGTTGGGTCAGCACAAGAACTACAGAAAAGAATAGCACTCCAACTCAGGCCTGCTGCACAGCAACCCACTGCCTTCCTCAGTATCAGCCATCCACAGGTGCACACGGGCACAGGGTAATTCCCGCCGCGGTCAAGCCCAAGGGCATCAAAATGCAATCCCGCAGGCATCCGGTGACAATCCCTTGGTGTCTTCCTAAAAACTATGGTCGTCTGCATGGACCGTTGCTCAGTGCTGGGCACAGTTTCGGGCACTTGACACGTGTTGCGTAGATTTGTTCGAGGTCCGTCCCATTCCAAAAAGGGTTCCCCAGGGTTGTGCACACTGGGCAGGACCATGGCAATAGTGTCAACCCGATGCCTTGTCGACACACTACGCCTGGGTACACTCGCACAGTGTCCCTGGTCAATCCTCTTCAATCCCGTGCGGCCCTGCTCGGACTACTTGTCACCCCCTCATCCCGCACTCACAAAGGCACGAATAGCCCACGGAACAGTGGACCTCAGTCCCAGCACACTCCTGTTCGGACGGTATTTCTGGAGGATTTTCTCGTTCGCTGGACACGTGGTGGGGGGTGATTGCGCCAAATTGTGTATCAGGGGGAGAACCGTTTCCGGAGGATCTGTCAGGAATTCCCAGTGCGTCACACTGTTTCACACCCGTCCTACTTATCCAACATGGCGAAAACGAGTGCCTCTAACGCATATTTTGTTTTCAATTTGCAGTGCGGTTGTGCTGTTCGTTGGACACGCCGTTCAGTAGTTAATTAATGGTGCCTGAACCCCGTACCTAATTAATTAGGTCCCAAAAAAATACGGTCCGAACGGACGTGTTTGTTGGCATGCGTTGGACACGGGGGACTCAAACGGTCGAGTTGCAATGTCCGCATTAGGCTCTGGCCGCGCCTGTCCCACGGCTGTCATCGCCTTCTGTCCAGTCTGCCAATGCTTGGCGTATCTCAGTGCGAGGTGTGATCTGATGTTCATCCCGAGGGACACGGCGGCGGGGGGGGGGGGGACGGCCTTGGCAAGATCATGGCTTGGGATCAATGTGTGATTGGTCGCCCCGATACTTTGAGTACACGCCACTGTCATACGATCTGCATGGCAGGGGTGCATGCATGTGCTCTTTGCAACTTGTTTCATGTCACTCGTTTCTGAGGGACCCTGTGTGGCAAACCTCTTGTTCGGTGTAGGATTTATTGGCATAAACGAATTCATTCAATTTCGGTGCCAATGATGTGATCAGCTTCAACAGCAGCTCAATTGGGATCTTACGTGCAACCTCCGGGGCCAAATAGAACGCATCGTCGTCCTCCTCTTCACTCTCATCCTGGTGCACAGCATAGGATATAGGATATAGGATAGAAACAACTTTGTGCAGCACTCATCCCTGACCAACCCCAAGATCGACACTGTCGAATTGTTGCAGAACCTGCCCCCAACATCCCCCAACTGCAACTTGCACCCAGCGCAGCTCATCTCGCTGGGCGCCAACGTGCACAAACACCCCTGCGAGCAACACGGCAGTGCATCTATCACCGAGAGCAACCTGCATAGTCGTTCACAACCAACCATTCATGAAGGAGTGCCAAAAGGTGAGCAGCTTGGAGAGAGTTTTGCAAGCTTTGAATTCAGCTGAGGAGGTCTGGAGAGGGTTGACGGCGTAGCAGAGTTGAAGAGGCTCGGAGAGGCTTGGGCAGGGGTTTGAAAAATAATCAGACCTTCGACCACCCCACGCGGTTCAACACCCCTTCATCCGAAACCGCCGCCACCTTCAACTGCATGCTTAAGCCGAGGTCTGCCAAAAGGCTTTCTTGCACTGTTCGTTTCTCTGCCTTTCTGACACACCCCGCCCACATGTGCACGCGCACACACAGGGGCCATAGGACTGAGGACTGGATCCCTATGTGTGACATTCCGTCTGGATGTTGTTTCTTTACGGGGCCCTGGACAGTCACCCGTTCTTCCCTCCGCATGTTGCGTCGGGTTGCTTCTTTCTGTCGGCCGCTGCGGCCGGTGCTCCTGCTGGTGTTGTTTCCGCGTTCACGGAGTTGGTGTGCCGGGGCTGTGCTGGATGTGGCATGGTGTGCCGTTTGCGCGTCAGCTGCGCCCAGTAGTTGGCATATTGAGGTTGTGCTGGTTGTTGTGGGGGTCGTTTTGCTGTTTCTGCTGTCCACACACCTCCGTCCTCAGGCCGTCCACAACCTGCCTCTCTGTGTTTCAGTGTGCGTGAGCCCCAGGTGCCCTGCTCCGCACGGGCCCCAGCGGTGGCCCACTGGGCGCAGATGCCCCCCCCCCCCCCCCCCCGGCCCTGTATTGTACTGCCACCCTTCCACTAATGAGCCTGACGCATCGGAACTGTTTCAGACAGGTGGAAGGCACGTGTGCCGCCGCAAAACAAGTGGGGCATGCAGACCTCTGAGTCAGGCAGCTGCATCATCTTCGCAATCCGGTGGATGACTGGCGCCTCCCTCAACAGAGCATACAACACCACAAGATTGCCGTTGTAGTCGAAAGCCAAGAAATTGCGCACGATTTCAACGGATGGCACTATGAGCCCTGCTAGTTCTGGCTCGTTATCCTGCAGAAGTGCGAAATTGTGTGGAACCAAGGAACGTCCCGGATGCAGTTACCATGCATACAATGTGTTCACTCCGTATTGCTTCGTGTTGCTTGTCAGCCACATGTGCAATTCTGGCTCCAGCAATTCGGCCAGCAACTGGGGCCCAGTCACTGAATGAATTCAGTCCTGTTTCCTTCTGGAGTGACTATGTGGGTTACCCTGCAAAACCTTCTCAAAGACAGAATTTGGCACCAGATTCAAAAAGAAGCAATGGCCATCGTGATTCAACCAGGGCAATTCAAACATCACTCAAATAGCAATAACAAATAGCAAACATCCAACTGACCCTCCAAGAAAGATACAAAAAAAAGCATCATGGGAAATCTTTTTTTTTTGGCTCGGACCAAGATGAGCTGGCGTAGCCTGCTCACTGCACAGTACTCGAGGTAACCCCTCGGAATCAAAGTTCAGAGCTGTCCAGTGCTACGATGATCCCACAAATGACTGTGGTAGCGGATCTGACACGCAGTGAGGATCACGGGAAATCATTCTGCCGAAACGTAATGTTCATCACCGCACCAGGCAGATTCACTCAGACATCCCTTAGCTGCAGCGCAATGATCGTTTTCACAAGTCTAGTGTCCAGCCTGAATAATAAGAAAATCCAAGCAAAGGGACTAGCCATGGCCTTGCAGGCCTCAAACCCATCCTATACATCCTACTGAATTCAAACCAATGGAGTGTCTCTTGACTACAGCACAATGACCGTATTCACAAATCGGGTATCTAGCCTCAATAAGGAAATCCAAACAGAGCATAAATCCCTCTGCTGGGGGCAAATACAGGCATGAATGCAACCAGCCATGGCCTTGCAGGCCTCAACCCATCTCTCATATCATACTGAATTCAAAGCGATCCCACATACCTTAGCTGCAGCGCAATGACCGTATTCCCAAATCGGGTATCTAGCCTCAATAAGGAAATCCAAACAGAGCATAAATCCCTCTGCTGGGGGCAAATACAGGCATGAATGCAACCAGCCATGGCCTTGCAGGCCTCAACCCATCTCTCATATCATACTGAATTCAAAGCGATCCCACCTACCTTAGCTGCAGCGCAATGACCGTATTCCCAAATCGGGTATCTAGCCTCAATAAGGAAATCCAAACAGAGCATAAATCCCTCTGCTGGGGGCAAATACAGGCATGAATGCAACCAGCCATGGCCTTGCAGGCCTCAACCCATCTCTCATATCATACTGAATTCAAAGCGATCCCACCTACCTTAGCTACAGCGCAATGACCGTATTCCCAAATCGGGTATCTAGCCTCAATAAGGAAATCCAAACAGAGCATAAATCCCTCTGCTGGGGGCAAATACAGGCATGAATGCAACCAGCCATGGCCTTGCAGGCCTCAACCCATCTCTCATATCATACTGAATTCAAAGCGATCCCACCTACCTTAGCTGCAGCGCAATGACCGTATTCCCAAATCGGGTATCTAGCCTCAATAAGGAAATCCAAACAGAGCATAAATCCCTCTGCTGGGGGCAAATACAGGCATGAATGCAACCAGCCATGGCCTTGCAGGCCTCAACCCATCTCTCATATGAATTCAACCAAATTCAAAGCGATCCCACCTACCTTAGCTGCAGCGCAATGACCGTATTCACAAATCGGGTATCTAGCCTCAATAAGGAAATCCAAACAGAGCATAAATCCCTCTGCTGGGGGCAAATACAGGCATGAATGCAACCAGCCATGGCCTTGCAGGCCTCAACCCATCTCTCATATCCTAAATTCAAACCAATGGAGCATCTCTCAGCTGCAGCGCAATGACCGTATTCACAAATCGGGTATCTAGCCTCAATAAGGAAATCCAAACAGAGCATAAATCCCTCTGCTGGGGGCAAATACAGGCATGAATGGAACCAGCCATGGCCTTGCAGGCCTCAACCCATCTCTCATATCATACCAAATTCTAAGCGATCCCACCTATCTTAGCTGCAGCGCAATGACCGTATTCCCAAATCGGGTATCTAGCCTCAACAAGGAAATCCAAACAGAGCATAAATCCCTCTGCTGGGGGCAAATACAGGCATGAATGCAACCAGCCATGGCCTTGCAGGCCTCAACCCATCTCTCATATCATACCAAGTTCAAAGCGATCCCACATACCTTAGCTGCAGCGCAATGACCGTTTTCGCAAGTCTGCTATCTAGCCTCAATAAGGAAATCCAAACAGAGCATAAATCCCTCTGCTGGGGGCAAATACAGGCATGAATGCAACCAGCCATGGCCTTGCAGGCCTCAACCCATCTCTCATATCATACTGAATTCAAAGCGATCCCACCTACCTTAGCTGCAGCGCAATGACCGTATTCCCAAATCGGGTATCTAGCCTCAATAAGGAAATCCAAACAGAGCATAAATCCCTCTGCTGGGGGCAAATACAGGCATGAATGCAACCAGCCATGGCCTTGCAGGCCTCAACCCATCTCTCATATGAATTCAACCAAATTCAAAGCGATCCCACCTACCTTAGCTGCAGCGCAATGACCGTATTCACAAATCGGGTATCTAGCCTCAATAAGGAAATCCAAACAGAGCATAAATCCCTCTGCTGGGGGCAAATACAGGCATGAATGCAACCAGCCATGGCCTTGCAGGCCTCAACCCATCTCTCATATCCTAAATTCAAACCAATGGAGCATCTCTCAGCTGCAGCGCAATGACCGTATTCACAAATCGGGTATCTAGCCTCAATAAGGAAATCCAAACAGAGCATAAATCCCTCTGCTGGGGGCAAATACAGGCATGAATGGAACCAGCCATGGCCTTGCAGGCCTCAACCCATCTCTCATATCATACCAAATTCTAAGCGATCCCACCTATCTTAGCTGCAGCGCAATGACCGTATTCCCAAATCGGGTATCTAGCCTCAACAAGGAAATCCAAACAGAGCATAAATCCCTCTGCTGGGGGCAAATACAGGCATGAATGCAACCAGCCATGGCCTTGCAGGCCTCAACCCATCTCTCATATCATACCAAGTTCAAAGCGATCCCACATACCTTAGCTGCAGCGCAATGACCGTTTTCGCAAGTCTGCTATCTAGCCTCAATAAGGAAATCCAAACAGAGCATAAATCCCTCTGCTGGGGGCAAATACAGGCATGAATGCAACCAGCCATGGCCTTGCAGGCCTCAACCCATCTCTCATATCATACCAAATTCAAAGCGATCCCACCTATCTTAGCTGCAGCGCAATGACCGTATTCCCAAATCGGGTATCTAGCCTCAATAAGGAAATCCAAACAGAGCATAAATCCCTCTGCTGGGGGCAAATACAGGCATGAACGGAACCGATCATGACTTTGCAAGACATATTCAAGTTAGGCACAGGGGAAACAGAAAGAACATGGTCCTATTGCACAGTGTGTTTCCAACGGCACAGTGTAGATGCGTATCCACGTTTTTTGTTGAATATGCTCCTTCACATGTGATCCGTATAGGAATGCGCATCATTGTGTGACCACACTGCACACTTGCAATACTTCACAATGTTTTTCATCCGATCCTGCAAGCAAAAATCTCGCAAGCTTAAATTCAGGGGTTGTCATATGAGACACATCCTGACTCAACAGCTTGCATGAGCCTATTTGTAACACCTTTCCGTGTTGTTCCCCCGGTGCGGACCCTGACCTAGGGAGCCTCTCCGATGCCGTTCTCGTGGCATGGGAGCACTAATTTGATAATGGTGTCGCGTCAGGCAAACATGAAATTTTGGAAGATTTTTTCTCTGGCTGGAAACCCTTGACATTCAAAATCTGGCAACAATCTTGCAAGCTTAAATTCAGGGGGTACCATGTACGACACACCCCGACTCAACAGCTTGCACAGGTCTACCACTTCCCCCGGTGCTCCATTACACAGAAGCGTGTGGACGTGAAAACAACATTTTCAGGCATGTAATATTCAATGCAAAAACAAAACGCGCGTATGTGCCTGTGTGCATACGCGGCGGAGACCCGTAGACATGCACATACTTGCACAGCCCTGGCATTTTGACACGGTTCCTGCGCATCAGGACGGCACAGAAATGGCTGGAAATAATCTCAACTCGCGACACAGAAACCACAACACAACCACACTTGACTAGAACTTGCGGCTCAACGGAACTCAATCTTGCACCGCAAGGTATGCAGCATCCACACTTGGCGAATCGACACTGCGACCGTAAGCGATGCTTTGTATCAAAATACTTCCCCTTTGCTGCTCTTCCGTTCCCTGGGCGCCATTAATCTGCACATCTTGTGTCACCCCTTGGAATGGAATCTGAGATCGCACGACTGACGCATAAAACCTACCAACAAAACCACACTTGACTCAAACTTTGCAATTAAACACAGGTTAAAATGTTCAAATCTTGCATAGCAAGGTATGCAGCATCAACACTTGGCGAATCGACGCTGCGACCGTAAGCGATGCTTTGTGTCAAATTGCTTCCGCTGTGCTTTGGGGTCATCTTTCGTTCCTGGGGCACAATGAATCTGCACGTCCCGGCAGTGGCGACTGTTGAAATATTGGTTGGTTGTACGTTCCCTGCCCCGAATGCAGCGGCTGGACGCAAAAAGGTAAAAATTCGTAATGAACGCAACAGGAAGGGAAGGCACCAGCAGAAATAAATCATCATCAGCTGGATATTGTAATCATATTTCTTCAGAGACTCTAGTCTGAAAAGATTTATCACCAACAGCTTTTGCCTTGACGGAGCAGACATTGAGAGAGTACCACAATTGATTCAATCGTGTGCAAAGCGAAGTATCATCAGTTTGAAAAATGTAATCACATTGCCTCAGAGACTCTAGTCTGAAAATAATTCATCACCAACAGCTCTTGTGTTTCATACGTGAGACAAAGCAGAACTCACAGGGGATCTCCCGTAAACTGAAGCAGTTGGAAAATGTGATCATATCCCTTCACATACTCCAGTCTGAAACGATTCATCGCAGACAGCGTCTGCAGGACATTGATTCCAACAAATTTCCAACAAGACAGGGAAGACCTCGCTCCGCCTCCGCCTCCGCTCCCACAAGGCCCACAGGTATCAGGGCTCCCACGATGCACATGCATCACTGGGCATGTTCCTGCCCGGTTCAGCTTATTGCAACGGACTCAGACCGTTCAGCGTGATTGAACCCCGCCAGGCAAAACCACCTCCCGACCGCTGCGCTCTCAGCTTATTGCAACGGACTTAGACCGTTCAGCGTGATTGAACACCGCCAGGCAGAACCACCTCCCGACCGCTGCGCTCTCTCTCCCTCCCGCTGCAATCAGCCTCGCACCAGCCGAGACAGATCAGATGCCCACTGTTCATGCGTCGAGCAACACTCAGCTTGAAAACTGTTGTATGAATGGATGGATGAATGCATGAATGTAGAAAATGGAGAGCGCTGCATCAGCACGTGGAAAGGCTGTAATCAATATTCGTCAGTGGATATTGGCTTAAGCATCATGTGAGGAGCCCGATGCAACTTTTGCAGGATCAACGCACCCTTCCGATCAAGTGAATGACACTAGGTAGAAAAGCGGGAAAGGAGGGGAGGCAACCAAGATTTCAGGGCTGGAGAAGATATTGACGAGCTGCATGAGTCGGCTTGCCGCTGCAACTGACTTCAGGTTGCAATGCGGGGAGATATTGTAAAGGATGGTCAAGAACTGCTCGTACAGCGGCTTGAGCCAATCGTGATTCAGATTCATGATGTGGTGCAAGATGACGACCAATACATCAGCATGAGTGCCCGCCTGCAGGGTCCAGGAAAGCAGTGCACGCAAAAAGAGTGGTATGGCTCAACACCATCCGTGCCCTCCCTTCCAAATCGCAACATTGGTGCACGCCATCAACCTCACAACGAGGAGCAGCCTAGAACGCTTTGCTTTGGGAGTCAAATCCGGCCTCCCAGGCTCATGAACCAACCCGAGAATCAGTGCAACGCCCACATTCCTCACACACACCGTCTGTGGCAAGGCAGAGGGCAGCTTGCTGGTGAACGGCAGATTCAGCACGCGACAGAAGGAATCGTTCTGTGACATCTGCAGCAACAGGCACGTCGCAGGCTTGATAATGCCGCGTCGCTGCTCTGTATCCTCGTACATGATGTACAACAACATCGACATCCAATCCGAGATTTCCACCTGGCGCAAGATGCCCTGCACCAGGTTAGGGTTGCGCTGCAGCATCTTCACAAGCAGCAGCAGCAGGGCCCCGTGGCAATTCAGCTCCTTCTGAGAGCCTGTGAAACAGCATGGACCGGCATGCCACCCAGCCCCATTGGATGACTTCGATGCAGATGCGTTGGCAGCGTGTGACAAAGCGGGTGAAATTCCAACGGCATTTTTGGCCGGACCGTTTTGGGTAATCCATGGCGGGTGGTGGGTGCCGTATGCGTGTAAGAAACCTAAACAATGAAGAAACACTTCCACTGGACACATCTAAACAATGTGTAAAACACTTTCACTAATCTGGCAACCTGTTGCCCAAAACCAGAAGCCTTGAGGACTGACCCTTTGACACTGGGCCAAAAACTATCTTCCCAGAGTGTGCACAGTGTGCATTTCCACGCGTCAACGACTTTGACCTCTTAATGCCGTCCATGACGTCTGGGACGTTCATATTGATAAAGATGATTGTCCCCCCGCAAAAAACCAACAATTTGCAGAAATTGGTAAAGTGCATTGTGAGTAGTGTGGAAAGCGTGAATTGCAAGTAGAGATCGTGGTGTGCAAGGTGCAAAGCGCGGAATGGGTGTTGTGTGAACAATGTGCAGCGGTGTGCGCCGTGCATGATGCAATGTGCAGAGTGCGCATTGCAGTGCAATGTGCACACCACACGGTGCGTCGTGTGAGGCGTTGGCACAGTGTGGAAAGTGAGTGCTGCTTCACCAGCTCGGTCCCAACACTCAGTCCTGGGTTGGTTGCCGTGAAAGACGAATCCTACAACATCACTTCACACCTGAGATCCATGTGTTAGCGGCCTTCAGCCGATTGCCCATCAGGTTCTTGGTGCCATTGACCACAAACCCCATGTCATAGGGCTGCACGATGTTCTCGACGCAATACCAGAAGGCGTTAGGGGTGACCTTCTCATCAGGCTTTCGGACAGCAAGCAAAGGGTGGTAATCCATGCAGGCAATCAGCACTTGCAAGGACAAATCCACGACTTCCTCCTGGGCGTCCGTGAAATAACTCGTGAACGGCATGCTCCCGGATGGGTCGTAGGCGAACACAATGTTGAGCAGGGTGTGACAAAAGCTCACGTTGACTTGGTTTGGGGTTCCGTTCATGGCCTTGACAAACTTGTTGAGACCCAAAGCATCGGGGCGGAAGAGAGGCTGCATGCGAAAGGGAGATGTCACGACGACGTTGTTGCGTTTATGGTACCTCGGCGACCAGCAAGAAATGGGGGTGTTGCGCAGTTACATGAGGAGCGAGCAATGCAACTCACGTGAATTACACAGACTAGCGACTTGGATAGTAGAAAAGTTGAGAATGTATGAGTGTTTGAGGGCCCATATCCCGTACATGACCCCGTACAACAATCTGGTTGCTTGCACTTGCAAAGCTGCACTGACCTTGGGAAATCATGTCTCAAGAACCCGTGATTTGTATTGGTCTTCATCCTACAATAGTCGGCGACACACGCAAAAACACACACACACACACACAAACCAGGCTTCGACTACAAGGATGGGGGGGTCTGGAACTTGTGACCGACCCACCCAGACCCGCCCCCTGTGTGACATTCCGTCTGGTTGTTGCTCCTTTACGGGGCCCTGGACGGTCACCCGTTCTTCCCTTCGCATGTTGCGTCGGGTCGCTACTTTCTGTCGGCCGCTGCGGCCGGTGCTCTTGCTGGTGTCGTTTCCACGTTCGCGGAGCCCAGTAGTTGGCGTGTTGGGACTGTGCTGAATGTGGCATGGTGTGCCGTTTGCGTGTCAGCGGCGCCCAATAGTTGGCGTATTGAGGATGTGCTGGTTGTTGCCGGGGTCGTTTGACTGTGTTTGCTGTCCACACACCTCTGTCCACAGGCCGTCCATCGCCTGCCTCGCTGTGTTTCTGTGCGGCCCAGGTGCCCTGTTCCTCCACTCGCTGTCCGGGCCGTCCACCATATGTTCTTTTCCCCCTCACGGTTGGTCTGCCCCTGATGGGCTCCCACTCGTGTTGCGCAAACAGCCCATCTGGGCTACGGGAGACACCCCCCACCTGCCGGTTGAGCAGGGGTTGCCCTGGCACCCGGTAGCGACGGGGTTGGCTGGCCAGGCCATCCCCTTTATTGTCGCTGCCTCCCATGCGCACGCTCTGCCATCCCCTCCATTCTGGTTCTCTGTTCCCGCTGTTCCAGTTGCCTCTCCCGCCTTGCTGTGCCCCTCCTCCTTGTCTGCTGTGCCCGCCCTTGTCCCTCCTGGTGTGGCTCCCGCGTTCTGTGTCTCCCCCCCCATGTTTTCGCCATTTCGGGAGGGGGGGGGGGGGGGTTGCGAAACAGTTCGTTCAATGCCAACCTTCAGGCACTCTCCTGGAGAAGGGGTGTTGTCGGTTGTTGTGGGTGTGCTGGACTTGCCCAGAGTGCCGATGACAGGGTGGGTGGGTGGATGTTAGGCTGGGTGGGTGGGTCGGGCTCTAAACCCCCCCGCTTATATCCGCGGGGGGTTTTGGGTCATCATGCTTGCAGGGTTCTGTCTGCCGTTTGTTCTCAAGCAGAGAACCCGAGATGCCTTCCTGGTTGTGCAGAGGGAATGAATTACCCAAGCAAGCTCCATGCCGCAACAGTTTTGTGGCTGTAAGACATTGATCAGTGGTCGGTCGTGACGGAGCCAAGCGGGAGCATGAGAAGAGTGGGAGGCACAGAAGGTGGTTGCAAAGCAAGAAGTCAATGCGGACTCTGCAGCTTCAGGTGGTTTCCAGGGGAGGAGGCCAAGGTACAAGAAGGCAGTAGCGGCCAGGTCAGCCGCAACAGTAGCAGCATGACCAGCAGCAGCAGCAGCAGTTGCAGTGACCAGCCAACAACTACCAGAGACATCTGTACCACCAAAACACCAACCGCAGGCTCCTTGCGAAATATCTCTCCACTCGAAGCCTGACACAAACACACCAATACACATCATACTTCGACGATATGAAGCCCACGTGCGCACCTTTGCAAAATCCCCAAACCATGCGGTCTTCTTCCAGCAAAAAAAAACTTGGGGAGCGCACATTACAGTGTGCGTGCATTTTTTTTTCATTTTTTTGCTCATACGTGTCGTGGCTCGGCAGGACCTTTCATCCCCAAAAAGTTGCACCCTTCAATGCACACCTGCGACGTGCAAGCGAGGAAGCAACGGAGCAAATCAATGCGGTTGAGGTCCGTGCTTGCATCACGGGTGTTTCCGTTGTCGGGGATGCCGGTTCCGCCGTTCCAGAGAATTCGAGGGTTGACGAACTTCGTGCCAGGCATCACCTCTGGAAGGTTCATCACCCCCGCGGAAGGTAGGAAGCAAAAGCGTCCATGAGCCGTTGCGTTGAGAAGGGACACCATCAACAACTAAAACAAAAAGGGTACGCTGGGAAACGAAAAATTCGTCGTGGCGCGTGCGCGAGGCTTCGGGCTTGTAGTAACAAGCGGACAATTCCTTTTTCACCATATTGGAAACGAAGGCTTTTTTCCAACCACATTTCCATCCGTGTAGGTCACGATTCAACACAATCGACAAGTGTACACTTCTTCTCGTTACGTGTGGTCGCGGCAAAATGTGACTTTTCTCAATGGCAAGTTACTGTTGCAAACACCAACGATGGAAAAAGTGCTCGCGTTGGTGATACCTCTCCCAAAGGCGCCAATAAGTCCTCAGTTCCAACTTTATCATAGACAACTTCCTTGCCGTCCTTGTCCTTGATCTTGTTGTTCCAGAAAAGATTCTCTGTAAAAGTGGCATCCTCCAGTACAACGGGCATCACTCTCGTCAGAATTCGGAGGGCGTTCGTCATCGGAGTGAAGAATGTGCCAGTGTACCTGGAAAAAATTGGTTTGCACCACGTGGGAGACGCATGAGGTTGGGATACGAACGATATCTGTCCGGCGTAAAAACTGGGTTGAAACAAAATTATCGCACAAGATGAAGAAGGCAAGTAGATACTTGGTGAACAGATGTGCCTGCTCAACACTTTTGATGATAAGCATGGCGAGACTCTTCGGCTGCTTGGTGCGAAGTTTGCGGACTTCTTCGAAAGACAGAACCTCGCAAACATCCTCGAAGGAGAGTTGACAACAGAATATCGTACTCCAGAAATCGTGTGCATCGGAAGCTTCCGATTTAGCCACCAGAGCAGTAACATAATTCCGAAAGTCGGCCTTCGCCATCGTACACGAGGCCCTAAATGATGGTAAAGTAGCGCGTCACAGCGCTGCAAAAAAGCATCCGAAAATTTGAATACATATATCAACTAACTACATCCAACCATGTAAGTAGCATCGAAATGAAATTGTCACGTCTCTTCAATCCACTGAACTGAAAATTTGAAATATTGACCAATTGAGCTCAAGTTTTCAATTTGGTACTTCTGATGAAGAAAAATGTACTGTTTTCCCCGGTTCTTCTCTGGTTCTTTCTGTTTTCGGGCTCGTTTTGGGCAGAATTGACGTATGAGGAATGCGCGGCAACCTGTGGGCGGGGCGGCGATCGATTGTTCGCTTGGCACTGGGACAACTTGCAAACTTCTGACCACTTCCAGGTACCTTCTGACCCGATACTATCAGTATATATATGATAGTTTGCAGAATCAACAGCATGTTACAATTACAAAAGGCGATCGTAAGGAAGAGGTGTGAACAGGATTTTCTGGATGCGGCGACCACGGCTTCTGGGCAAACGTGGGCGTTTGGGCAAACGACATTTGGATGGTGGTGCAGTGAGGATGGATGCCGCACCACATTTTGTAAACAAACGATTCCTGTGGTTTCTTCATAGTTCAGTGTCATTTCTTCATGGTGCGCGCCCAAGCATGCGAGCACAAGATGACATAGTTGTGTTGTGGCTGTGATCTCATGGTCCATTGCTTGTGCGGTGTACTGCGAGAGCTCGTGCAAAGGTGAGAAGTACCAAGTCCAATAAAAATGGATGTCCAGACGAATCATGAGGTGCGGTGGGTATGAGCGTAGATCCCGTAGGAAAATCCCACAAGGGTCTCCATCCATCGATCCTAGAGAGGTCCATAGCACGGTCGGTACTTGTAGATGTCTCACAAGAAGGCGTCGTAGGTAGTTTGCGACATGTTATTAGCCAAAAGACAAGCAAGGAGGAAGCCATGCCATGTTGGAAACACAAATTGGCAACTCCTACACGAGCACCTTCAAAAGGCTCCTCACACTGTAAACAACACATCTAAAGATAAGAAAGATTTGATTTGTGGGATCCATGTCAAGCACATGACCGGTTTGGCAGGCATATGAAACGTGAGTGGGCACGAGAGCCCCGTAGAATGTGAAGAACTATGGCACCTAATTCGGTGAAGGTTTTACGGGCCGTAGATGGGTCTCGGCTACGGGTGTCTTAGATTCTCTTTTTCTATTGTTGGCCGGGTTCCTGGATCTTTTAGCAACACGTTGACAACACGAGCGTTGGCATGCGCTAAAAAGTGTGCTACGATATCTTGTGTTTTCTCCAATGATGTGCCATGTACCCCAAGCGAAGAACGCCGTTTTGTGTACCACAACCTCCCGTGTGAAACCCATGTCCCCCGACCATCCTGTGGGGTTACAATCTATGCTCCCTGTCATCGGAGACATGTTTGCAAGTAAACCTTTTCTACGTTTACGCCAAAAGAAGCGTCCAATATTTTAGTGTCAATATTGCCCACCCATAATCTTCCGCACCAAAATGCCAATGGTGGAACGATTTGTGGGCACACACGCAATTCATCTGCATTGCATGCCTTTGGAACTCATATCTTACGGGGAGGGGAGGCTCAAGCATGCGGAGCTCGCAACGTCGCCGACGTCATTTTTTACAAAGAGTATTGGTACGATTCGAGCGGACAATCACAGAATTCGCGCCGACGTGTGCCCACGTATGTGTGATCGACGTCCATTGTGATAAGCAAATGCAATTGTTGCTAAGTTCCAAAGGTAAATTGCGACGTGTCCTGTTTTGGGTACCACATTCGTATCCTCATGCGGACGCACCCGTCCTTTGGTGATAGTTCCGCGTGGTGAATGTGTGCTATGCGCACCTCGCAAGCCAAATTCATCGTCGTGCTTTCGTGTGTTGGCCAATTGCATCCTATTGCAATTGTCCTCTTCTACTTTTGTGGTCAGTGCTTTAGTTACTGCGCTCAGAGAACTTGGTGCCCTTATTGGCTACTTTTGTTTGCCCATCTTCCAATGTGCAAATTGATGGGGTTGTGATCAACGGGTTTGTTCATTGCATCTTGCCTTTTTCAAGCTGCCACTAGCACACCAAAATGGGATGGAGAAATTGCAACCTCCCGTGAATGTGAAGGTGGGTTGCTTTTGTCTTTTCAAGCAAAAACGACCGGAGATTCTATGGATTCTCCGCGGGTTCTCTTTGCTTGCGTTTTGTGCGCTTTGCGTCGTTCTAGACCCCCGGAGACCTCTTTTGTCGTTCTAGTTATTGTAACGAGAGGCGCATGCAAGTGGAAGGAAGCAACGTATCCTCGCATAAACTTGCCAAGTCCAATTCTGCCGCGCTCCAACGTACATCCGCCCGGTTATCCGTCGAAATAGCGGAGAAGGAGAGCCCAACTCCGTCTTCCCGGTCCGCATCCCCACGGCGTGGTACGGGGTTGGAGAGAGAAAGTCCGGGATCTTTGCGACGAATTCCCTGGAACCCTGAGAAAGATGGCGGATCCCCTCCGTCTCCACCCCGGCAGTCCGCGCGACGCGGTGGGGGCAACACCATGGCGTTGCATCGGGCAATGTCGATACGCGAGAGGAGTCGCCAATCCCGTGTGGAGCCAGAGGTCCGGCTAACGGCCGCGCCCACTGCGCCCTCAGTGGTGGCCACGGCCCCGTGCCTCACGTGGTCCGGTGATCAAGTGCGGGAGTCGCTCAAGGATTGCCTACACATGAAATACGGCGATAGCTTCCACTTCGTGGATGAGGTGCTCAACAATTTCGCCTCACACTTGGTGGAGGGTGCTTCGTTGGTGGACTTGTTGCCCACTGATTGGCAGGTGCTCACCGGTTGCTTTGCCGCTAGGTTATTTGGTGCAATCTAGTCCGTGTGGCAACAAATGTGTTGGTGGTTGGTGCCATGTGACACTCAAACCGCTCAATTGCAACGTGTATGATGATAACGAAGTAGAAACAGGGCAAAGGGGACGCCCGGGCTGCGGCTTGACCACCTTGTTCCATTCAAACTCCCCGACCCAAATTGCCTTCATATCAGTACCATTCATGGCCCTCGCGTGCCTCACCTCAAATGTGGACGGTTTGTGTTGAATAAAAAGTGCGACGAGACCGCTGCTAGCGAGCATGTGTGCTTTTTGGTCAAAATCAAGCTAGACTCAATTACCGCTACTGCCGGACCCGCACATTTTATTACATAATCGTTAGCTCGGAACGATGACTTAAAAGTGTTAGGTAAAGGCGCGAGACTTCGGGACGACAATTGTTAGCTCCATATCAGCGGCACATGCCCCATCCCTCCTCAAGCACGTAGAGCATGAAAAAAACCCCGTTTTGTAAATTGGGGGAAAAGAGTCCCATTGTGCAGAGTAGTTTTGAGGTGGTGCGAGGTTTACCCTCCGTATCAATTTCCTTCTCAAAAACCCCGTCAAATAAATCATCTCCTGGAGCAGGTGCCTTGTCCTCAGTGATTTCTTTCATGCATTAGTCGTCCACCGGTGGTGGGGGCAATCCAGCATCAAGTATGCTCTCCCTTCTTTTAGCCATGATGTCCACAAATTAAGGAGAATGGGTTTACAGCTTAATTTGCCTCAAATCTGAAGGAAATTCATGTGGAAGTGATTAAAAACTACAAAAAAACAACTCAAGTGTGTTCTTGCCACCCAAGGAACGTTTCACAGCACATAGCGTTACTCAAGTAACACCGGACCCTGACCCCCTAACCCCCCCTCTCTGTGTTACTCAAAATGGGCGGCAACCAAGCAAAAACACTGGGCACCGGGTAGAACCGTGTTACTAAAAGGGTGCTCCGACCCCCCAGCCCCCCGTATGTTACCCAGTAATAGAAGATACCGTGAAGCATTCCCCAACTTTTCTTCCTTTATGCAAATGAGTTATTTTGTCACTTATTACTCTTGTCATGACGATGTTATCATTCACCACCGCGGTTGTTTTCAATACAATAGCGGGTTTTGCGGTTAAAGATTCAAAATTCTTTCCAATGGGCTCATTGGAACCGCCTCGGAAAGCCGGTTTCATTGATTGGTCACAACCCTAGGTGATTCGGTTATTGGTCGTGATTTTCGGCCAATAAATGTTAGCTTTGGCTTTGTCCCACCTGATTTCAGGATGATAATCGTTAGCTCCCCCGCGAGATAGAGCTAACCATTGTCGTCCTGAAATCTCGCCCCTTTACCTAACACTTTTAAGTTGTGCTAGTTCTTGTTGCCGGAGAGCCTGAGGCAAGCATTGTCAGTTTGTAGCAGCCTTTGTTTCGTGCATGCCCTGAGGTTAAACTTCGGTGTGCTAGTCGATAGTGTCGCTCAAGTGAAACCTTGTTCATCTATTCGAAAACAACTAACCATTGAGGGGACGAACCAATAGTTGTGTTGAAAAGTGATTGTCCCAGAATTTTTCTATTGCGCCGTGTCATGCATGAAACATTGCACTAAATTATTTGCTTTCCGCAATGTCCCCCGACCAACTCCACCCCTGTACCGACTATGCGCCTCCTTGAGCCTCACATGCACCGACTGTGAAAGGATGGATGTTTTGGTTATCTTTTGGTGGCGGCAATGCGCTTTTACAAATGGTTTACCGTGTCTGTAGCAACAGCAGCAATGCCAGTTGCGACGTATGACACAGCGCTCCTCGTCCAAGGGTGTATTGTCCCAATCAAGATGAGTGTTTTGCTTCGTTCCTTTGTCCGTGTGGTGCACTACGTTTGCAATGCAGCTCCTCGGGGTTGTGCACCTCAATTGCATTGCATTGCATTGCACTTGTGTTTTCAGGTGCTATGCCCGTACATCGGCCCACGAATCACCATGCAAGCACACATGCGTGAGCTTGTGACTGGCATGAAGGAGCCCAGATCAGTGGTGTGCATTGTTGCACAGTGTAGCGCTTTTTCGTCGTCCGTCCACTCTGCACTCACTGTTCGGCTTGTGTTCCGTTGGTGTTGCTTTGATGGAATCTTTCTGCACCCCGCGTGTTTCGTTGGTGTTGCTTTGATGGGCTCTTTCTGCACCCCGCGTGTATCTTGGACTGTACCATGCACGGCTTGGTTAATTCAATTTACCCACCCTTTGGCTCGGACTGAAACCGCTTGCATGGCATGGTAACGCACCGTGTTTGTTCAGACGCATTAGTGTAGCTTGGTACTTCATTTCCAGCCTGTTTTTTAGAGAAGTCCAAAACCAATGGGCTGCATCTGCAGCTACGTGGCTCACCCACTTGAATTCTGTATCGCAAACACTTCTCTGCACAGAAGCGAAACTTTGCTGGGTTTAATGTGAACACGCCTTTTATTTTGAAGGGACACAAGACTGAGACGATATATTGAACGAAGGGGTGTGCGTGCGCATGTCATGGGTGGGTGCAGGCAAACGTACAAATTGTTTGATCGCACGGATACAGCCCATGACTGTGCAAATGCTAATGCAGTGCCGCCACTAGGCATCAGCATTCGTTTGGGTATGTGTCGGGAAAGAGTTCAGGTGTGCTGTTTCCAGAAGTATCGATGGGCGTTGGGCGGAACAGAGGGATGTGAGGATCCATGTCGTGGGGCCATCCATCGTGTCCAGTCGCTCTCGCTGCGTGTGCAGTTCTCCATGAGTGACAGTCAGCAGTGCAACAGCTACGATTTCAGTATGCAGTGCGCCAACGTGATTTCACTGCCTGACAAGCCGCAGTTTCCCAGAGACAATTTCAATTCAATGCCGCAATGCCCCAAGATGTCGTCGACCGACACGCAGGGTTTCACCAGAGACGATCTCCAGAGGACCATCAGCCCACGCTCCGAACAGGTTTTGCGTTTATTTGTTAACCCCAAGGAAAGAGGGGCAGAAAAGGGGCCAGGGGACGCTACCTCACAGGCAGGTTCGACCGCAAAATTCTTGCAGCTGTATTGAAAGTGCTGCGCGCGCTGTTAAGGGCAAAGCCCCCCACATCTGAAACGTGTGTTGGCTATTATCAACTCACACCATTTCATTGACCAAGTTCCACCAATTCACATCGATGACCGCGCGGGGGAGCTCTGGTCGTCCTGTGCCTGCGGTACAATTTGTAATGTGGCTTTCTCGGCAGGGATCCCCACGCCAGACACTGGCCCGCGTAAACCAGGGCCCCATTTCGGGTCCGTTCCGTAGATTTCATTTCCCCGCTCATGCACGCATCCGTGTGCGTGCGCTGGCCATTCGATCCGTAAGCGAGGATCTGAAAAGTATGAATCTGAAGTTTTCATTATCAAGAATGCAGATTCGTCCTGATGTTCCGTGTATCTTTTGACCAAACGGCCCCGCACCCAGAATACATGGGAAATGCAAAATGTGACGCAGCTCGTTGGGCGTCTAATTCACGAGGAGCATTCTCACCAAACAGCCCTGTCGGAGCCTTGTTGTCAGTGCCAGTGCTGTGCTCCCATTGGTTAGCTTTCTTGGCCGCCAGAATTGCCGGTCCTGATGCAACATAAATTGGGGTTTCCGACTTTTCCGTGTTTCGCGGGGTTCCTTTGTGGCCAATAGGGATTTGAAGAAGCCCAGTTACAGTGCGTCAATCTCAGTACATAATTTTCCGCCTCAAATGACCCCCAACATGTTCCCCGAGTTGAGCTCAAAATGACCCTCAACCGACCTCTCCCATGACCCCCGCATGACTCCGCATGACTCCCTGACCCCCGCCCGGCTCCAGGGTTGATAAGCAACCCCCTGCATGGCCACCTTCATCGGTTACTCCAACCCGTTCCAACTGCCCACATTTCTTGATCGCACAGTCCGACGGTACAAGCTTGGGCTTTACGTCCCTCGCCCCTGCCCCGCCCTCAGTGGAGCCCCACCGGCTTGCGGTCCCCCCGACCCTGAGCAGCATCAGCAGCTTCGCCAGTCTCCCGAAGGTGTCTTTTGAACATACCACGGGGGAGTTCGATGGACCCCTTGCAGCAAGCCACAAGTACACTACTCTGACTGAATGCTCCCCGGCGATGACCCCGTCTGAAGTCTCCGATGTGCGCCGTTCACAAGGTTTGATTGTGGGGCACAAGGGCACACTATGCCCATCCACCCTTCAGGGAACCTCCGTCCTGGGCTCTCTTCTCTTTAGGTTGGAGCAGATGTGTTGTTACAACCATGCGCCACCTTCCACTTTAGCGGAAGGTGGCGCAACCGTGCGCCACCTTTAACTTCAGCTGTGCGCAACCGTGCGCCATGTTGAACTTCCTCTGTGCGCAACCGTGCATTCAATTTTTTTTTTGACCGGAAAGCCCCTTAAATTCAGGTGGTGTCTATTGGTACCACACCGGAGGGGTGGGGGTTCTATGCTGTCTTCTCCCTCTTGGCCAACAAAAGCTGCTACACAAAATGAACCAAGAAGCAGACCCAAGGTCCATCAAGGCATCCACTGCGGAGAGGCAAGCATGCAGCACTAGGTGAAAATATTCTGACATCAACTGCAAGAAAAGAAGATGGGTATTTTGTGCTACTACCGGTTGTGGAAGTGAGAAGTTACCTGGGCCACGGGGTAGTGTGGTATGCTTGTCCAAAAGGAGTAGACACCCAAACCCTCGGCTGAGGCATGTCGCCACATATGGGTCAGCAAGTGATTGAAACCAGGGATACAGGCCGATCCGATCCCTTGGATACCAACCCATACCTTTTCCTCTTTGGCCACTCAGACTACCCTTTATTCAAGATGTTGACAAAGTGGGTGAGGCAGGCACCGCCGCCAGAGGTCAGCGTGATGGTTGGGATAAGCCGCAGTTTTTGAAGCTCTTGACCGTAGAGGACATGGCTGAATTGCACATTCTCCCTGGACATCGCCGCTTATTGCTAGATACATTGAATGATTTGTAATTCATGGTGCTTTTGGGGGTCTTGTTTAAGGGACAGAAATTCCACTAGCACCATTTCTTTGCAACTACTCTTTTCTGAAATGGTAGTCAAGTGTGCGCAACCGAGCGCCGCCTTCAACTTCAGCCTTGCGCAGCCGTGCGTAGCCGCAGAAAGTGGCCATGCACAACCGTGCACAGCTGTAACCACAGGTCTGGGTGGGAGGGTGTTGGAGGTATGGTCACTGAGCGGGAGGGTTCGGTTCGAATTCGGGTTGTGCCATGGGTTGAGGTTGCTGGGGTGAAATCGGTGGCAGCAACAGAAGCAGCCACAGCAGGCAGCAAGCACCAGCACCGGCACCAGCACCAGCACCGACACCAGCAACAACAGCAGCCGCAGGCCGTACAAAACAACGTCCTGGTATTTGCTGCTGTGTCGCCACTTTGCCGCCATCGCCGCCGCCGCCACTGCTCTGCTGCTGCTGCTAAGCGCCCGCTGCTGCTCGCGCCACCTGCTGCTGCGCGCGTTGTCCGTCCCCGCTGCCCAACCACTGCCGTGTTGCAGACGACCCCCCAAGGGGCCCCTCTATCGATACCGCGAGGGGCACCTCTCTCGATATCGCGAAGGAGGGTTTGGAGCGCGAGTCCACCGTCATTTACCAGAATCTTCCCACAGTGCCCAGCCATCCGCCCAAGGAGCGTCGAAGCGTCAGCAGTTTCCAGGGGTAGGCTCTCCTGCGTCGCCCCTGTGCATGAGTGTACTGGGTCGTTGTCCTTGCCTCTCCTCAACGTGCAACTTCACTCGCGGAATCAACGCGGTGAGTGCATTACGAACAAGCATTCAGCCCAGCACTCCCTGAGGCAACACATGCAACTGCGAATGCAGCAATCCGTCACCACAGCTGATCCGTCTCTTGTGTATGGATTTTCATTCTTCTTCAAGAAGCACTGCATCGATGGACAGCAATGCATTGAAATTGTTGCGCTTATGCTTTGGCTGGTTTGCTTGGGCACTCTCACCAAACTGTACCTCTTGCTCGGTGGTCCCCACGGGGTCGTAGCATTTAGCCCTGTGCTACTACCAATGGTGCGACTGCGTCCCCTTATACAGCCTTTCGTCTAGCTCTGAACAGTCACCTGTTTCGCTTTCCTTGTGTCAAAGAGCCCTTTGCTGGCCTTCTGTTTCAGGAAATGTCGAAGAAACGCCTGAAAAATGCCTCACAGCAGCCCAAAATGTGCAACAACTTGCAAAGAGCCCCAAGAGCCCCAAACCAAGAATGGGCAAAGTGTGATTCCGAGGGCACCTACTCCACCCGCAACCTCCTACTTTTTGTGGTGTCTTCCCCGCAGAATGGCTCAATCGGACGCCTAGACCTCCATACCAGGGCGTGCCAAGACCATGGCAGCGTACAGAACGGAACCAGACTGGGCAAAAAAGGGGTCCAACATGGGTCTCTGAGGGCTCCAAAGTTAACCCAAAGGTTGTTCGTCGACCACTTGGTGTACTCAAACCCGTGTACATCCCATCCGCTGCTCTCATGTTGTACTCTCGGCTGTTCGTGTGTGACCTCTCAGACGCCGTTTTTGCGACGGCCCAGTCTTGGTCCCAGGGGGAGCACCGGATGTGTACGCAGTACGACCATCGAGGCGACTGGGGGCAAACCTGCAGGAGTGGAAAGAGCATAGTAACCCTCCCCCCACCCCCCCAAATACACAGTATTGTTCCCGTCAACTTTTTTCAACATTTTGGGACTTTAGTGTTGTTCTAGCAAGAGACGGAGGAGGGTGGGAAGTGGAATGATAGGTTGCTCTGGGGACGACCACCTCAAAGCTTTCAGTCCCCCTCTCTCTTGTCGCACATCCCTGCATCACCCCACTCATATTGCCATGCACAAAGAACACGGACACAAAGATGATGAGTGCACACAGGCATATGGGGGGGGGAGGGTGCCGTAAAGGCTGAAGGAGTATGCCGGTTTGTACTGTATTTCCGGGTGTACGTATGTGTGCACCTTTTGAGCACATGGGGGGGGGGGGCTCAGATTCAGGGTCTGCGGAAGATGGTCCTGATTGGGCGCAGGCTGGCCAAGATTAGGGTCCATGAAGCAATCAAGAGGGCTTCAACCCAGCAGGAAAATGGGCGGCCACGATGGGCGTCCACCTGTGTGCGCGGTGCGCGCCTGTACGCCCGCTTTTTGGGTGGTTGCCAAGATGACCGCCCCCCCCCGGCGGGGGCACGAGTTGGGTGGGATGGCAAAGGGGGAAGGGTGGGGGTTCTCCCCTTGCGCTCGTGAACCGATTTCTGAGATGCAGGGTACTGGGACTGGGACGTCTGTTTTCTGCAGTCTGGCGCACAGCTTGAGCCACGACAGCATCAGTACGGGCATGCTGCCGACCAAGCATTGCAGGTCTGTTGCCGCACTCAGGGGTCGTGATTCGGCACATTGTCCTGTGAATACACCGTGAATCGGGATCTCAGCCCAGATAGCACCAAACATGTACCCCACCGCACCCGACCTGCACCGGACGTACGACTGCGGAATGCACACGTGCAGGTTGCGTTTGCCTGTGAGGAAGGAAGCGCGCGTGTGGCAAGGGTGGTGAGCGGCAGAAATCATCACAAACCAAGATGTTGATCAGTTGCCAGCCAGATTTGTGCCCCAGGGGCGAGCAGTGGACACGCTTTGGGGCTGTCAAAGTCCCTGGGTGAGACAGATCGCCCCTGCCCCTGCCATGAAATCTGCCCAGTTGTCGGATCGAGGTGTCGGGGGCGGTTGAGATGGCGGTTGGATGGGGACTGTCGAAACGCTTCGAGGCGGTTACCGTCGGTTACGAATGCCGTTGCACACACCTGGGCCACTTTCCATGAACTTGTGGGTATTTTGCTGAGTCATGGCGCCTGTCCAATAACAGAGTACCCGTGAAGAGATTGGCTGTTGAAGTGGATTTGAAGGGGGCGAATGAGGAAGCCTGCGACGCCCCACATCGTGGATTCATGTAGCCCTGGTCGCCGCTATCCAGGCGTTCTGTGCAAGACCCGCACTCATTTCCAGTTGCGTGGCATGCGTTGCGGTCCCTGTCCTGCACGTTGTGCACGGGCTGACTGTTGACTTGCTGCATGCGCACTCGGCAGCAGGCGTCATGCCTGAAAGTCATGCATCAGGCGTCACTCCAACTTTTTGGCAAACAGAACCGAAAGCAATGTGCGCAGTCTGAAAACCACGAACTCCGGGTGTTGGAGCTTTTTGAGGAGGTGCCGATGTAACGTGTCCCACAGGACGGACCGAAAACCGGATCCTCCCCCAACACCCCGTCTCCCTCCCTCCCTCCTCCTCCCTCTCCCTCTCCCCCTCCCTTTCCCTCTCTCTCTTCTGCAGCCCCGACCACCACATTCCAGTTACGAAAGTCACATTCAAAGAGATGGTGACGCAACGCTCCAGGTATCTTCTGTCAACTGGGGCAGCTCCCGCCCATCGCATCCGCTTGATCGCTGGATGGTAATCGATGCGCACAGACGATCATCCCACATACCTCAAGTTCTGCAGCAAGCCGTTTTATCCGCAGGGACTCTGGGTGGGGCTAAAGCTTCTGCCATGATATTTTGGGCCACCAGCCGCATTCTCACACCATCAACCGCATGTTGCCAACCATCAGCAGTACGATTCGACCAGTTTCGGTATCATCAAAAGTCTCATTTACCTCCTTTTTGATGGAAATATATTCCTAATTGCGGAATAAGCACTGGTTTTTCAGTTTTTGCCATTTTTGGAAGGTTCAAAGAAAACGCGTGCGTCGTTGACGTCAAACCTAATTACCCAGACGACAAAGAGAAATGGCAGGATTCGAAGTTTGTTGTTTTTCCCCAGAGTAGTAGACCCTTTCCAAACTAAAGCAAGGCCCAGTGGCGATGAAATGCTCAGCAATTTGCTTCCACTGGAAAAGTTCGTCAGTAAAGACTGCAACGGTCAATGGCCTCGGAAAGCTCGGGTCCGCGCTGTACCCCGAACTTGAAGTTGTCTGCAGCGCGATGGCAGGATCCCCTTCCTCCCCGCACGTCTGATGCCTATGACGACAAGGAGGCATGAAAAAGAGGCAAAGGACTGTTTACCAAGGGGACAGAGGTTGCGGATGCCTTGCCAGCATGGCGTTCAGTGGGTGCTTGCCAGCAATTTTCGCTGTGTGCTTGGTATTGTGTGTATTTGGTAATGTGGACACAGTACTCCATTTTTGCTACAGGCACGCCTGAGGAGAAGGGTTGCTAAAATGTCGAATGTTGTCAGAATTGTGCAACCCAAAGCCATCACGAGCACCGGAACGCTACAAGTCTCCAAAAAAAACTTTGCCACATTATACCACAACAATTCTACCTCAAACCAATGTTATAGTCACGATTGTGTGATGTGGAAATGTGGTTTTCGTGTCAGCTGCTGCATTGCATCTTTTGCCCTGCCATCTTTCCCCGCCAGCTTCGCCTGACTGCTGTCCTGCTTTGTGTGTCGTGTTACTGCCACTTCTGCGTACTCTCTGGGTGCCACCTATCGAAGACACAATGTACTGTTCCCTGGCAAAAGCTATCACGCGCGCGCCACCGCGCTGCGGGAACGCGCTCCCCAAGTCACGACGAGAATACGGTTACCCGGAAAAAGCCGAATCATCCGCATGATTTTCACTGGGGCTGGCCTCAACACTGAAAGTGCGCGGTGTCTGTGGTCGCAGGTTCTCGAATCACCCCCTGATCGACACGCAGTGGCAGCCAGACCCGAGGCTCCCGTGGTGGCATCGTGCCTACCACATGGCGTGCCATCAACTGCTGACGTGTGTCTTCTACGCCAAGGTCGTTCCAAAGGTGTGGCGGATGCTTCTACTTGGGTCTGATATGAGTGCTGTCATGAGTGCTGGCCTCGCACGAGGAAGATGGTTTGAGGGCAGAACACCAGATCAGACTTCCCAGCGGCGTCGGCACATATCTACTCTCTGCATGGGCACTGCCAGTTCTGCCCGTGGCGACCTCCCCCCCAGGGCTGCTGAGTGCCAGCGCAAATCCTGCAACTCAGCACCAGCCGGTGGGGCTCTCGACCCCCCCTACCCACCCACCCACCCACCAGCCCGCTCCTTAAGAGACTGGACAAAAGTCGTTGCAGTGAGTGAAAAATTTTTTACAGCTCTTTTTCTGTGCCAGTCAAATTTCAGGACCCGGGGCGGGTTACCCACGCATCTGCGGCCTTTGGCGCGGTGTATGGGCCCCTGCTGGGGTGTGGACCAGGCCATTGCTTAGTGGCTGGTTGATGCCATACCGGGGGATGGGGTGGGTGGGTGGGTGGGTGGGTCTGAGGTGGGTTTCCCCGATTTGGGAACAGTGCAGTTAGCCCCCCCCCGGGGGGGGGGGGGGGTCAGCTCTTTTGGGTGGGTGGGTTGCTGAGCTTGGCTACTTGTCCCGAGTGGCGTGGCATCCCTCCTCCGTACTGCAGCTTAAGGGCATTCATTCTTAGCAGGTGTCTTTATGTCTCTGGGCAACGTTGGCGGCAGACCAAGCTCTGTGACCCCTCCCCCCCCGTCAGGGTTTCGGCAGTTGGGCGGGTGGGTCTGAGGGTGGGTGGGTGGGTCAGCCAAAATCCCCCCAGTATCGCTAAGCAATGACCTGGTGTGGACAGGCCCCTGGCCGGTGGATCGGCACATCCTAGCGCCAGGTCTTGCAGTTTGGATTGGGGCTTTGGCGAGGGGCAGCATTCGGGATTCGGGTTGGACTTGGGCTGCCTCGTTGGGGCTGTCATGCGTCAGACAGGCCATGCCCTGGGCATTCGACGGCACTCTTTGGCACACAGTTCGGCCTGAGGATCCGCGACATCCCCCTCTTTGCCATCCCCATCGCGGCGGTGTGGTTCTGCGTCGAGTATAATATTTCTTCGGACCTGGCGCCCGCCCTCTTCATCTCTTTGTTGGTATGCCTCGGCCTTTCCCGAACCGTCTGCGCACCGCCCTCTAGTGCATTCTGCTGAACGCGTGCGCGTTGTTGCGTGCTGCATTGTCGCGTGCGCATTGAGGCTCCGCAGGTGCCCTCGCAGTGCTACACAACCGTATACCACTGTCCCGAAGACTCCATGGGCACATCCTACCATTGGGGTGGTTAGCCAATGTACAGGGCTCTCACAGAAATGACAGGTCCCATCATGACCTGAGTTGGGCGGGTGTCATTTCTGGAGGACTCAAGCACAACGGCAAAAGACGGTCAAAATGCACGGGGGCCTGGTCTGCTGTGGTCGCGCCGTTTCCGTCTGACCCAGCGTATGATATCACGTGGCATTGGGCGTTCGGGATCCACGGGTGCCCTCACGCAGCTGTGCGGCCCAGCATTGACATGATGTGGCAGAGCGCATTCAGTTTCAGCCGCGGTTCGCGTGCTGCTTGCAGCCCCACCCTCACATCCCACCGCCGTAATGCGTGCGCCTCGCACACCCGCGAGTCCCCCCCTCCCCCCTGCATTTCCATCGCAGTGCCGCTCCCCATGCCCTCTGGTGCTGGGTAGCCCTCCCGTGGCGCCCGTGGCACGCCCCTAAAAGGACAGAATCCCATCATCTCCACGACGGAAGAGTAAATGTGCATTTTTCAGTCACACGCCTCTTGGTGAACCAATTGCAGCCAGCTTGGGGGGTGCGACACAGGGGCAGACTGCCTGGGGGGGGGGGGGGAAGCGAAGGGAAGAATGGGTGACTGTCCAGGGCCCCGTCAAGAAACCGCAACCCGAGGAAATGTCACACAGGGGGGGAGGGGCGGGGGGCAAAGAAGTGCAGGATCTGCCACAACCTACACAGTCAACGTGTACATCCCGGGACACACACTGGCTCGCACTTCAAACAAAGGTACAGTGTGCATGACCCCTGGTGGCCGCATGATTCAGTTGTTGAGTGCGACCGGGTTGTGTGTCGGGGCGGGTGTGCGGGCTCTTCCGTGCTTCATGGCCAGGGGCGTGTTTTGTACGGCTGGTGCGCCCCGCAGTCAGGGTTGCGTTAGAAGGAAAGGGGCCGCAGAAGCGGTCCCAGAGGCGGTTGGATCGGCGGTTGGAGGAGGTTGCCAAAGCGGTTGGGGGAGGTTACTGTCGGTTACAAATGCATTTGAGCCTGACACTCGCCGCCAGGGCGACAGTAGCTGGGCATAGGCTGGGAGCCTGGGAGGGGGGGGGGGGGGGGCTCCCCCCCTTCCAATGCATCCCTGCCCGCAGCGTCGGTGAGGACGGGAACGAATAGGATGCCTGTCCCCTGGTCCTTCCGGCACAGGGTTGCGGGCCACCGTCACTCGTGAACCAGTACCCCCGACCCATTGCAGACAAACACTAGCAAGACCGATTGATTTCCCTCCCCGTTTCCACATGCGCACAGGATCCCGTCTGCATTTTATGCCAAGCCGGTCTCCAGGCTGGGCCACGGAATCGACCAGCCCACACCCAACTCACTCGCATCGCCTTTGGTTCCATGGGAAGTGCATACGCACCTCTGGTCCGGAGTGACTGACAAGATGTTGCGTGTTGGTGCATTCTCTTCATTCTATATGCCAGGGGATGGAGCCCTTTTTAATCTTGTGAAGCGTGAGCACACGTCGGCGCAAATTCTATGAGTGTCCGCTCGACTCGTACCAATAAACTCTTCGCAGAAAATGACGTTGGCGACGTTGCGAGCTCCGCACGCTCAAGCCTCCCCTCCCCGTAAGATATGAGTTCCAAAGGCATGCAAGGCAGATGAATTGCGTGTGTCCCCACAAACGTATGTGTGATCGATGTCAATTGTGATGAGTAAATGCTTTTCCTTCGTTTGGCCGTTTTGAGCAGGCTCTAGGCTTGTTTTGGGCGAAAACTGGCCGTTTTTGGCCCAGAAGAGCCCCGATTCGCAAGAGCACCCCCCGGCTTGGCGCCTGCACCCCGGGGCGCTATCGTTCAGTTTTTGGCTCAAAAATTGGATTCTTGGAACGGGTCCTTGTATATTGCCGGCTTTCCTTCGAAGTACCTCACCGTCGAGCAGTGGTTTTGTTGTTGGCCCGGTGGGGGCTGCCCACTGCACCTCAACAAACAGACGCTACCAATCGTGTGCGTGTCCCCTGCACCGCTGCTGCTTTGTCGATGGCGGGCCCTTGTGTGTCTCGTACGGGGCCCCCGTTTCGCCACAGGTGTTCCCCTTGTCGTTCGCGCTGAACGCGGCATACCAACGGCGGGAATCGGCGCTTCAAATCCTGTCCAACGTAAAGGGCTGCGCCCTGTCTATATATATGTGCCACAAGTGCTGGAGATATTCTCAGCCAGATCTGCCAGGTCCGTACCTCCCCCTCGCACCTGTGCAACAATTAATCAGGAGCACTATGCAGGGAGGTATTCGAATGGCCATACACCGCAGGAGGAGGGGGGGTTACCCCCCACCCCCCCCGAGACCGAAGTGACCATCGTGGGAAAAAACGCAATTTGCAATCCATTTTTGGTACACAAACTTTCTGTTCCCAGACCCCCCTCCCCCTTTCTAATACTTCCCTCGTACTTTGTGGCTTGCACTACTTCCATGTGGGTCGGGTGAGCTGACCTTCTCGCCCTTTCCCCTTGACTTCCCTCCGCGTCCTCGAGCTCTGGTGAACATTACGCCAACCGGTTCCCCAACAAGGGCCCTCCAGGGACCGATGGCCCTTGCCCACCCGCTTTCCAGACACTTACAACGTCGAATCAGCACAGAACATCAACATCATCTTCGGCGCCATTAGGGACTACCTGCAGGCCATCAGCGAGAGCCACAAGGAGCATGTCCTCAATGGCATCTACGTGGCGATGCTGGATCTGTCCGTGCACACTGACCTCCTCCGCCTCTCAGGTGCTGTTTGGCCTCGCCCCTTGTGCAGCACACCTCCCGAGGTCTCTTTGTGGGTTTTCTGGATCAGAACTGCCCACCCGGCGTGACCACGGAACTACCTGCGCGGGACCACCGCCGGAAGTCGGCTGGCGGCCGCCCCCATGATGACCGGGTGGCACTACACGGTGACCGACCAGCCTTTCTGGACCCCCCGCCCCTGCCGCAGAGATGCAGTCGGTCCTCGCTCTGACATTGCGTTATTGGCCGAGCGTTTTGTCACAGGCACACACCAATTTGTACGGTCCCTCCCTCCCACTCCCTTTTGAAGTTATTGTGCCTTCGAGTGGTTGCAATCCAGTAGCTCTTGGTGGGTGGCGTGCAGGGCTTCTTTAGAATAATTAAAAACCAAGGGGGGGGGACCCCTCCCCCAAAACCCCCTCCCCCCCTCCCCAGACCAAAGTGACCATAGTGGGAAAAAACGAAATTTACAATAGGGAAAATCTGGTCAGGCCATTTTTGGTACACCAAGTTTTGGGTCCAAAACCCCCTCCCCCCCCCCCCTGCTCAAAAGAAGCCCTGGCGTGTTAAAGAGGGGAATGGTTCCACCCAAACCTTCGCTTAGCTCACCTTCAGTAGGCTTTATCCCCCCCTCATCCCTCGCTCTGTAGCGTCCACTGTGGAAGCTCTTGGGCCTAAGTGGAGCCTAAGGCGAAGCCCGCAGGTTCTTTTACAGAGGCGGCAGCGATCCTTCTGCTCTACCACGTGCTGCTGTCACTGCATGAGGTCAGGTGCAGAGCTTCAAGGACCCCAGGGAATCCACGAAGTGCCGGGGATTGCAGGCCCGCCCCCGCAGCCCAGGCAGGGAGGAGCCGGGGAGGGGCCGGGCGGAGCGGGGAAGGGCTTTCTTTCGGGGTTGGGAGGGAAGGGGCTCTCCACCCGTCCGCTGCGTGCTTCACTCTGCGAGGCAAGATCAGGGCGGTCCTTGAGACCAAAGAAAAAAAAAACGGCTGGAATCCCTCAAACCCCAGCGCAACGGTGAACCGACGGCGGTTGGTCGGGAACCGACGGCAGTTTGACGGTAACTAGAGCGGTCCCCTGGGGGCGGTCCTTCATGCACAAAAAGAAACAAAACTGTGAACGTCCTTCAGGACCGCCCTGTGCAAGAGCCCCAACCGCCACCCTTGTGCCGGTGCCCAATCGCAGCTTCGTGGTGTCGCAGGCATTCCCGCGCCGCTGGTCGGGCGCTGTTTCCACGACATTCGGGAGCTGGTGACCAATTTCGAGCGCCTGCGGGTCTTCAGTGACTACCGGACGCCCTGTGTTATCCGGAGCTTTATCAAAGTGTCGATCCTCATGGCTGCAGGTGCGCCCCTGCGCGTGAGAACTAGCTCTGTGCGTGTGGGTGCAGCTATCTGTGTGTATGTGTGTGTGTGTGTGTGTGTGTGTGTGTGTGTGGTGTGAAGAGGAAAGACATGTCCAATGTTTGGATACCGCTCTGATTCTAGTCCTGGTGCTTGCTCTCTGAGCAATTTCAGGTCTTGGGCTAGAGTATGCCTGTGCAAGGGGGAACACACGTTTGCGTGCGTGCGTGCCTGCGTGCGTGCGTGCGAGTGAGTGATTGGGATGACTAGGGGAGTAAGTGGGTGAGTGAGTCAATTAGTAAGTCATTGCGTAAGTGAATGGGTGAGTGAATGAATGAATGAGTCAATTAGTCAATAAATGGGTGAGTGGGTGAGTGGGTGAGCGAACGATTGAGTGGGTGCATGAGTGAGTGAATGAGTGAATGAGGGACTGTGTGAGTGAATGAGTAAATGGGTGAACGGTGAGACAGTGAGTGAGTCAGCCAGTCAGTCAGTCAGTGTTGCTTAGTTTCTGTGGTTACAGAGCTCACAGCTCAGTGGCTGCGTACAATTGTGTGCAATCAGCACAGTTGGTGTCGGTTCGTATGGGTCACGTGGTATATGTGGTGAGTGTGACCAGGGCGGCTTGCAGGGTGTGTGTGGTGAGTGTCATTAGTGCAGGATGTGTTTAGTGTGTCTGATTACTGAGGCTTACTGAGGATGCGTGGCACAGCTGAAATTGGAGTGGAAAATGATCAACCCCGACTACTAATGTATCCTAGATCTCTGCTCTCTGTGGTGTAGACAAGAGCAGTACACTCTAGCAGTAAGCTGTAGGATTGAAATATGAGCCAAATATGAGCAAATATCCTAGTGTTCTAGGATCTTGAAGCTCTGAGAGGTCTAGTAGAGTGGCCAGCCTGTTGTCTTTCTGTTGCCCCCCCTCTCCTGTCCTCGGGCTTTGCACTGCTGGGCTCGGCTTCGCTGACACATTGTGCTGTCTTCAGTGTTCATGGCACCGTACTTCGCTTGGATTAGCAAATCGCAATCACAGCCGTATTTGGGCTATGTCCTGTCCCTTGTATTATTTTGGCTTCTGACTGCAATGTCTAATGTGCAGGTGCGTCATTGCTTGCCTCACAGAACCACACAGGTAAACAGGGTACATGGGCCTGTCAGCCCTTTCAAGCGATCCCTTCCAGCCTCTCTTCCCACACCAGTTGTCCATCTCTCACCGTTCCTGCACAGACATCCTAAGTACAAAAACGGAGCGATCTGGGAAATGCCAACTTGTGTGGAAGCGAAGGGCGGAGTAATCCACAAGGCATAATGGGAAGTTGGAAAATTCACCCGGTACAACTGTAAGCACATTTTAGTCATGCCAGGTTTGTATGATTGACAGGCAAACCGTGTCGACAGAACTTCCCGAAACGGATCTTGTTTACCAAACCGTCCACTATGAGCTTCAAGCTGTTGGAGGGATAGGTGGCTATGTTAAACAGGGGAAGTTTACGAAAGGCCCCACCTACACCTTCACATAGCTCATCTCAATTGGGCTTCAACCCCCCCTCCCATCCCCCCTCCCCCACTCCCTCTCCACATATGCACTCCCCCACAGTCACACACAAGCTGCAGGCATGCCTCCATAAACCATAACCCAACAAGTTAAACCGGTAGTACCAACCAGCGACCCGATCCCCCCTTGATGGTGCACCACCCCCACTACCTGCATTCCCCCATCCCTGACCTTGACCAACGACCAGGTCGCCACTAGTTGTACTGCCAAAGGTCAGGGAAAACGGGGAAACAGTAAACAACGCCGGAAAATTTGGGGAAATGGGGGAATACAGGGGGGAAATGGGGGAAACGGGGGGGGGAAACAGGGGAAATGGCGGGTGGGGGGGCAAAGTGAGACCTGGTCCACGGCACAAAAAAGGGCGCCCATGGCCGCTTCCACCCCCAACAAATTATGGTTGGGATGACGATCCAAGGAAGAGGAGGCGGGTATAGATGCAGGAGGTGACGATGGGGGGCTGTTGATAGTAATATGGAGGCTGAAGGGGAGGCAGAAGTGGAGGCAGGTGCAGAAGCAGAAGGGGACGACGGGGGGGGGCGAGGGGTTGATGGTGATGTAGAGGCTAAATGGGGCGGCGCAGGGTGTGTTTCCTCATTACCCCAAGGGCCAGGCTGGATGCAAGTTCCAAACCCCCTGCTAGTATGAGGCTACCAGGCAATGCTCGTGACAGGAAGTGGTCGAATGCAAAGTCGGCCCCCAATGCGTTCGGCATATGTGCTGTGGCAATGGGAACCACTGCTACGACATTGCAAATGCAGATGTCAGATGAATTGGCCCACTTCCAAGGCTCAACCAACAGAAATTGCAACCGCACATAAAGGGTGCCTTCATGAACATGAAAAGCGGACGACATGCCCGTCACAAAACACAAGACGGATATGCACTGCAAAGGTACGTAGTCTACAATTGGCAAGACACAACCATGAAATCCCAACTCCGTGATGCATTGTTCCTACCCCCCTATTTCGCCTTACACTATCTTCCCCCGTTCGCCCCCCTGTTTCCACCCCACTTCCCCCCTTCCTCGTTTCCTCGTTTGTCCCCGTATTCCCCGTTTTTGCCAGTTTCCTGCCTGTTTCCCCCCCTCGTTTTCGCCACGCCTGATTGCGAACCATTTCCCCTTTCTTCTTCCCGTTGAAAAAAATCGTCCCTGAATGCGTATGCCAAACGAACCTCTGGCGCCAAGCGTCGCCAAGGTTTTGGCAAGCATGGGCCATTGTCTTCCCTGGCTTCCCTGCTGCAGTTGTTCCTTCCCTTGAGGCACGGGGGGGCGGCCGGGCCCGGTCCTTGTATGCGACCCCCCCCAGCCCCCCCCCCCCCCCCCCCCCCGGGTTTTGAAAGATAGTGGTGCCGGGTCAGCCACCAACAAGTGTCCCTAGAGAAAACTGCCCGGCGCCGAAGGCGCCAATTTTTGTTTTCATACTATGTGTTTATACTCAAAATACTCAAAATTTTGTAGAGAATTCATATTTGTGTTAAAACAACAAGAAAAAATTTTGACCTGAAGGAGGGCTACAGGAGGGCTGCAAGCCCTAACAGCAACCCTAACCCTAACCCTAACCCTAGGGCTAACCCTAACCCTAGGGCCAACCCTAACCCTAACCTTAACCCTAACCCTAACCCCCCTCCCCTCACCCTTGGCTGGACTCCCCCCTGACCCCTGGCCAACCCCCCCCCCGACCCCCGGCTTGACCCCCCCCCCCGACCCCCGGCTGGACCCCCCCCCAACTGCCCCCCCCCCCCCCCCGAGTTTTGACAGATAGCTGGGGGGTGGGTCGCATCAGGACCGGTTGTAGTCGCCCCCCCGTGCCTTGAGGCCCCAGATTATCGGTGGCATGATTCGGTTGACCGATGGCGGTTGACTCACAACCGACGGAGGTTGGGGCTTCACCGGTGGCAGTTGATGGCCAACCGATTGCAGTTACTCGCCGGCTGGCGCTACAGAGGTCCGAGCGTACCGGAGGCTGGCAGTTTTTTGTTCTGCCTTAAGGACAGCCCTGCCCTTGATTTTCTGCACGTAGATTGCCGCTCCCTCCCCTCCGCTGCAGACAATGCTTGAGAACCCTTTCCTGACACCGGGTCGGGCGGCCGCGGAGGACGACATCAATTTGGATCACCTGCGCAGCATCCAGTCGCTGCGGACCCACGACGTGCGGAAGAAGAAGAAGAAGAAGGGCCAGAAGCCGCTCGGCGGCCCCCTCTCGCCCGGCGGCACTCGCTGCAGCCCGCGACATATCCCGATGACCTGAGTGAGGCCGTGTTGATGCGGGCTCAAGACTCGCTGACCGCGCCGGAGCCCCGAACCGTGTTGGTAGGCCGAGGCCGAGTACGCCCAGCAGGGCCTCCTCGTAGAATGCTCTTGGCTCTTGCAGCGGTTGTTTTGACCGACGGCAGCCTGCGATAAAGCGACGGTTGGTGATCTAGCGGGCGGCGATGTGTCGGCCACTGGCGGTTGGCGGTCACTCAATGGTCCACAACAGCCGTTGCAGAAGGCCCTGCTTTCTTCTCTTCTCCGTCGGCAACGAATCACCGACGGCCAATCGGCGACGGGATCCAGCAACAGCGGCCGGGCAGGCCGACGCATCCGCTGCTGCGCTGACCCTTCGCATCCGCGGCTCAGCAGCACCGGGAGGCCGCCGCGATCGCCACCGCCGCCAACGCCGGCGCAGCCTGACCACTGGAGGCAACGGCGGCGGCGGCGGCAGCAGCAAGCACCACCGGCATTGGTGGCGGCCACTGCTGCCGGTGCGTGCAATGCTTTCGGGACCACCAGCGACGCACTGCGGCCTTCAGCCTGTCCATGCGGAGGTGCTGGAGCGCAGAGTCCCTCCCCCTTCGCGCCCCGGCGGCGCCCGACCCTCAGGCGGCGCCATGGCCTCGGTTCGAACCCGGGCACCCCCTGCCAACGCCCTGCCCCCTGTCCTCTTCGCGAACCCGTCCCCTCTTGCCCGGACCCGAGAACGCACTTGCGCGGCCACGACGGATAACCTCAGGACATTGTGCCAGCCCGCCGCCTCTCCGGAGGACCGGATGGCCCAGAGGCCATCTTGCCTCTTAAGGGGGTGGGCGTGCCACACATATGAGGGGGGGCGGACAGGCTTGTACTTGAAGGGGGGAAAGTCCCCCCCCCCTTCGTTGGGGTGAGGGGCACCCGTGATCGTCTTGTGCCTTCACAGGGCACGAACAAGAGACATACTTCTGCATCGCATTGCGGGGGGGGTGCAGTTTAATGGTCGAGAGTGGGGAGTCCGTCTTGCTGCTCACGATTGCCTCATGTTTGCTTCAGCCGCTTGGTTCCAAGTGCAGCCTGGATGAGGTTGCCCGGGCGATCTCCGGACGCCAGCGTAAAGTTGCCTTTATCCCTCGGGCACTGACACTTTGGCGCCGAGGACAGAAAGCGTTCCTGCTTCTGGGGGATGACGGCTGAAGTGCGCGAAGTTTTCCGAAATTTTTGGAATTTTTTTGGAATTTTTTGGAATTTTTTTTTCCGCAAAATTCCCAAAAAGACGTTGCGCGACTCATGTGCAGCCTGGGTTCCGTTGGGTGGGGGGGCGGGGGGGCCGAAGCCACCTTCACGTACCTGACTACAGGCAAGCCCAGTGCTCACACTGCCGGTGTTGTTTGTTCCGAGGGCCCTGCCAATGCTACCCGGACCCCCATGATCGCCACTACTGCCAACGGCGACGCTGTTCTCGATGCAGTTCCCCTCGCGAACCTCCCCTCCCTCTCCTGTGCGCAGCACGGCGCGTGGCTGCGGAGTGCTCGGGGGCGCTTGTGCCGCGCCACCCCACCCCCGCGCAGCCCTGTGACAAGACATACCGTACGGCACATCTTCAACGACGCGCGCACCACAACACGCGTTGCATCGCATCGCATCCCGCATCAGCAGGCAGCGACGACCAGAGGCAGCTTGTGGAGGGAAGACCGGGTGACTGTCCAGGGCCCCGGAAGGAAACCAATGCAGGACGAGGCCCGCAGCACCAGCCACGGCCCCTGAAGACGGAGCACGGGCAGCGCCCCACCACCGCAGCAACACGCACCGGCCCGAGGGCCGAGCAGACAGCGACCACCCGACGCACTTACTGAATGGGAAGAGGGGCCTGTTTGCGGTGCCCCGGCGGCTGCTGCGGGCCGGGGACGATCGGTCTATGTGAGCCGGAGCAGTGGCATCGTTTTTTGCGAAACAGAAGCCACAGGATTGATCGGTATGTGCGTCATTGGGTGGCATGCCGCCTTTGATCCGATGTACGGGATCGGTGGTGTGTGAGGCAACAACAGTTTGTATGTACAGAGCAGTCATGTTCCAAGATGGGGTATCTGTCGGACCACCCGTTCATGTTGGCCCAGACCAACGCAGCACTGCTCTGATATCTGCCGCACGGATACCGCGGTGCCCAACCCACCGTTGTGGACACGTCTCTGAGGGGCCAGGGGGCTACTCTGGGCTCAAAGCGTCCGGGAGTGTCAGCAGGCCCACGCCAATGTCAACCGCCTGCAGCGTTTCGAAAGTGGTGGGGCTTGGGGATGCCACCGCCGCGTCCCTCATTCGCGAACAATTCGACGAGATGAAGTCGCAGGCTCAAGGCCAAATGGCAAAGGACGAGATGAGTGTCTGTCAGCTCCAGTACAGTCTCCAGATGCGGCTCAGAGATCAGTCGCACGCGGTGGAGGTTGACCTCGGTTCTGAGTGGCTGGGGCACACCTTCGGAAGCCCGCTGCCGTGAGCAGCAGCGGCTCCAACGCCACGGTCCAGGGGTTAGAACCTGAACCAAAGGGGGGGGGCGGGATCCTCCTCCGAGCCGGCTCCCGTCTGTTGTTCTGAACACATCAACGGACACAAAACGGTCCATTCTGAAGGCCATGTCACATGTCACATGGATGTCATGCGGGGGCTGTTCATGTTGCAACCGTGTAGTACGGCCTGAAGGGGCTTTTGGAGGCTCAGGCTCTCCTTCTGTGTGGCCTGAAGGAGGGGTAGGTGTGCACGGGGGGCTCTCACCCTAACCCTTCGAGGTGGTATTTCATTCCGTCCCCATCAGTTCCGTCCGCCCCCAAGGGCCCACCAAACCGTTTTGTAACCGCCAGACCTTGTCCCCCAACCGCTTTGCCAACCACCCGACTACTTTTGAAACGCCCCACCAGCCTCCTGCCCCCTGAAGTGCTGGAGACGGGGCCGAACTGGATTCCAGTGGGGCTGGAGGCGGAGGGCGGGCCCCTCCCTGGCGTCAGCCCAACGCTCTTTGACGTCGTCATCGGACGCACGTCCACAGCTTTGGTCGTGGGTTTGGGCATGTGTGGAATTCCGCCCTGGGACATGTGGTACCGTTGGCGGTTACTGGAGCCCTGCACCGCAATTCCTGCGTTCTGCTACCCATCGCCATCTCTGATCAGTTTTTTGTACATGCGTTTCGTTTGCTGGCTGTTGGGGGAGCACTCGCAGTGCAGCGCAGTCCCGTTATCCGGCCAGGCTTTGTTCGTAAGGAATTAACACGTAAGGGGGGGGGGGGTCTGGGTGGGTCCCGCAAAGGGCCGCTGAACCTAACTTGATTTCCCTCAGCCATTTTTTGGCCAATCTTTGGTCAAGATTTTTTTTTGGGTGGGTGGGTCTCAAGAGTCAAAAGACCCCCTCCCCAAAAAAACTATAAACCTAGCCTGTCTCCGGCCATGGGCGATCAGGCATCCCCCCCCCCCCCCAGGCATGCGGCAACACACCGTCAGGTTTCCAAAGTATTGCGCTATTTCTTTTCTTTTCACTAAGGACGGCCCAGGGCCTTCCGTGGCAGGGTTGCATTTCAACCGCCTGCGGTTGACGCTCCATCTTTTCGAGGGGGGGGGGGGGGGGCTGTGGTCTGCTACGTCTGAGCACGACATGAGGCGCACGCCCTGCCCCCGGATGTCTCGTGCAGGGCCGTCCCTCGGAACGAGAGCCTTCAACTTCTTTCGTTGTTCCCGAAGGACGGCCTGGAGGCTGTCGCTGGCAGGAACCCTTTTATCGGCGGCAGTTAGCGATTCGCTGACGGGCAGCTCCTGGTCCGCCGACGAGTTTGTGATGTCCCCCGGTCGGCCGGCCGTCCTGTCGGTACACCCCCCCAGGGGGCCCTGCGCAATGCCGCCCTTGGGCTGCGATACTCGCCTTTGTCTGCATACCCCCCCCCCCCCCGCCGCGTACTGCCCCGTGCGGTGTTGGTCTGTGCCCCCCCCCGCCGCCGCGTACTGCTCCGTGCGGTGTTGGTCTGTGCCCCCCCCCCCCGCCGCGTACTGCTCCGTGCGGTGTTGGTCTGTGCCCCCCCCGCCGCCGCGTACTGCTCCGTGCGGTGTTGGTCTGTGGTGCCCAGCGGTTCTTGCGGGCCAGTCATCTCCGGTGCCAAGCAACGGGGGGGCCGATTGTCGATGGCGGTCCAAGGGGACTGACGGGGTCCAGCAACATGACGTCACCGCAGCTTCGGTGTGCACGTTGGGCAAATCGGTGCTGACTGGACACCGCTTCAGGTCGCGGTGCCAGGCACGGGATTGGTGCGCTCCCGGTGTGCACGGCACGGCGTGCTGCGGAGTGCTCGGGGGTGCTGCGGGATGGGATGCGATGCAACGCGTGTTGTGGCGCATGCGTTGTCTAAGACGTGCTGTATGGCGTGTCTTGTCACAGGGCTGCGCGGGGGTGGGGTGGCGGGGCATAAGGGCATGCTATACGACATATCTTTGTGGTGGGAGAGCTCGCACTGCGTGCGTGCGCTCATGTGCTCGATGTGATGATGCAGTCATGGCGCAGATGGAAGCACCATGCCCATCAGATGCATTGGGTACAACCCCCCGAAATTGAGCAACTTGGAAGCCTCGGGGGCAGCGGCCGGGCATGGTCCGTGCCTGACCCCCCCCTTCCCCAACCCAAAGCGAATGGAGGATTCCCTCCTCACAAGGCAAACACATACGTACACCGGGAGGTACCAATCGGCATACTCTTTCAGCCTTTATGGCACTCCACCCCCCAAACAGCCGGTCACCTGGTGCCGACAAGAACAGGGCGCCAAAGGGGGGCTCACTTTTTCACCCCAACACGTGTATCTCAAAGTGATTGATCAGCGCAAACCGGCACTGATGTAAGAGGCATTACACGATGGGAGTCCACCCTGCCCCACCCACCAAAATATGTTTCCCCACCGTCTGGGGACAAACAATGTCTACAGATTCCTCTGCAAAACGAGTGTTTGCGGGTGGTGCGAGCAGATGCTCGTTTACAACATCGTTGACCACGCTGTCCTGCCCAGACCTGTTCTGTGTGTTACACATCTGATTTAAACGCAACATGCTGGACACGGACGTGCATTGACGAGATTGTGCAGCGATTTGATTACCGGCCTGAGGAGGAGGTGAGGGCCCGGAAACTGCCATGACCCATCAGGCAGGACATGCACAGTGCGCCCCAAAAATTCTAGGAGAGTGGTCTCACGGTGGGGCCATGGAGGGGACCTCACATCACAAACGTGCCCTTAGGTTTCGACGTTATTTGACCAAACTCTTGCTACAATCACCACATGTGAGGCTGGGTTACTCGGCACGTGCTCCAACCGCAAACAATCAACAGTACCTGCCCTCAAAAAAAAAAACCTGATCGCACCATCCACTATCAACTGTGGTCTGCGGTGGCTTGTGTCATGGACAGTCATTGTACTGGAGGAACGTTTCCTTCGTTTATGTGCCTCAGTGCGTTGCTGATGTGCATTTCTGAGCGGCTTTGTGATTGCGGTCAATTCCAGTATGCCATTCAGGGATAAGGAGGGAGCGGTGCATGTGTGGTACCGCCGACAGGGGACTGTGGAATTTCACAATCATCAAGAAAGATTGCACTTTGCCCAAATATTGTGATCCACTCCCCTGTGCGCCCCTGTTTGACCTTGGAAGCCCTGGCCTTGGTTGCACAAAACGCATAAAAGTACGTGAAACTGAAAGTATCTCAATGGTTTACCCCATCCAAAGAACCATCCATCACATTCCCAGGGCCGTTATGGTGAATCTCCTCATTCTGGCATGTGGCACATACATAGCCTCCACAGAGGAATAGCAGAAGAGGAAGAGGATGGGGTGGCATTGGGGGAATTACCTGAACTGTGGACACAACATATGTGCGCTGTGCAAGGTTTTTGTATGACCCGCCGACCCGAATAAATTGCCTTTGGTGTCTCGGGTGCCTTAGATTTTGGCAGCTTTCCAAGGGTTCTGCCCATGGGGTAAATAATTGCGTTGCACTGAAGGGAGGATTTGGCTCGCAAGGTGGGCTTGTTCTAAAAACTTATGGGAATGGTGGTTTTCTTTTTTCAAAAGGGATACCAAGCTTTAGTCCCATACATTTGCAATTGGCACCAAAGGTTTTGCAGACAAGTCAGCACTACAGAAGCTCTGGGCTTCTAGGAACGTTGCACTGCATGCATGCCCACACGTGCCATGCAGGCTGCGCCAACATGGGTTCATCATTGAATGGTTGCTGCTTCAAGTGTGCCGAGTGTTTTCCAAGTCACACCGCAAACTTGTGTTGCTATGCTTTCTTGTGTTGGCTTTGCACTATTCACAGGAAGCGGATCAACCCCCCCAGGCATGCATTAGAGCAGAAAAAATGGAAGGAGGAGGTCCCCCCCCCCCCCCCGGGTCCAACCCCCCCCCCCCTCCCCCTCTTCCAATGCAGGTGAAAGTCTGAGTTGGGGTCCTGGAAAAAATTTTCCGTTCACAGTTTCAGGTGCAACTTGAGTGTGAATAACTGCCTGGTGGTAGCATCTTTCAATGCTGAAGCTTCTTGGGGGCACAATGTTGCGAGGCGGTCAAGAGTCTGAGGGATCTGTAGAGTGCTTTGTGTCATGTTGTCATGTTGTTCAAGCATCCAGAGAGCACCAGGAAATAACAGCAACCATCCAGAGAGCACCAGGAATCAATAGCAACATAGCAACATAGACGAAAAAATTTTCCTGGTGCCGAAACCATTCATGGAGCAGTTGTCAAGGAGAAGGGTCAACCCCCCCCCTCAGACCCCCCCCCCCCTCCGGACCCTCCAGCCCCCCCCCCTTCCTCCGCTCCAATGCGTCCCTGAACTCCCCCACCACAAACCAACCCACTTAACCACAAGTGATTCTCTCCTCAAAAGGCGAAAACGCACGTACACCCGGAAGTACCAACCGGCATACCCTTTCAGCATTTATAGCACCCCCAACCCCCCCGCCCCCCTCCAGGTCCAGTCCAATTGATGATGTGGTGAAGTGTTGGTAAAGGTTGTACAGGCTATTGCAGAGTGAGCCTCGCCTAGTACAGCAATCATAATGGGGACACACATAGCGCCAAGGGGGGGGGGGGGCAGATTTGTGTGACTCAGAATCTTCTGACTGTTCAGCGCTCCATTCCAAAGCACGGTCAGGCACCGGAAGAATTCTCAGAGGTCAGTGTTGGCGGTCATACTGCATACACAAATGGGAAGAAAAGGGAAGGGGAGGCCCACTACCGCTGCTGGTAGCTTCCCCCCCAGACTACAATAATCCAGTCGTTTGCTTCACTATTGAGCGGGTTCCTTGAACGATCCCTGTTTTTATTTTGTTGATTTGAACAGATTGCGTGTTGACCAATTATTGTTGATCAAATGATTGAAATGACTTCACAACATCCGATCCCCCCCCCCCCCCGCGGCGCATTTTCCAGATTGTCCCTGACCTCCCTATCTCTCAGTACATCTCGAAATGCTTGTGGGGCTCAAGGAAATGGATGACGCCAGTGATGATGATATGAGGGGGGGGTCACAAGGGAGCGATGTTTCGGACAGTGAGTCGACCGGGAGTAACGATGAAAACGTCATCAGTGTCACCAGCGAGGGATCACAGGAGCCACAGGAGTTGCCATTCTGCAGATGACAGCTCACCGGCTGCCAAGGGAGAGGGATGAGCTGACCTGCAGCAGCAGAACAAGCGCAGCACATGAACCGTAGACCAGCTGGACAACAATGTGAACTGCTTTGAACTGCTTGAGTGATGACCGAATGGCCTGTGACACGGGGGTGTTCGGTAGGGGTGTATCCGTCACGGGAGGGGGGGGGCGGCCGGGCCCGGTCCTTGTATGTGAACCCCAGCCCCCCCCCCCTCCTGAGTTTTGAAAGATAGCGGTGCGGGGGCCATGGCGCCAACGGCGCCAAATTTTTTGTCTCATGCTTAGTTGAAGGGGGTACTATGCCTTTGGTCCTTAAGACCCTTAAGACTTTCTTCCTGGCAAAGACGAGAAATTGCTATTATTGCATACATACCTCTATACTCCCATGTCCCCAAACACACACACCCCCTTGAGGTATGCATGTGGTAGTAGTAGGTTGCGCGCAGCCCCCCCCCCCCTCTTGGGACCCCCCCGCCGAGCTGCCAATACCCCCCCCCCCACCCTCCCGCCGACCCCCCCCCCCGCAAGTTTTGACAGATAGTTTGGGGGTGGGTCGCATCAGGACCGATTGTAGTTGCCCCCCCGTGGTATCCGTTGCGTCATGGCCCTGCGATCTATTTGCCTGTGGTCCTGCCTCCCCGCTGCTTCCAACAGAGAACTTCCACTCCGTTTTGGTTGGTGGCAGTCAGCCGGGCTGTGCTGCTGCATCAATGCCCGCACGGTGGTTCCACGCCACCGTTGTCCTCCTGCTGCTGACCCACCCCCTCAACGCTGGGATGACCTGGGAGTCCCAGCCGCGGGTCGCCATCACCAACGCCTCCACCATCACCATGACGCCCACGCCCACCCAGAGCGTGACCCTCACGCAGACCCCCCTCGTCATGCGGTGGTTCGGGACGCCGGACTTCCCCGGCAGCGGCACCCCCTCGTGGTCCCTGTCGTACGACCCCACAGCCACCCTCTCCTTCTCCAACACCTACACCCTCAGCGCCAGCCCCCGTGACACCCCGTCGGCCACTCTGCCCCGCCGCGCGACCCAAACGCCCTCGGAGCACCGGCTGACGGACACCCAAAGCGACACCCCCACGGGGGTGCCCACGCTGTCCCCCTCCGGCACCGAGCGCCCCTCCCCGACCCTGACCGAAACCGCCTCCGCCGTCGCGACGCGCGGCCACTCCGCCTCGCGCACCGCGACCCGCAGCCCCACCGTGACCCGCAGCCCCACCCCCACCTCGTCCCTCGACCCAGCCCCGACCGCGACGCCCACCGACACCGACCTCGGCACACCCTCCGCCTCGGCCTCCGCGGACCTCTCGCCCACGCTCACGCGGTCGATGTCGCCCGTGCCCACGCGGCCGCTGTCGCGCACGCTCACTCCTACCGAGTCCCGCGACCCCAGCGACACCGTCTCCGCGACCCCTGTGGTCACCAGCACCGTGTCGTGGGTGCCGCGCGACACCGGCAGCGCCAGCCCCTCCGCAACCGACAGCCTGGCCCTGTCCATGACGAAGGCCTCCGCGTCTGGCAGCCGGTCCCTCACCGCCACGGCCTCCGCGGACGTCACGGTCTCGGGGACGGTCACCGGGACCCGCCTCGTGGCCTCCTACACCCCCTCCTCCACCCGCTCCGTTACCTCCGCCCCCACCGCCTCCCTCAGCGACACCTACTCCTCCTCCTTCAGCCTCAGCCCCACCGCATCGCTGAGCGACACCCACACAAAGGTCCCCCGGAAGACCGCAGACGCGTCCTCCACCGCGACCCAGACCCCCTCCCGGTCCCCCATTGAGTCCTCCTCCGCCACCGACAGCCGGGTCCCGTCCCGCACCCGGAGCGCCGAGGACCTTCCCACCCGCACGGCCACCCTCAGCGCCCCGCCCACCCCCACCGACACGCCGTCGCAGACGCTGAGCCCCAGCGCCTCCGCCACGCAGTTCCCGGGCCTGACCGCCACCGTCTCCGCGCTGCCCACCGACACCGCCACGGGCTCCGCCGCCGGGTCCGTGACGCTCACCGCCACGCCGACGCAGACGCGGGAGCTGCTACCCACGGCCACGCTGACCACGAACCTCACAGCCCCGCTCTCCCTCGAGCCCAGCCTGACCCCCAGCCTCAACGCCACGCCCACGGCGCAGGCGCTGCGGACGGCCACGGGCACGGACGCCGACACCGCCACCCGCAGCCTGGACCTCAGCGGGACCCTGACGCTGTCAGCGTCGGAGGTGTACGCGATGACGGCCTCCCTGTCCGGCACCGACACCGCGACGGAGGCCGCGGCCGGCACCGGGTCGCTGACCGTGTCCCAGAGCACCACCGTGACCGCGACGCTCCCGGTGACGTCGGTCTTCTTCCTGTACACGTTCTCGGGGCTGGCGGTGAATTTCTTCGACGCGGCGTCGTTCGTCGCGACGGTCGCGCCCCTCCTCGGGGAAGACATGCAGGACTTCTCGGTGTACAACGTCCGGGAGTCGCCGTCGGCGCCCAGGTGTGCACCATCCGCCGCGGTGTTTGTGGTGCGTAGCGAGGACGCCTCTGAAGCACGGCCACAGTTCTTTTTCTTCGATTAACTCCCGTCGCCGCATCGTCTGCGCACCAAATCCCGGTGACAATGACAGTTGCAGTGGGACTGACAGCCGGTCGGAACCAGCAGAGGAGGAGGAGGAGGTGGTGGTGGGGAGTGATGGTACCCCTGGACCCAAGCCCAAGAAGGCCCCCCCGCAGCACCGTGCTCTGGATTGAAGGGGCCGATGGGCAGCAGGGGGTTGTGTTTGGCTCATTTGCCGATGTTCGCATGCGCGCCATGGTCACCGTACTGCCCTTGGAGTGCTGGTGGTGAGTGGGCGTACCCACAAACATGCATACCCCCCCCCCCCCCATAACAATAGCAACGCACTACCAGTAAGTCACACATTGGTGAGCTAGCACCCATGGCCTTGTGTGACATTCACGTTGCTGGTTGTGGTGAGCACCTCCCAGCCTGGGGTCTTCGTGATGACCGCATACCGGGCACGGATCAGGCCGTCAGGGGAGGACGCCATGGGCAGAAGTTGCAGTCTGGATTCCCACCCCAGGAAGGTGGATGCCCGCAGTAGTGCGGATGCCCGCAGTAGTGCGGATGCTCGCAGAAGTACGGATGCCTGCTTGTCATAGCAGAAGGTTCAAGGGCGAGAGGCCAATAGGCGCCGCCACAGGCTAACAGATCCAACCACCAAGGCCTTGTGCCAACCCCCCCCCCCCCCCATACCACGCAAATGCCAGACCTGGGAGGGCCGAGTGGGACCAGCTGCAATGCACCCAGATTGGACCTCTGGACCTCCCCCCCCCATTGCACCCAGATTTCTCAGCGGGAAAAAATCAAATTTACAAAAGGAAATATTGGTGGGGGCTATTTTTGGTGCACAAACTTTTGGGTTTCAGACCCCCCCCCCCCCCTACTCTCTTCCGCTGGCCGAGTGGGACCAGCTGCAATGCACCCGGTGAAGGAGTGACCCCTGACCAGGATGTACGCCTGACCCAATAGAGTCCCGATGAGCGCACCCCAAGCCATTCAGGGAAGGGAAAAGGCCAGAACACATCAGTGGACCTGAACGCACTGGATGCGACCAATGCGGACGGTGGGCGATGAAAGTCGCGGGGAGGAGGCGCGGCCACAGCCCAATGCGGACATTGCAACCCGACCATCGATGCCCCACAAGAAGTGCCGCACCACCCGACACATGCCAGGGCTGTCCTTGAAGAACGAGATATCTCTTTTTTTTTTCTCTTTAAGAGGGCGCTCTTGCCGCAGCGCGTGCGCAGTGCAAGCTTTGGGTATTTCTGGGGACCTGTCTGGTGATGATTGCAGCCATCAACAGGTCCCAGGAAACAATGCAAACGACCCAACAGCCTCTGGGATGCATTGGCAACCAAAAAAAAACTCAGGAAGACAGGTCTTGTGCTTGCAACTAAGCGTTTCTAGGGCTCTATGGGCTGTTTGCCTTGCATCTTGGGATAGTGCAACGGTGTTTGACCACTGAGAGTTGCCGCGGTGTGGACGCGGTGCGCGCGCGGTGCAACAACACCCTCTAAGGACGGCCGGAGGTTGTTGGTGGCAGGGTCCGTTCAACCGACGGCGGTTGGCACCCAACCGACGGGGGTTTGGTGCTTCACCGACGCCGGCTGGCCGATGACTAACGGCAGTTACTCGCCGGCTGGTGCTCTGTGGAGGTTCGATTGTACGAAGCCGGCAGTTTTGTTCTTTTTAGTCCTCAAGACAGCCCTGACACATGCCGTGGCCTTGTTGTCCCCTGATCTGGTCGCAGGGCCGAGAGTTGGGCCGCATGTCAGAGGAGGGCGAAAAAAGGTTTGCATGCACCGGGGGGGGGGGGGGCGATGAGCCCCCTGAAGGAGGGGGGGAGGGCGGGGGCTTGGGAAAGGGGCTCTCGTGACAGGCCGGTCCCAGGAACCTAATAATGACTCACCACCTGCGCCGCAAAGCGGTCCGGAAGAATTTTCTTTTCAAGAAAGATTTCCCCCATGATACATACCTCAAAATGATTGGCGCATCACGCGTGATCATTTTGAGCCTTTCGTGTTGGGGTACCTCAGGACCCCCCCCCCTCTTCCGCTGTCGGCCCGGTAGGGGTCCCCATCACGTGCGCCCTGAAGGGGGGAAGTCTGCAAAAGGGACTCCAGGCTCCAACGACCCCCCCCCCTCCCCAAGTGCGCCGAGGGACACCCGGAGGGAACGGGGGCGCCTTCCGGCGCCTTTGGACAAGCCGAACGGACGGTTGGTCCGGGGGTGCCGCACGATCGGAGCCCCGCACGCGATCCCGCCCCCGTTCCCGTTCCCTCGCCCGCAGGCTCCTGCCGCCCAACCCCGGGTCCGCGGGCCCCGAGAACATGACCGCGGGCTACCCCGGGGACCTGCTGGTGACCGTGGCCTGGCACAACGTCCTCGGCAACCCCGTGCTCTTCCAGCGCCGGGCGCAGCAGCTGCTTGGGGACCCTCAGCTCCCGGGCGCCGGGTACCGGCTGCAGGGCTACCGCGCCCTCAGCTTCTGCAAGCACTCGCCCTGCCAGAACGGGGGGCTGTGCGACGACGCGCGGGACTGCCACTGCGCCCCGGACTGGCACGGCCCCGCCTGCACCGACCACTGCAACCCCCAGGCCAACTGCAGCGACCACGGCCGCTGCAACTCCACCAGCGCGGAGTGCGTGTGCCGCGTCAACTACGACGGCGCGGCCTGCGACAACTGCTCCCTCGACCACTACGATTACCCCGTGTGCCGCCACTGCCACCCCGATCAGGAGTGCCACTCCCACGGGGCCTGCAACGCCGTGGGGTACTGCGTGTGCCAGGTCGGCTACACCGGCGCCAACTGCAACGTCTGCCAGGTTGTCTATCGCGCTCCCCCTCACCCCCCACACCCCAGGGCTGTGCTTGAGTGGCAAAATTGGAAGAAAGTTGGAAGGAGGAGCCCCCAGGGGGTGTTGTGGTCGATGAACATCTCGCGCCCATCAGCGAGCTACTGCTGCTTCCAGCCCGGGGGCAGGACGTATGACAAAACCGTAGCATCATAGATACTATTGTGTCTCTTATCGCATGCACATTTTGTTTGCAAGCCAGCGGTAGCACACTCATGATCAAAAGCAAATTTCTCTCCCCTCGATGCAGCCGTCGGCATCAGTCCACCGACACCCCGGCTCCTCCCCTTCACACACAGTCTCCTCTTACAAACCCCCAACTCCCCTCAAGGGGATGGTAGGGCAGAAAGTGCGGTTGTAGCAGCGACCCCCTTGCAACAGCTGACCTGCCGAACCCGAGAGCGCCCGGCCGGTACGATGAAGACACAATGTGTTGACGGATGGGCACAGGAGCAACAGGCAAAAGGTCTGGTATGTGGAACTTCATTGGATGTCAGAAGAAGTGCCGAACATCGCTGCCCATGCGCATCAGGACGTGCATGTGTGGAGCGCTAGGGGACCCCGGGGGGCTGCTTTAAGGGGAAGGGAGGCGGTTGGGAGCACTGAAGTGTCCGGCTCAGTGGGACCCACCCCTTTCTGATCCACGCCGACCTGGCGGATGCCGCTGGCAAGCCTGCTCCTGCGGTGACCACTGCTGAAACCCCCACCAGCGGCGTCATGGAAGTGCTTTCTTGACCAGCGCAGGCCCCGTAAAGAAACCACAGATGGACTATGTGTCACACAGGGGGAGGGTCAGAGGCCAAAAAAAAGGTTAGTGTACCTTACATCGACCTCCCATTCCGGGCCCCTTCGATAAATTCTCATTTTTTCCCGAGGAAACTTTTTCTGATGTGGGAGCGTGGGTGGGTGGGTGTGCCGAATCGTGGCGCATTCAACTCGAAGGCACGGAACGCAGTGCACGAGCCACCGGACGTCTGTACATCTGCGGCGGTGAGGGACCCCGAGCCTCGACAGTTGACAGGCATTCGGTGGTCAGGCGCCGCAACGCGTTTGTTGCAGCGGATCCCCCCGCACCCGCACCTGCAGCCCCACGTCGCACCCACCGCCGCTGGTCGCCAGAACCAGCGGTCCCAAGCCCCTGCAGGTCCAGTCTGCGTCAGGGGGCCTGGGAGATGCACCGACGGGGTGATGGGCAGAGTACCAGGCCACGACTTGGTGGCGATGTTTCCTTGTACTGGGGTGGGGGTGGGGGTGACCACCGCAACCCGCCGCCATAGAGAAACAGAAATGGTGGGGTCAAGAGAGCGGCTTGGCGGACCTTCAGGACAAGATCGACACTGCCTCATGCGGTGAAGAATACACGGGTGACTGTCCAGGGCCCCGTAAAGAAACCACAGATGGACTATGTGTCACACAGGGGGAGGGTCAGAGGCCAAAAAAAAAGGTCAGTGTACCTTACATCGACCTCCCATTCCGGGCCCCTTTGATAAATTTCATTTTTTCGCGAGGAAAATTTTTCTGATGTGGGAGCGTGGGTGGGTGGGTCAGGCGGAGGAGCCCGGGCTGCCATGCCCCCCCCCCCCCCCCACACGTACCGGCACGCCGTGGCCTGCAGAACCGAGGGGAACAATTCCTTGATAGGTAGCACCCACCACCGCCACTATGACTCCCTCCCCAACCTCAGCTTTCACCCTCACCCACACCCGTGCCCTGCCCGCCTTTACCTTCGCTTTTTGCCCTCCCCAGGAAAACTACTACGGGTACCCCCAGTGCGTCCAGTACGGGGCCGAAAGCTTCAGTGTCCAGCCCTCCAGCCCCGTCGTCACTTTCGAGCTCAGCCTGGACATATCGGGCATCGGCCTCAACGTGGGCGACCGCTTCCACTTCGCCCCCGCGCACACCAACTGCAGCCACACCGGGAGCGACGTAACCGTCACGCGGACGGTTACGACGCCGGACCCGTACGTGAACTCCGGCGACCGCACGGAGGTGGCCACGGCGCAGCAGGTGGTGGTGGTGCTGACGTTCGCAGTCGGCGGGGACTTCATCCTGTGCTACGACCAGGTCTGTGCCTGTGGCTCCCCTTCACCGTGCCCGTGCGCCATGCGTACCCCGATGTGCTTGTGAGCCGCCGGGTGGGAGGGGGGGGGAGGAGGTGACATCTTTTCTGGGTGTTGAAGGGGCATGTCCGAGTTTCCCCCATTTCGTGCGGAGCATTTGTACACAACTCCGGGGGGGGGGGGGTGCGTGGTGTGCCGAGGGGGGGGCACGCATGGGGTTTCGCGTGCTCGCCACTGCTTGCGCCTTGCAGCTGCACTTGCCACGGTCCCCCCGCAGCTGCCCCTGCCTCCATCTCCCCGCAGCTGCCACAAACGCCCCGGCTGCTCCTGCACTAACCCCTCGCAGCTGCACGGAGCTGCACCACTTTGTTGTGTGGGCTGGAGACCAGACTGCGAACGCTTTGATGACCGGATCCGATCGACTCACCATGGGCCATTTTGATTAGTGCTGCGGTACTGCGGGTTCGGCGTTTGCTGTGTCTGCGTGGTGTGTGTGGCGCTACATGCCACAGGTCTGTGGTACAAAACAGCCCCCCCGATGCCCGGGCTGGTCGTCCTCCAACCGCTGTCAGCTGCCCTGCAACCGCCGCGGTCGTCGGACCGCTGTGGAATGGCCCCCAACCGCCGTCTTGTGTGGCCGAAAAGCCGTCTGATGGGGCGTTCAAGTATGAACGAACCCGGGAAAAGAACCCCCCCCCCCCTCATCGCCTTTAGGGGGTGTCCACGCACCTGGCCAATGGCGAGGGCAGTTGCCCACCTCTGCGTGGACCCGACATCGAGCAGTGAAACAGGGACAATCCGGGGGCTCCGTTGGCGCAACCTGCCAAGGGAAAGGAAGGGTGTGTGGGGAGGTGAGGGTAGGCCAGACAGAGGGAGAGGGAGGGCACGAGGTGGTGAGAGGCCGATGGGCACCGCCGCCTACGGAGGGAGAGGGTTCAAGGGAAGGGCAGCCGTAAGTGGTGAGAGGCCGAGTAGCCGCCGCCAGCTGCAGACAGCAACACAACAAGTGTCATGCCAATCCCCCCCGGGAGCCCCATCCCCAAAAAACTTGAGTCTGTACCCCCGCCTTCCCATCCGGCAAATCTACTCCACCGTTATGGTCCTCCCGCCTCCGCAGCCCCAGCCTCTGCGCCTGCATTTGCCTCTGCAACAGGGCGGCTACGGACCGCGCCCCGTGGGCCAGACCCCCCTCACCGTGGCGTCCAGCGGTGTCGGCAGTGCGACGGTGGTGCCCTCCATGCCCTTGCTGGGGGAGGTCTTCACCCTCTACTTCGGGGGCGCTGGGCTGACCAGCAACCTGCAGTACTTCCTTGTGCCCGAGACCCAGTCCTGTGAGTCCGGCCTCCCCGGGATCCCGGTGGACTATGTGTCCGCCGCCAACGCCACCGTGCAGGTCGGCCCGCCCGTGCTCCCTGTGCGTGCAGTCCTACAGCTCTGCTGCTGACCTGCCTCGCCGCTTCGAACGAACCCTTCCAGTATCCAGTTACCCCCCGGTGAGTGACATACACGTCTTCAGCAAGCAGTGGTGAGCCCTTCACGATTTGATGCTTTGCGTGTGGTTTGATATTGAATAGGTACTGTGGACAAGGCGGTGAGTGGGTGCCTGCCTCCTTGATTGGACCCCCCCCCCCCCTAGGGTAGGGGTAGGACAAAAGCAGTGCCTGCCCTGAAAAAGTGCCTGCCTCCTCCAAGATTTCACCCCCCCCCCCTCCCCCCGTATCACAAAAAAGGCTTGACCCCCCCCCCCCCACCCCCCGAAGGGAAGGGCAGCGGTTGGTGGCAAGAGGCCAATAGGCGCCGCCGGCTGCAGACCGCAACATCACCAGGTGTCATGCCCCCCCCCCCCCCCCCGCGATAGACCGGACCTCTGGTCCCGGAACGGCATGCACGCAAATACACCGAATCATTGCACAGAATTTGCATTCCTCAAGGCGCTCTCTGGCTCCGCTGCCGATTGTGGTTTGGACAGAGGAATGAAGCACTGGAAGGCGGCTTCCGGTTATGTTGCCGTGCAAGAGGCACGCCAATGCCGCCCTTGTTGATTGTGTGGTATGAACGGTATGAACGGTGGATCGTAGCCCGCCCCCCGAAAAGCAACACAGCTCATGCCACACGGCCCACACGACGTGCAGGTCAGCATCATCAGCAATCAGTCTGGCGCGGTCCCTCCGCAACCTCCGATCCGTGCACAACACTGGCGGATTGTCTGTCACTTCACATGGGGTGTTTTCCGCAACTGTTGGTATCGTGGACCCCGGCGGTTTCATGTTCTGGTTGTGCACGAAGCCCCAAATTTGGTGTGCGTTGGGGCTGGGGATGATAATTTGGGGGATGCTGGTTCCTGTCCTGCCACTTGTCGTCTGGTTGTCCAGGCGTGCAGGCCATCACAGATGGGCCGGCACGGAAGTAGTGCCACTGGTCTGCTCACGGTGGGCGTGAACAACGCCCTTGTCAGAACAACGGGTGACGTTGTTTCCGGCAGTCTCAGTGCTTTGGCCGTTGCTGCAGGGCAGAGATGTATTAGAACAACCGTAGGAGCAGGGGGGGCTACCCGGCCGACAGAAAGCAGCGACCCGACGCAACGTGCGAAGGGAAGAACGGGTGACTGTCCAGGGCCCCGTAAAGGAACAACAACCCGACGGAATGTCACACGGGGGGGTTACCCCTCCCCCCCCCCCCTGGACCTCCCCCCCCGTTGCACCCAGATTTCTCAGCGGGAAAAAATGAAATTTACAAAAGGAAGTATTGGTGCGGGGTACAAACTTTTGGGTTTCAGACCCCCCCCCCCCCCTACTCTCTTCCGCTGGCCGAGTGGGACCAGCTGCAATGCACGCGGTGAAGGAGTGACCCCTGACCAGGATGTACGCCTGACCCAATAGAGTCCCGATGAGCGCACCCCAAGCCATTCAGGGAAGGGAAAAGGCCAGAACACATCAGTGGACCTGAACGCACTGGATGCGACCAATGCGGACGGTGGGCGATGAAAGTCGCGGGGAGGAGGCGCGGCCACAGCCCAATGCGGACATTGCAACCCGACCATCGATGCCCTCCCCTCTTCTAACACACGCTTGCTCCGCGGACCAAAGGGGTGCCTGCCTGCCTACCTGCCTACCTTCCGAAAGAACTAGCCTTACCTGCCTGCCCGCCTGCCCACTTACCTGCCTACATCGCTGCCTGCCTGCCTTCCTTCCTATCCCCCCCTTCTCCCTCCCTCCCTCCTCCCTACCCAATCACCCACACACACACCCGCCTGCCTGCCCATCCCCCTCTGTCCAGGCCGTTGCCCCCGCCCCGGGCGTCTACGCCATCTGCGCGTACATGCCCCCCTTGCCGCTGCTCGCCGCCCACGTTCGGCGGCCGCTGGCGGTGCAGAACGCATCGGTCTCCCGCCTCGCCCACGTCACCGTCGTCGACACCGGTGCCATCAACTTCACGACGATGCCCCTCCCGACCCAGTCGCAGGGCTTGCCCTGCAGCCAGCCTTTTGCGATGCAGGTCTGTCCTCTCTGTGCCTTTCCGGCATGTTTGGGTCGTCACCTGCCTTCTACGTCACGCTTCCCCCCTCCCTCCCTCCCTCCCTCCCTCCCTCCCTCCCTCCCTCCCATCCCCCATCCCCCTCCATCTTCTGCCCTTCCTCTGCCCCATGCCTCTGTTCCTCCCTCCCTCCCGACATCCCTCAAATGCTTTGATGTTCTCCGCGGTGTTGCATAGGCTCACGCCACCAAACCAACACAGGGTGGGTCTCAGATTGAAATCCTGGCCTGCAGAGGAGGTCAATACTGACCACGGACCCCGAAGCCTGCAGTGGCGGCTTACTTGATGGCTGGAGCGATGGCTGGGGACAGTTTAGGATGCACCACCCAAGGGGGCACTGGCATTGGCTGTGGGTGAGCCTTTGCTGCACGCTGCGTGGCTGGCAAACCCAGGCCAGTCCTGGAGATAGAATGTATCCCAAAACTTGTAATTATTGTATCCGACTGTATCCCAGGCTTTAGAAGTGTGTGTCCAGTGTGTATCCCAACTTTCAAGTGTGTGTATCACATGTGTATCCCAACTTTTTCTTCATTTATAGTCCTACGCGCTCAGGTCCCCAGTCCTTCGTTCCCTTGCGGCTCTTCCCCAGACACGATGAAGCAATAGTCTTTGAAGCCGCATCTTACAGCTCCCTCTGCAAAGGATGATGACTCCTCTTCTAGCTCAGGCTCCCCAGCCCCATTTTTCATGGTTTGCATGTATCACATGTGTATCCCAGGGTTCTAGAGTGTGTATCCTGTGTGTATCCCAAAAACAAAAAGTGTGTATCCCATGCTAGTGTGGATACACTCTATCTCCAGGTCTGACCCAGGCCCCTCGGCCAGGCTGTGTGCGGCCTTGCCTCGTGTGGGGTTGTTGGTGTTGCGGTGGCCATTGGAGCGGTGTCAGCTGAGGCTGAAGGGCAGCAGCAGCACGTGCTGCATGGTGGAAAACGATGGACTATGCATTGGGCATCCAAACTCATAGAAACATGGATGAAGTGTTCCTGTGCAGTTGGTGCCCTCCCCCCCCCCCCCCCCAAGCCCCTTTGGAGGAGGATTCCATCCTCAAAAAAGGCGAACACGACCGTGCACCCGGCCAGCATAGGCGACCAGGGCTCCTTTTAAGAACTCGGCACCACTGGGGGGGGGGGGGGGGGCACCACCCAACCACCCCCCCCTGGACCCTCCCCGCCTTTGAAAGATTGGGCCAAATTTTCTTCTGGGCCTTCGGGCAATCAAAATTTTCTTTGGCACCTTCGGCGCCGATTAGTTTAGACCAACAAATTTCTTCGGCGCCTCTAAAAACTCAGCACCACGGTGGAGGGTTGGACCCCCCCCTCCCCCCCAAAGGAGCCTTGTAGGCGACTCAACACAAAAGGGGGGCCTCAGGTGTCATTGGTGGCGATGGCTCATGGCCCATGGCACAATTGTGTGGGAACCATGTGGGACCCGTTGCGGAAGAAACAAATCATGGTGGCTGTGTAGGGGGTAGGGTCGCAAGTGTTAGCAGCCGTAACCTCTCTCTCTCTCCCTCTCTCTCTCCCTCTCCCTCTCTCTCTCTCTCTCTCTCTCTCTCTCTCTCTCCCTCTCTCTCCCTCTCTCTCTCTCTCTCTCTCTCTCTCCCTCTCTCTCCCTCTCTCTCTCTCTCTCTCTCTCTCTGTCTCTGTCTCTGTCCGTCTTTCCCCCGACCCGCTGTGCCCACCGACTGTACGTGGTACTGTTGTTTGGACTTCAACCTCTACCGTAGGGGCTCATCATTATGCCATACTGCCCCCCGTTGTTGGTCCCTCGCTCCCGCCCTCCCCGTCCCTCCTACCAACCCCTTGCATGACAATACATCGGTCGTCCCTGACAGACCTCTGTCTTTCCGCCAGGGCTGTGCCAGAGCCTTGTTGCCTCGATTCCGCCACCGGCTCTCACCCTCTGCCTGCGCTGTCCCATCCGCGTCTCCTCCCGCCGTCGCCTGCCTGCCACGCAGTCCCATCCTCTGCCATCCCACCGCTACAGGTCTGGGGCGTCAACCTGACCGACGCCGACGCCTTGTCCTTCACCGCCGGCGGTGGGAGCTGCGTGCCCCCGCGGACCTCCTACTCGGGTGTGGGCTGGGGCGGCGCCTGGCTGGCGGAGGGCATCGTGCTGCCCGCCGGCCTGCACAGCGTGTGCTACGACAACGGGCTGTTTGTGTCGCGGCTCGGGACGGTGGAGGTGACGCCCTTCCTGCCCCCCGAGATCACGGGGCTGTTCGGCGACGCGTGCGCTCCCAGTGGCGAGTCCCTGGCCCTCGTGGACTGCCCCACGCACGGCCGCGGGCCGCTGACCATCCACGGGCGCTTCTTCGGCAACGCGCGCGCTGTCGTGCGGATCGGGCCCCACGTCTGCCACAACGTCACCCACGTCGCCGGCCACGAGGACTCCGCCCTCGTCTGCGCCGACTGGCCCGGGTCCGGCGCCGGGCACCGCGTGCGCGTGGAGACCGAGAGCGCGACCTACGGCGTCTCCGCGCCGGCCCTCACGGTCTCATACAGCCCCGTCCCTGACGTCCGCAACGTGAGCGGCTGCCGTGACTTCGGGCCGTCGACAGCGGACTGCCCGACGGACGGGGCCACGCCGCTGACGATCCGCGGAGCGAATTTCGGGGCGTCCGGTGCGGAGGTGACGGTGGGTGGCGTGCCGTGCAACGTCACGCAGCAGTCCGACGCGCGCCTGGTCTGCCACGGCTACGGCATCCGCCACCTCCGCCCCGTCGGGCGGGTGTCGGCCCCGGTGCGCGTGCGCAACGCCCGGGGCGAGGCGGCCGACGGCGTCGGCACGGTCACCTACGCCGTGGTCCCGCAGGTGGAGGGCGTCCGGGGCTGCTGGGCCAACCCGCGCCCGAACGAGACCACCTTCTGCCCGACGGACGGCAGCCGCCCCGTCACGCTCGTCGGCCGCGACTTTCTGGGCTACGGCCCGTTCGACATCGTATCGGACACCCCCGGCGGCTTCGTCTGCCAGCAGCCCCAGCTCGTCAACGACTCCCACGCGGTGTGCCTGCACTACTCCTACACCCCCGGCACCGCGGTCAACGGCCAGTCGCAGACGCTGCGCGTGCGGCGCGGTCCGGAGGCCTCCCCACAGTCCGACGTGCGCATGGCCTACAGCCCGGTGCCGAGCATCACGGGCATTGCCGGCTGCAACGGCCGCAGCCCCATGCACACCGTCGGCTGCTCCGGCCTCGGGGATGCGGTGGTCACCATCACCGGGACCGACCTGGCGAGCCACAACGTGGTGGTGTACATCGGGAATGGCACGGTCGTGACCGGGGCTGACATCCTTGAGTTCAACCGAACGCAGATCGTGTTCACCAGGTCTGGAAGCGTGACTCGGTGGTTGTGGCAAGGGACCCCTCTCTGAAGGCCCCGACTCTTGTTCCTTAGCATCTGTGATTTCGCCCATCGTACTTTATGTCAAATGATGTGTCCGAGAGCCTGGGACACCCCCTGGGGGTGGGGGTGGGTGAAGATGTGGGTGGGTGGATTTGACCGTTTTTTTGGCCATTTTCCCTGGCCATCCCTGTTTGTCCGCTTTTTTGGGGTCTTGGGGGGAGCACCTGACGCGGCGCGAGTGCGGCGCGGAGAATAGGCAGTCTGGCCCTTTGGCTCCTTATGGCCCTTGGCCCGCCCATGTGAGATTGATGTTGACGAGGAAGGGGATGATGATGGCTGAAACAATCAAGTCAATGATGGAGATAGCAAGCGTTGCACTGAGAAAGAGATACTTTCTTCATGCAACACAGAGCACACACTTCACCCACACATGTGCGGTTGCTTTCTTGTGGATCGTGCCCAAGCAAAGCGCGTGGCTGTGAGAACGGGTCGCATCAGGACCATTCAGTGTCTTTGTCTTGTACCCCTCAATGGATCGCCGACACCCATTAGTTGAGCCAAAAATCGCTCATACTCGTCCACCGTAGACAAGTCTCCGCTGCTCGAAGAGGCGGTGCCCCCATCCCATTCTGCACTCGACCATGTCCCAGCATTGAAGCCCGAGGAATCCCCTGGGGATGAATTGCGGGCATAGGCAGCGTAGGTTGCTCGCGATATTGTTGTTCCCTTTGTTTTGGCACCCACACACTTGGGGATGGATTGCTGACGTGCAGCAGCTTAATTCATTGAGTTGCTCTTGTGCTCGTGCAATGTTTGTGGGAAGGAGGGATGCTCACATACACAGGTCCCGTCCCCAAGGGTTTGCTCTCCTCAGGGGACATTTGGGGAGGGTATAAAAGCCAACCCATTCTGGGTAAACCCGTTGTTCCAGTAGCGCGCGGTGTGCGTGTGGGGCGGATACTCTCCCTTAGGGGGTGGAGGCTTGGGAAGTCGCAAGTGTTGGCGCTTCGGTGTTGGGTGTAGATGTTGCCGTCTTTTCGGCTTCCTTGGTCCGTGCCCTTGCCTTTAGGATACTCCTGGTGCTGTTTCGTCCCTGTCCTCTTGCGCCACGGCGAAAATGTGTCCATGTAAGTATTTGTGTATGTATGTATGTACCTGTTTGCTACCAATCATATTGGGGTCAAAGGACTACCACTGGTCCCGAATGGCGTGGCGTCCTTTCTCCAACCTACAGCCCACAATGGGGTTAGGATTCGTGGTTATGCCTTTGTTTTTGGGCTGGGCTGAACTGAGCAGACCCCTCCTCCGGGGTACATGCGGTTGGGTGGTGGGTGGGTGCGTGGGTAGCCTTGGGTGGGTCAGCCGGGGCTGGCTAGGAGCCAACCCCCCCCCCCCCCTTGGGGTCCATAAGCAATGGTCTATTGGACCCATTTTCAAGGCATTTTGTGACTTTGGAGGGGCCAAAATGGCTTGCCATGGGCTCAAAAAGGGCTCATTTCACTTGTTTGTGCATCCAAAATGGTCTAGGATCATTTTTGGAAAAACACATTTTTGGCCCATTTTTGACCCATTTTTTGTCCCAAAACAGCCCATTTTCCTGGTCCTTTTGGGGAGCGTGCTGCAGTGGGGCCACGTGGTCACGCATGATCTGACAATTACGCCCAAAATGCCGCTGTTTCTTTTGCGGCTGAAAGTCGCAATTTACAGGGGGGAAAATACGTGAGTAGAGCTGCGGTCCTTCCTTCGGGTCGGCGCAGTCCTTGCGGTCGGCGCTCTGCCTCGTCCCCAGGGATTTGCTTGAAGGGGACGGGGGCTTTGGGGGCGATGCCAGAGCAGCCACAGAGCGGTTACACGGGATGTGAAAGCGGTTTGGGGGGGCGGATACTGGCGGTTGGAAATGCGGTTGGGGCTGGTGTTGGGCTACGGGAAGGCCTTTGGGGTGGGAGCCTCCCCTCCCCCTCTTCAAGCAATTCCCTGCTCGTCCCCTTTGGCGCCATCTTCGCCAGGTTCCCCGGCAAAGGGTTCAACCTCCCGGTCGTGGTCGTCTGCGACGGCGAGCCCTCCCAGCAGACCAACATCCTCCTGTCGTACCGCAGCGGCTGCCCCACCACCGCCAATGGCATCTGCAACGGCCCCCGCGGCGAGTGCAACGAGACGCTCGCGTCGTGCATGTGCAAGTGCGTCCCTGGGGGCGGCTGCTGGGACGGAGCGCTCTGCGATGCGTGCGAGTACGGGTACTGGGGCCCCCAGTGCCAGCACGCCTGCCCAGGCGGGGGGCTTAGCCCCTGCTCCCTCCACGGCGTCTGCGACTACGGGCGGACCGGGAACGGCACGTGCCATTGCTACAGCGGCCACGCCGGGCCCGACTGCTCCTTCGAGTGCCCGCGCGACGCCGTGCAGCGCGTGTGCGGGGGCCACGGCCTCTGCGAGCTGGACGCCGGGGCCCAGCGCGCGCTCTGCGCATGCCCGTCGCCCTTCACCGGCGCGGCCTGCGAGCTCTGCGGGATGGGGTACTGGGGCGGGGACTGCCAGGGGTACTGCCCTGGGATCCCCGTAGCCGTGCCGGCACCGGGCGGGACACCGCCGGTCCTGCCGTACGCCTGCAGCGGGCACGGCAGCTGCGACACCGGCACCGGGGCCTGCGCCTGCGACCCCGGGTACCTGCCGCCCACGTGCAACCGCACGTGCGACTGCGTGCACGGCAAGTGCACCCTCAGCAGCACGGAGACCAGCTTCCAGTGCCAGTGCCACTTCAACGCCCTCCAGGGCTTTTGGACGGGGCCCCTGTGCGACGTCTGCAACGTCCACTACAACGGCAGCGAGGCCTCGAACTGCACAACGCCCTGCCCCATGGTCAACGGGAGCGTGTGCAACGGCCACGGCGTCTGCGCGGATGGCGCATGCGTCTGCGACTCGGACTACTGCCAGGAAGGGGCCTGCACGAAGGACAAGGTGAGTACGCGCGTGCGTGTGCGCGCGCGCGTGTGTGTGTGTGCAACTGCAGAAAGGCGCCTAGTCGCTGATGGTCATGTCTTTTCTTTGACTGTTTGCGGCCTGACGAGAATCTACTTACGACCAGTGCCTGTGCCTGTCCTGTTCTTGCTGGTTCTGGGCTTTGGTCGCTTTGCGTCATCCGCGTGTGTGTGTGCAAAAATGGGACGGGCAGACATACACGAACACCATCATCCCACCGGTTTTTCCTGCCCCCGAAGCACCAGCCACAGCCGCAGCACCAAGCACGGGGCCTCACACACACACACACAGACACACACTCACATATGAAGCAACATGCACCGGCCCCACGGCCGAGCAGACAGCGATGACGCGACGCACTCTGCGAAGGGAAGACCGGGTGACTGTTAAGGCCCCCGTAAGGAAACCAACGAAGGACGAAATGTCACACAGCGGGTGGGGGGGGGGGGGGGGCTGCACTTGACACAGACGATGAAATCACAGGCTTCTCAAGACTGAGGTCAGCAGTACTGCTACTGTTGCTGTTACTTGCGACTTAACCCCCCACTCTTCAGCATACTCCTTCAGCCTTTGTAGCGTACTCACCCCCCCCCCCCCTTCAGAAGCTCGCTGGAGTCAGAGTGCTGATAACACCTGGGTACCTAGTTTATAACTCGGGGGAGGGGGCTACTGCTGGGCTAACTACTGGGCTCCGCGAACGCGGAAACGACACCAGCAAGAGCACCGGCCGCAGTGGCCGACAGAAAGTAGCGACCTGACGCAACATGCGAAGGGAAGAACGGGTGACTGTCCAGGGCCCCGTAAAGGAGCAACGACCAGACGGAATGTCACACAGGGGGGGTAACGCCTGCGCACACACTTCAAAAAAGAAAACTAGTGCAGAGAGTGGAGCAGAAATCGGTCGTACAACCAGGCGGAGCACCCAGGCTGCACTGTCCAGGCTTGCACAAAGCGGGGGGGAGGGGAGCCCCCCCCCCCCCCCCACCAGCTCGGTGTCACGGGACCGCTGGGGGCAGTGTTGCGAAAAACAGACCCCCAAATTCCCAAAAATGCAGAAATGGGCACACATGCTGCCGGATGCACAAGAGGCAATTGCAAAGGAACATGCAGATGCGGCGTATGTGGACGGTTCCCAAACAGAAACTGATGGTGTGGATCACGCACGGTATGCAGTGTGGTTTGCAGACAATGATCCCTGAAACACAGAGCAGGCAGTCCCACCACGTGAACGTCATCAACCGCCAGGGCAGAACTCAGGGGCAATGTTTTGCCTGTCAGTTCCTCTCTATTGTTGCACAGATCTCCGCTTTATTGGTGTATTGGGAAGGTATTGGGGACCACATCAGCCTGTCTGCCTTGTCTGTCTGCTCCCATAGAAGTGTAGGTACCCACATGTGCAGGCAGAAGCATGCCGCAGCATGCTGCAGCACAAGAAATTTTTCCGAGGGACCGCACTAGCTTGCTCAGGGCTGCCCTGCATGCGCTGAACACCAAGCGGGTGGACATAACACTGCACTTTCCATCAGCCAAGGTCTGACCTGGAGGTCAGGTTGGGGTGAAAATCCTTTTTTGTGTTTTTCATCCATTTTTGAATTCTCCATAAAATTGTGAGTATTTTGAGTATAGACACATAGGGTCGAACAAAAAATTTCCCCCTGCCCTATGCCTAAAACAAAATCTCCGGCGCTTCGGCGCCCACAAAACCATCGTCACGGATTCTGAACTGGCGTGCCTGGGCCGTACACACAAATGCCCAAATGCCAAATGCCCAAAATGGCACCGACATGGGTGGTTGGGGTCACGTGGCAGACTGTCACACACAGATCTGTGGTAGAGCCTCTGGGACAGTTGGAGGCTGCCGAGTGACAGTGTCGGTATTAAGGATGCAGTAGAAGGGAAGGGACCTCAGAGGCGACCCCAGAAGCGGTTAGACAGGCGGTTGGAGGAGGTCGCCAAAGCGGTTGGGGGGGCGGTTACTGTTGGTTGCAAATGCTGTTGGGGCTGGCACCTGCCGCCAGGGAGATAGTGGCTGGGCTTAGGCTGGGCACCCTGGAGGGGTGTACCCCCCCCACCACCCCTTCCAACGCACCCCTCGTCAGTATCCAGTGGGTCCCTTCACACGTGGGAATAACAGGTGTCGAAACAGCTGATCGGGGGGCGGCGAGAGGTGCCACAGAATCGCTCGTTCAGCTGCGGGCGGACCGATCGGTGCGGGACATATGGGCAGAGCCGGGGCGGCGTTTATGCCACGCCCTTGCGGGCGCACCGCTGCTGATCGCCCTACGCTCCTTCAGGCGTCGAACACCTGCTGCCCGCCGGACCACTGGCGGAGCAACAATGGGTGCGCCCCGTGCCCCAAGTTCAACGGCACGGTCTGCGCCGGGCACGGGCAGTGCAACTCCGTCGGGGCGTGCACGTGCGACACCGGCTACACCGGGGACCTCTGCAACGTCACCTGCACGGGCAACATCCCGGCAAGCGGCCCGTTCACGGCCGTGTGCTCCGGCCACGGCCTGTGTCAGGACCCCAGCGGGGCGTGCGTGTGCGAGACGGGCTGGGCGCTGGTGACGTGCGCGGCGGAGTGCCCCGGCGGCGCCGGCCGCGTGTGCTCCGGCCACGGCGCGTGCGACCACGCCACCGCGCAGTGCGTCTGCCACAACGACAACGCCCGCGGCCACTTCGCGAACGTCCTCCGGCAGGACTGCTCGGAGTGCGTCCCGGGGTACTTCGGGGCCCTGTGCAACACCACGTGCCAGGCCGACCCCCAGGGGCAGACCTGCAGCGGCCACGGCGCCTGCGTCCTGCCGGACGCGAACGCGCTCCCGCAGTGCCAGTGCTTCGCCTCGGACCTGCAGGGCCACTGGAACGGCTCCACGTGCGGGGACTGCCAGCCGGGCTACTACGGCCCCCTGTGCCGGCAGCAGTGCAAGGGCGGGGCCTGCAACCCGTGCTCGGGCCACGGCGCCTGCAGCGACGGGGTCAACGGGACCGGCTTCTGTGCGTGCGCGTCCGCCGTGTGGAGCCAGGAGGTGCACTGCAACGACTGCGTGGCGGGCCGCTACGGCGCGGACTGCCTCGGGCGGTGCCCGGGGCACCACCTGCTGTGCTTTGGGCACGGCGCCTGCTCCCAGGGCGTCATGGGGACCGGGGCCTGCACGTGCGACCCCGACGGGCACTGGGACGCCCGCCTGAGCTGCGCGGACTGCACCACCGGGTACTGGGGCGAGCTGTGCACGCGCGTCTGCCCCGGGACGCTGGTGGAGAACACGTGCAACGTGCAGGCGCACGCCGACAACCTCTGCGAGGACGGCGTCAACGGCACCGGCGCGTGCCGGTGTGCCGCCAATCTGTACCTGGGGCCCCAATGCCAGTACTTGTGCCCGTACAGCGCCGGGGCGGGCGGGGCCTGGGCGGGCTGCTCCGGGCACGGGACCTGCGCGCTGGTGGCCGGTACCAACACCACGCAGTGCACGTGCGACGCGCGGTGGACCGGGGCCGAGTGCGCCGCGTGCGCCTACGGGTTCGCCGGCTCGTCGTGCGCGATCGCGTGCGCGGCCAATGCCGCCGGGGAGATCTGCAGCGGGGCGAGCCAGGGCACCGCGCGCGGCGGCCGCAACGCGACGGAGTGCTTCTGCGAGTGCCGGCCCGGCTGGGCCGGTGCCGCCTGCGACGTCCCCTGCAAGGGCGGCGTGCAGACCCCGTGCAGTGGGAACGGGCTGTGCGACGCCGAGACGGGGCTATGCACGTGCACGGCGACCGCCGCCGGGGGCTTCTGGGCCGGGGAGGCGTGCGACGTGTGCCAGACCGGGTACATCGGGGCGGACTGCAAGCTGAAGTGCCCGGCCAACGCCACGGCCCACGTCTGCAGCGGCCACGGCACGTGCCACGTCAGCGCCGACACCGGGGCGGCCGTGTGCATCTGCGACCGGTACTGCGGCACGGCCTGCGACCAGCAGGACCTCGGCGACACCTGCCGCTGCCCGGAGAGCTACCGCTACGGCGTCGGCTGCGTGAACAACTGCCCCGGCACGACCGCCGGCAGCCCCCCGCAGCCCTGCAGCGGCCACGGGGTGTGCGAGAACATGCGCACCGCGATCGTGGGCCAGTGCTACTGCGCTGTGGGGTACCGGGGCGCCGGGTGCATGGACGTGTGCCCGGGCATCATCGACGCCAACACCAGCAGCCCCCGCGTGTGCGCCGGCCACGGCACCTGCGACTACACGGCGGGTGCCGCCACGGCCCTGGCCTGCGCCTGCGCGCCCGGGTACTGGGGGGCCGACTGTGCGGGGCGGTGCCCGCCGGACCCGCAGAATCCGTGCTCCGGCCACGGCAGCTGCGGCCTGGCGGACGGGCTCTGCTCGTGCGAGGCGGCCTGGAAGGGCGCCGCATGCGACCAGCCGTGCCCGGAGACCCCGGCGGGGCTGGTCTGCAACGGCGCAGCCCGCGGCACCTGCGTGCTGGACAACGCGACCCTGACTGCCGCTTGCGTGTGCGCCCGGGGCGCGACTGAGGGGTACTGGGCGGGCCGCGCGTGCGCGGACTGCCTGTCCGGATGGAGCGGGGCAGACTGCACGGTCCCGTGCGTCAACGGCAACACCTCCGGGCACCTGTGCGCATGCTTCGAGGGCTGGTGGGGCCCCAGCTGTACGCAGGAGTGCCCGGGCGGCGCCAACTACTCCTGCTCCACCCACGGCACGTGCGACATCGCGAGCGGCCTCTGCGCGTGCGACGCGTCGTGGTTCACCGACAGCTGTGCCGTGAATTGCACCCCGGCAAACTGCCGGGTCGTCGCCCCGGAGCTCGAGTTCCCCATGTGCAGCGCTGGCGGCAACTGCGTGGTATGCTGCTCCGTCCTTGCCTGTGGCGCCCCGGTGAGACTTCATGCCCGCCTCGGTTTGCCCAGTGTGCTGGGGGGCCGGGCAGGGCCAGTGCAGTGTTTCGTCATCCTGAAAGTCCAGGGCGATCGCCAATGTGTTCAACGGGGCGTCTCTCACACCGCGGTGCCATGCGGCTGTGCATTTTGAGGTGAGAATGTGCTATTTTTCAACCAGTTTGGAGGAACATTGTCCTGAACGGTCAGGACACGTCTTACTACACCACACCTCTCTCCACAACACATCTCTCTCTACGCCAGAGCTCTTCTTTTACCGCATCTCTTACCACACCACACCTCTTTCTACGCCACGCTGCTTGCTACACCACATCGCTCTCTACAACATGTAAATGCCCCACACTACACCTCTCTCTACACCATTCCTGACCACAACCCACCTCTCTGCACACTGCACCTCCCCCGCACCACGCCTCTCTCCACACACAATCGCCAGTGTGTCATGTCGGCGTCTCCAATGAGGGCCATTCTTCTTCCACGGCCATTGTGCTACCAAATGATTGCAAATGGGTGTTCCATGGAGGCGTCACTCACACCGCGGTGCCCGGCGGTGGTCCATTTTGAGGTGACAATGAGCTGCTTGTTAGCCTGTTTTCAGGGCATGTGAGAAGGAGGGATGTTTACACAGGTCTTGTACCCAAGGCGTTGCTCTCCTTAGGGGGCATTCTGGGAGGGGGGTAAAAGGGTGACCTGAAAATTGCTCTGGGGGGGGGGGGGGGGGGGGCACGCCCCCCCACGCCCCCCCCACGCCAACTACTGGGCTCCGCGAACGCGGAAACGACACCAGCAAGAGCACCGGCCGCAGCGGCCGACAGAAAGTAGCGACCCGACGCAACATGCGAAGGGAAGAACGGGTGACCGTCTAGGGCCCCGTAAAGGAGCAACAACCAGACGGAATGTCACACAGGGGGGCATGGAAGCCCGCCGAAGGAGGGGGGGGGGGGTTGGAGAAATGGGGTTCCGTGTCGGGCCCTTTGTTTTGTGTAAGAACGGATGTTGGCGCCAAAGGCGCAGGAACACAAATTTTGGCCCGAAAAAGTTTTTTCCACCAATAGTCCCCCCCCCCCCCCCATATTTGAGTAGTCAAAATGATCAGCGCGATGTGGGTATCATTTTGAGCCATAGATGTTGGGTCCACCCCCGCCCTGAACCCCCCCTGCCGTCACGGTGGCCAAGGAGGGGGGGGATTGGGAAAATGGGCCTCCGTGTCACCCCCCCCCCCCCCCGCAGAGCAATTTTCTTCCCGCCAAGCCAACCCATTCTGGGTAAACCCGCCGTAAAAGTAGCGTGCGGCCTGGAGACGCCGACATGACACCCATTTGCAATCATTTGATGGTCCAATTATCTGTTCGGTGCTGACAACGCGGAGGAATGTTCCGCTGGCGTCCGGGGGTCGCCCAGGCTCCCTCGCTCGCCCATCCCTTGGCCCAAGAACTCCCGGTGCATCACGTCCCTCCCCCACCCCTTCCCGCGTCATCACCCCCGGATCGCCTGGTGACAGACCTTATTTACAATTCCCTCTCCAAAGCTCGATTAATGGGACACATCTGGAAGTACCAAGTGTCATGCTTCCTTGACCTCTGTGGCAACCCTCCTGCTGGGCTAGGCTGGCCCTGGGCACGCAAGGCGTGATCAAGAGTAATCCATGTGCCCCCCCTTCGCCGCCCGCTCCCCACTCAGCCCCCTGCCTCCCTCCCACTCATCTCCTTCCAGTGCCTGGACAGCGCCGATGGGGTGGGGCTTGGCGGCGCCAGCGGGCACTTCACGGGGGAGTTCTGCGACACCTGCGTGGACGGGTTCTGGGGCAGCAAGTGCAACCTTGACTGCCCCTGCAACGGCCACGGGACCTGCACCCGTGACGATGGGCAGTGCATGTGCTACAGCGACCCGGTCAAGGGGTACTTCTCCGGGACCACGTGCGGGCAGTGCCAGGAAGGGTACCTGCCGCCCGCCTGCACGGGCATCAACGTGGACATCTCGGTCAACACGGGGGGCACGACACAGGAGGTGCCGCTGCAGGCCATGCAGTCCTTCCTCTACAGCGACCGGGGGTCGGGCCTGCTGTTTGCCGGCAACCGCCCGGTCGTGGTGTACTCGACATCGTCCGCCAACATTGCGGACACACCCTTCAAATATTACCCTCCGGTCAGCACCCTCCCTCCCCCTGCCTCACCCCCTCCCTCCCTCCCTCCCTCCTTCCTTTCTTCCTCCACAGGTGCACCGGTGGCAGACACTGTTTGGCAAGGGTACTTAAGTAGGTGCCAAGGTAATACAGTGTGCAAGATGCAGAACGGGAGGGGGCCCAAGGACCGCAGTGCTGCACAGTCCTGGGGCAGGCAGATTGCGCACTGCACAACGTGCTTTGCTCCAACTCCCTCCCTTCTTCCCTCCCTCCCTCCCTCCCTCCCTCCCTCCCTCCCTCCCTCCCTTCTTCCCTCCCTCCCTCCCTCCCTCCCTTCTTCCCTCCCTCCCTCCCTCCCTCCCTCCCTCCCTCCCTCCCTCCCTCCCTCCCTCCCTCCCTCCCTCCCTCCCTCCCCGCCTCCCTCCCAAGCAGGGGCGCCTTGCAACTGGGCAGGACCATTGCTCTGGAAACCCCGTGCATGACAGGCGTCAATGAGCCTGGTGGTACCTGACGTAGGATTGGGGTCACCACTGCGGGGGTGCCACAGCAGCAGGAACTGCCGAGCCAAAGAACTCGAGGACCGTTTCGGTTCTTACTGACAGAACGGAAACAGAGCTCCTCAGCAAGGAAGAAGGTTGAAGGGCGACCATTGCCTTACAAACCAACGATTCGCAGGCACTCTGAACGCAACGTTGGGCACCAACCACCGGGCGTTTGCGTGGCTACTGTTTGAACTTTGGACGGCCGGACAGACCTGATTTGCAGTGGATTGTGGCACGACATCCAACAAACAACGAACACTCCCGCCTGTTTGCTACTGCTGGGCTGACTGAGAGGTGCGCGCCGTCCACGCGTGCAATGAGGCATGAGATGGATGCGCTTTCCCGAACCCTCCCGGTCCCGATCGGAGCTGAATGAACAAAGAGATGGGGATAGAGATCATGGGGCGGGGTGGCTACGTATAGGGCCGGGTACCTGTTACCCCATCTATTTGAAATGATTATGTAGATTTATAGATTCTTTACTGATTGAATAATTTAAACATTGAAATTCATAATCATTATTTGTTGAGTGTTGATTAATAACACATCCCCCCTCCCCCCAAATACACACCCAGTTGCCCCCCCCCCCCCCCGCCCCCAAACCTAGTAGATAGGGTACCGCACCCCCCTCTCCGGCCCAGACCCCCACAACCTACGCCGATGGGGCTGATGTCCACCGTTGTTTGATGGCCAATGGGGAACAGCGGTTTCTCCAACGAGGGAACACGCGCCAGGCATCGTGCCATACACCGATTCAGAGTAATTGCCTTCTGGCCCAGGGGGGGATGTCAGGGGATGGCCACACCAGCCACGCGGGGAGGGGGCAGTGCATCCGGGGCTCAGACGGACGGGGGCAGCAGGGGTCCGCTTGAGGGAAAGAGGCGCCGAAGGGGCTTCGCAGGGGCAGCGAAAACCCGTAACTGCTGAGCAGTGCGGCGGCAGGAGGCGGTTGCGGCGGAGAACGGATCGCCTACCCGAAGCTGCATATTGGCAAGCCAAGGGAGGGTATTTGACCCTATGTGTGTGTGTGTGTGTGTGTTGTGTACAGTTGCTGGTTGTGTACAGTGTCAGTTTTGCCTCCTGTGAGGTAATGCATGTATGTGTTAGTCAGAGCTGGGCTGTACCCTGGTTTGTCTGTGTATTGCCTGCTGTTGACTGCATCCCCTGCACTCCAGAGCATCTGCTCTGGAGTGAGAGAAATTCTCTTTTGCACTTCTGTTTTGGTCGAACAGAGTGTGTGTGTGCACCCACTGTTTGTATTGTACTGTATTGTATACTACAAGAGTGTGTGTGTTGTGTGTTACGGTCGGGTGGAGAGTGATGGTGCACGTTACACGTACACTGTGCACTCTTTGGCAGACCAAAAGACGTCCAGGACTGCTCTGCAGTTCCTGAGGAGGTTCTCCAACCGCTTTTCTTGCTTTGTTCTTGTTTTGCGGTTCCCAACGCGCGCGTGCGCGTGTGTGTGAATGGTCTCCTCCATGTAGTGTGTGTGAATGGTCTCCTCCATGTAGTGTGTGTGAATGGTCTCCTCCATGTAGTGTGTGTGAATGGTCTCCTCCATGTAGTGTGTGTGAATGGTCTCCTCCATGTAGTGTGTGTGAATGGTCTCCTCCATGTAGTGTGTGTGAATGGTCTCCTCCATGTAGTGTGTGTGAATGGTCTCCTCCACCCCCACTGCTGCCCAGGGGCGCGTGACCTCACCGTGGTGTGGGGGTGAAACCGGGGGGGGGGTCCCCCCCGGGCTAACATGCAATCTGGGGGGTGCCCTGGTCCAGCCGCGGCGGCCAGGGCGCGGGATCGCACGCCCCACCCCCCGCCGGCCACCGTGGGGGAGTCACGATGGCACAGGGCGGGCTCCACCGGGGGGTGGCGGTATGCAGGAGTAACCCGGGTCCCCCTGTGACCCAGCCCTCTCCAGGGCTCGTGTGCGATTCCCTACCCCAGCCCATGACCCCTTTGTTCTGCACAGGTACATCATGGGTGGGGAGCGCATCACATCCAGCGCCCGTCCGGGCCTGGGACGCAACCACTGTGGCCGCGTGACCTCGTTCTCTTAGCCGGACGCCTTGTTGGCTGGGATGCCAGTGGCGAGTTCGCTGCGGCATTCCCCACGGTGTCAAGGCACGGAGACGTCGTCACCGCGTGGGAAACCAGAGGACGTATGAACGAAGGGGAGGCCCCCCCATGCCATCATGCAGTCGATTAACGTTGGAATATTCTGAAAGAAGGGGAGGCCCCCCGAGTTTATACCACGGGTAGCGCCAAGACAGGCGCTGCCAATATGAGAGTTTTATGAATTAAGGGGAGGCCCCCCGGTTGTTGTGCCGAGGAGGGGCGCCATCCCCTCCCGGCGAGGCGAAGTACGGCCTTTTGGAAACCTGAGGACATATGAACGAAGGGGAGGCCCCCCCATGCCAGTCGTGCAGTCGTTTCACGTTGAAATATTCTGAAAGAAGGGGAGGTCCCCCGAGTCTCTGCCACGGGTCCTGCCTGGGCCGCGGAGGGATAGGGACGCCCCGAGGGTTCGCCAGGTATTTCTCCTTCCCCCACACAGCGGCGGTCACACCCGAGTCCCTCCGGTCCAGCCTGGGCCGCGGGGGGATAGGGACGCCCCGTGGGTTCGCGAGGTATTTTTCCTTCCCCCACACAGCGGCGGTTACACCCGAGTCCCTCCGGTCCAGCCTGGGCCGCGGGGGGATAGGGACGCCCTGTGGGTTCGTCAGGTATTTTTCCTTCCCCCACACAGCGGCGGTTACACCCGAGTCCCTCCGGTCCAGCCTGGGCCGCGGGGGGATAGGGACGCCCCGTGGGTTCGTCAGGTATTTTTCCTTCCCCCACACAGCGGCGGTTACACCCGAGTCCCTCCGGTCCAGCCTGGGCCGCGGGGGGATAGGGACGCCCCGTGGGTTCGCCAGGTATTTTTCCTTCCCCCACACAGCGGCGGTTACACCCGAGTCCCTCCGGTCCAGCCTGGGCCGCGGGGGGATAGGGGCGCCCCGTGGGTTCGTCAGGTATTTTTCCTTCCCCCACACAGCGGCGGTTACACCCGAGTCCCTCCGGTCCATCCTGGGCCGCGGGGGGATAGGGACGCCCCGTGGGTTCGCCAGGTGTTTTTCCTTCCCCCACACAGCGGCGGTTACACCCGAGTCCCTCCGGTCCAGCCTGGGCCGCGGGGGGATAGGGGCGCCCCGTGGGTTCGTCAGGTATTTTTCCTTCCCCCACACAGCGGCGGTTACACCCGAGTCCCTCCGGTCCAGCCTGGGCCGCGGGGGGATAGGGACGCCCCGTGGGTTCGCCAGGTGTTTTTCCTTCCCCCACACAGCGGCGGTTACACCCGAGTCCCTCCGGTCCAGCCTGGGCCGCGGGGGGATAGGGACGCCCCGTGGGTTCGCCAGGTGTTTTTCCTTCCCCCACACAGCGGCGGTTACACCCGAGTCCCTCCGGTCCAGCCTGGGCCGCGGGGGGATAGGGGCGCCCCGTGGGTTCGTCAGGTATTTTTCCTTCCCCCACACAGCGGCGGTTACACCCGAGTCCCTCCGGTCCAGCCTGGGCCGCGGGGGGATAGGGACGCCCCGTGGGTTCGTCAGGTATTTTTCCTTCCCCCACACAGCGGCGGTTACACCCGAGTCCCTCCGGTCCAGCCTGGGCCGCGGAGGGATAGGGATGCCCCGTGGGTTCCTCAGGTATTTTTCCTTCCCCCACACAGCGGCGGTTACACCCGAATCCCTCCGGTCCAGCCTGGGCCGCGGGGGGATAGGGACGCCCCGTGGGTTCGCCAGGTATTTTTCCTTCCCCCACACAGCGGCGGTTACACCCGAGTCCCTCCGGTCCAGCCTGGGCCGCGGGGGGATAGGGGCGCCCCGTGGGTTCGTCAGGTATTTTTCCTTCCCCCACACAGCGGCGGTTACACCCGAGTCCCTCCGGTCCAGCCTGGGCCGCGGGGGGATAGGGACGGCCCGTGGGTTCGTCAGGTATTTTTCCTTCCCCCACACAGCGGCGGTTACACCCGAGTCCCTCCGGTCCAGCCTGGGCCGCGGGGGGATAGGGACGCCCCGAGGGTTCGTCAGGTATTTTTCCTTCCCCCACACAGCGGCGGTTACACCCGAGTCCCTCCGGTCCATCCTGGGCCGCGGGGGGATAGGGACGCCCCGTGGGTTCGCCAGGTATTTTTCCTTCCCCCACACAGCGGCGGTTACACCCGAGTCCCTCCGGTCTAGCCTGGGCCGCGGGGGGATAGGGACGCCCCGTGGGTTCGTCAAGTATTTTTCCCTCCCCCACACAGCGGCGGTTACACCCGAGTCCCTCCGGTCCAGCCTGGGCCGCGGGGGGATAGGGACGCCCCGTGGGTTCGCCAGGTATTTTTCCTTCCCCCACACAGCGGCGGTTACACCCGAGTCCCTCCGGTCCAGCCTGGGCCGCGGGGGGATAGGGACGCCCCGTGGGTTCGCCAGGTATTTTTCCTTCCCCCACACAGCGGCGGTTACACCCGAGTCCCTCCGGTCCAGCCTGGGCCGCGGGGGGATAGGGACGCCCCGTGGGTTCGCCAGGTATTTTTCCTTCCCCCACACAGCGGCGGTTACACCCGAGTCCCTCCGGTCCAGCCTGGGCCGCGGGGGGATAGGGACGCCCCGTGGGTTCGTCAGGTATTTATCCTTCCCCCACACAGCGGCGGTTACACCCGAGTCCCTCCGGTCCAGCCTGGGCCGCGGGGGGATAGGGACGCCCCGTGGGTTCGCCAGGTATTTTTCCTTCCCCCACACTTGGCTTTCGGACCATCGAGGCCCCCGCCGCTGAGGCGAGGGGGCCTCCTTCGCTTTGGGACCACCGAGGCCCCCGCCGCTAAGGCGAGGGGGCCTCTTTGGCTTTGGGACCGTCGAGGCCCCCGCCGCTGAGGCGAGGGGGCCTCCTTCGCTTTGGGACCATCGAGGCCCCCGCCGCTGAGGCGAGGGGGCCTCTTTGGCTTTGGGACCACCGAGGCCCCCGCCGCTGAGGCGAGGGGGCCTCCTGGGCTTTGGGACCATCGAGGCCCCCGCCGCTGAGGCGAGGGGGCCTCCTTCGCTTTGGGACCACCGAGGCCCCCTCCGCTGAGGCGAGGGGGCCTCCTTCGCATTGGGACCATCGAGGTCCCCTCCGCTGAGGCGAGGGGGCCTCCTTCGCTTTCGGACCACCGAGGCCCCCGCCGCTGAGGCGAGGGGGCCTCTTTCGTTTTGGGACCGTCGAGGCCCCCTCCGCTGAGGCGAGGGGGCCTCTTTGGCTTTGGGAACAACGAGGCCCCCGCCGCTGAGGCGAGGGGGCCTCTTTGGCTTTGGGACCATCGAGGTCCCCTCCGCTGAGGCGAGGGGGCCTCCTTTGCTTTGGGACCACCGAGGCCCCCGCCGCTGAGGCGAGGGGGCCTCTTTCGTTTTGGGACCGTCGAGGCCCCCGCCGCTGAGGCGAGGGGGCCTCTTTGGCTTTGGGACCACTGAGGCCCCCTCCGCTGAGGCGAGGGGGCCTCCTGGGCTTTGGGAACAACGAGGCCCCCGCCGCTGAGGCGAGGGGGCCTCTTTCGTTTTGGGACCATCGAGGCCCCCGCCGCTGAGGCGAGGGGGCCTCCTTCTCTTCGGGACCACCGAGGCCCCCGCCGCTGAGGCGAGGGGGCCTCCTTCTCTTCGGGACCACCGAGGCCCCCGCCGCTGGGGCGAGGGGGCCTCTTTGACTTCGGGACCACCGGGGCCCCCTCCGCTGAGGCGAGGGGGCCTCCTTCGCTTTCGGACCACCGAGGCCCCCGCCGCTGAGGCGAGGGGGCCTCTTTCGTTTTGCGACCGTCGAGGCCCCCGCAGTTGAGGCGAGGGGGCCTCTTTGGCTTTGGGACCACCGAGGTCCCCTCCGCTGAGGCGAGGGGGCCTCCTTTGCTTTGGGACCACTGAGGCCCCCTCCGCTGAGGCGAGGGGGCCTCCTTCGCATTGGGACCACCGAGGTCCCCTCCGCTGAGGCGAGGGGGCCTCCTTCGCTTTCGGACCATCGAGGCCCCCGCCGCTGAGGCGAGGGGGCCTCCTTCGCTTTGGGACCATCGAGGTCCCCTCCGCTGAGGCGAGGGGGCCTCCTTTGCTTTCGGACCATCGAGGCCCCCGCCGCTGAGGCGAGGGGGCCTCTTTCGTTTTGGGACCGTTGAGGCCCCCGCCGTTGAGGCGAGGGGGCCTCTTTGGCTTTGGGACCACTGAGGCCCCCGCCGCTAAGGCGAGGGGGCCTCCTGGGCTTTGGGAACAACGAGGCCCCCGCCGCTGAGGCGAAGGGGCCTCTTTCGTTTTGGGACCATCGAGGCCCCCGCCGCTGAGGCGAGGGGGCCTCCTTCGCTTTGGGACCACCGAGGCCCCCGCCGCTGAGGCGAGGGGGCCTCTTTGGCTTTGGGACCACCGAGGCCCCCGCCGCTGAGGCGAGGGGGCCTCCTTCTCTTCGGGACCACCGAGGCCCCCGCCGCTGGGGCGAGGGGGCCTCTTTGACTTTGGGACCACCGGGGCCCCCTCCGCTGAGGCGAGGGGGCCTCCTTTGCTTTCGGACACCGAGGCCCCCGCCGCTGAGGCGAGGGGGCCTCCTTCGCTGTGGGATCACCAAGGCCCCCGCCGTTGAGGCGAAGGGGCCTCTTTCGCTTTGGGACCACCGAGGCCCCCGCCGCTGGGGCGAGGGGGCCTCCTGGGCTTTGGGACCACCGAGGCCCCCGCCGCTGAGGCGAGGGGGCCTCCTTCGCTTTGGGACCACCGAGGCCCCCTCCGCTGAGGTGAGGGGGCCTCTTTCGCTTTGGGATCACCAAGGCCCCCGCCGCTGAGGCGAAGGGGCCTCTTTCGCTTTGGGATCACCAAGGCCCCCGCCGCTGAGGCGAGGGGGCCTCCTTCGCTTTGGATTCACCGAGGCGGGGGTTTGCGTGTCCCCTCCGCAGACGTGCGGCACTGCGGATTGGGGGGACACGACCGGAGGGTAAGAGGATGGCCCCGCGCACGGACACCTTCGGCAGAAGTGCCGTGCGCCGGGGGAGGGGGGGGGACCGGGCCACGGACCAAGCCCCCGTGATCCGCCGGCCAAACGCCGCCCAGTCGGTAGTACCTGGCGGCTAAGGGCCCACACCCGTGAGACTGCGTCCCCCTTCCCTTGGGGGGGTGGTGGACCGTGCCGGAAGTGGAGCCGGCGCTCCGCCTCGCCCCCCATTCCGTGCCCCTGGGAGGGGATCCGGCTACGTGTAGGGCGGGTGCATGCACGTAGCGCGGGCCAGGGGACAAGGGGAGGAGACGAAGAGGAGAGCCGCCGCCATGATGCTTAGCTGGACGGGTTGGGGTGAAACCTCCCTCCCGGTCGCTTTCCAGACCGTGGGGGGCCGGCGGGCACCATGGGGATGTGCCGCGGGGGCGCCCTACCGGGGGACCGCATCTCCTCCTCCTCCTCCTCCTCCATGTAGTGTGTGTGAATGGTCTCCTCCATGTAGTGTGTGTGAATGGTCTCCTCCATGTAGTGTGTGTGAATGGTCTCCTCCATGTAGTGTGTGTGAATGGTCTCCTCCATGTAGTGTGTGTGAATGGTCTCCTCCATGTAGTGTGTGTGAATGGTCTCCTCCATGTAGTGTGTGTGAATGGTCTCCTCCATGTAGTGTGTGTGAATGCGCAGATTGAAACAGGGAATTCAGACTAGAGCCTTCATTGGGGCTTCCTCGTTCACTTTGCTCGCTCAAGCTGACTGCAAGGTGCATAGAAACTCTGCCCTCTAGATGCACACATTGTCCCACAAAGGTTAGAGTTAGGGTTACCAAGCGGGGTCTCCTATTGGAGGGTTTACAACCAATTTTAGGGTCCAAGATGAGTGACATGTTGTAGCAAAGCAAGCAGCAGCAACAGCAGCAAGCAGCACAAAAAAAGAAGCCCCCCTCCCCCAAACCGGAAGCATTTTTGACCCAATCCCGCTCTCTGGACCCGCATGCTCACGCCATGGGGCTTGGCGTCCGGAACTGAGGTGAACCTTCCCTCCCCCTATTGTGTACATGGGATGGAAACGAGGTGTCCTGCATTGCAGGCTTTCGAAGACAACCTGGGACGTTTCGAAGGCCGTGGTATGGGGGGTTTCAGACGTACATGTTTGACTTTGCAGTCTGAAAAATTTACAGACCCGAAAACCCATTTGATGCCTTTGATGCATCAATGCCATGGTACAAAGCAGTCCAAGCCAGGTCCATCCCTGTTGAGTATCCCATCCAACCCAATTTAGTCTTCAATCTTCAATCTGAATTCAACACATTTCTACCCCATTCCACCCAATCCACACCAACCCAACCCAGCCACACTCCATGTGCGCAATCCGATTCCGTGCCATCCAACCCAATGCACTCCCATCTTAATTCAACCCAATTCAGCCTACTCCAAGCCAATCCACTCGATCCCATTCCAATCCAGGGCAACCTCCTCGCCGTCTCCGCATACACCTCCAACGTCTCCGGCACCACCCGAGTACACTTCGTTTTCAGCGATCCTGCTTGGCAGGCATACTGCGACGTCGCCAACTGCAACTCCACCGCCGGCTACCAGGTCAGCCAAATCCAGACCAGCTCACGCCACTTCACAGTACAGGCAGTGAGTGGGGAGGTGCTGTACACTTTGTTCGACCCCAATAGTGGGGTGGAGTACCGCGTCACAAGCACCACCGTTTATGGGCAGAACAACACCCAACTCTACGCAGCGCACTCGGGCTTCGTCATCAAAGCCGCCGCCCTGCAAGTGGTGGGCACCCAGTCCCGACTGCTGCTGGGGGGCACCGAGGCCTCCCTGTGGCAGATCGTCGCGGTATCGACCACCGGCGCCTGCGCGCCCAAGACGTGGCAAGGGGCCGTCCCGAGCATTTGCCAGAGGCTCGCAGAGACGCGTGTGATCCGGACGGGCGACTGCACGAGCGTTGAGGAGCTGGCGGTGATTGGCAACGAGCTGGTGGCGGTGGTGGTGCATGCGAATGGGCTGGCACTCGCGCAGAGCACCCTCCCAGCGGATGTCTGCCCCACGGCGTGGACGGCGCTCGACAGCATGTCTGTGAGCGTGCGGGAGCAGGTGAGCGCCGCTCCCTCCTTCGGCGGGTTGGGGGAGGGTTCTGGTTCTGGTTCTGGTGCACCAGGGCCATCTCCTGGTAAGGCAGTGACGGGCTCGGCGGCCCTGAGCATTCTCCCGCAACCGCCAACCGCTCCGTAGCCGGCTCTGGCTCCGCGCGCACGGCGTTGGGGTTCTGGCGTTGGTTCAGGTCTAGGGTGTGTCTCCTCGTTGTTGGGTGCCCCTGGGTGCTCTGCACCGCGCGCACCCCGTGTGTACTCCCTTGCGACCACTGGTCCCTCCAGCCCCCGCGACCAGCATCATTCGCCCGAATGCGGTCAGACCACACGGATCCTCCGCCCATGGACCATTCAGCAAATTCAGACCGAAGTTCAACCAGGTAGTCGGACCAAGTGATGACCAGACACTGAGGAGCACTCACCCTGTAGGTCACGATGGAACATGCTGGAAGTTGCCCGGCGAACATGGGAATGCCAACCGCTAGAGAGGTAAATACTGCCGAGCTATAAGGAACGTGGTGAACATCCTTTTTGGATTGATAAAGTCGAACCGAAGCCTGAAGCTCACCCGAATGTGCTGATTTGCCTATGGATAAAGCCGGATATACGTGCTGAGGTAGTACGACTCGTGACTTCATTTCGGCTGTCAAATCGTCGTATTCACTCATCGCTCAACTACAAAGCGTCAAAAGCTGTTGAAATTTGACAGTCAAAATTTCACAGGACATTGCATGCATGGAAGAGGCACCAGACACAACGTGTACAAACATCAACCCACTGCTACTACCAGAACTCTTCGGAGCTTTAGTACCTTTGTTGTCTTTCCTGCTCGACTGAATTTAACGCGACGCGTTCGCTAGCCCGATTGCGGTCAGACCATTCGGATCCTCCGCCCATGGGCGCACAGTTGCGAACCGATAACCGCTTAACAGCCAACCGATGACACTCAAGGTAGCTGAAGTGCAAACCGCAAAAATTCTGAAAGTCCCCGCGAGTCACAGGTGAGGAAATTAGGCAAGCAGAGAATTCACCGAATCCGCATAGTTCAACGTTCATTTGCGCTAATTACAGATTCAAACGAGGTCTTCTTTGATCAGAGCTTTTCATATGTGTCTGGGGGACCTGTGCGCGTGACCGGCCTGGGTGCAGAGACTGCACGCTTGAACACACTTGGTGGGCAGTGGTGCGTCTGCCTCATCCGGATAGCACCGTCCCCGGGAGGGGTATCCGCAACAGCGTGTCCCGGTGGTGGGAGCCGACATAGGCCCATCCGACTCGACGGGTTGGGGGAGGGGGGGCGTTTATGTGGGGACCGGGACCAGGGCTTCTTTAGAATAATTAAAAACCAAGGGGGGGGGACCCCTCCCCCAAAACCCCCCCCCTCCCCAGACCAAAGTGACCATAGTGGGAAAAAACGAAATTTACAATAGGGAAAATCTGGTCAGGCCATTTTTGGTACACCAAGTTTTGGGTCCAAAACCCCCTCCCCCCCCCCTGCTCAAAAGAAGCCCTGACCGGGACCCTTCCCCACCCCTTCCAGAGCCCCAACCCGTCGCCCATGGGGCGCACACTGGGGCTGCTGACCATCATGCGCTCCTCATGACAGAAAGGCGCCTCGTGCCGTGCCTGAACATGTCTTTGTTTTGACGCGGCACCTGATAACCCGTACGCTCAGGCTGCCTTGACCAGTGCCCTGTTTGTCTTGTGTGTGTGTGTGCGTGTGTGCGTGTGTGTGTGTGTGTCTGAGCTGCTCCGCACCACTGAACCATCCGCCACGCTCCCCCTGTCACACAACGGCGCCCAGTCGGGCCCCTTTTTGTTATTTGGGGCCCGCCGAGGCAGAAGTGCACTCAGACAACCGCTTTGCTGCTCTGTTTGCCCGCTTTCACGTGCGTGTTTGTGTGAGTGCGTGCGCCATGTGCGCGCGGCAGTCTCGGAAATGCGTGGTGGGGAGCTCAGGGGGTCCTTCTCAGGGTTGTGCATTGGGTTCCGCCTGCGGGTCGGGGGGGGGGGTGGGTGGGGGGAGTTTGCGTACTTGAAATGGGGCTCTCTATTTTGGCTCTCGATTCGAAAGTTCGTTTTTCCCCAGGGGACGATTTTTTTAGTCTTGGGTGGGAGGGTGGTTTGGCGTGGGTGGGTGGTTTGGCGTGGGTGGGTGGGTGGGCCCGCCAGATCAACCCCCCCCCCCCCGCCCCGTAGATAAGCACCTCCCTGGTCCTTCTGACGCGCGCTCTAACAAGCGTGGGATGGAAGTATGGCGAAGGATCCGAGGGGTGCCCCGGCCCCTCCTCCCTCTCAAACGCATCCGTGCGGCGCAGGTCACCATGCAGCCGACCGCCATCATCATCGACGAGTACAGCAGCGTGGGGTTCTTTGCGGCGCATCAGCTGGACGTCCAGGGCGACATCAGCGCCCCCAGCACCGTCTTCAAGTTCAGCATCCGCGAGCCCGGCGCCACCCTCCGAGTGTACGGGTCCCGGGATATGTCCAACAAGGCCAACATTTACCCGGAGATCGTGCAGGCCTTCGACCTGGACACGGTGTACCGCCGGCTCTGGGCGCTGGTGGTGACGGACAAGGGGCAGACTGCGTTCGACATGCAGGTCCTGGTCGGCTGTGGGGGACGGGACTGGGTGCGCGGCTGCGTCGGGTCGTGCCCCGTCCCGTTCCGCATTTCACATCCCCGCGGCATCCGCGGCCGAAGCATTGCGCTCGGGTGCGTAGGGTACTACGACGAGGGGCACAAAGCGCTGCGATTGCTCGCCTCCGAAGGAGTCCTATCACCCCCGTTGGCACGGACAGGCACGAGGGTTGAAGGGGGTGTCCATATCGCTCGCCGGGGGGCCCAGCCCACACAGGCCGCCGCGACGTGCGTCCAGGGCTCCTTTTAACAACTCAGCACCCCCCCCCCCCTGGACCCCCCCCCCCAAGTGATTGGGCCAAATTTTTCTCCGGGCCTTTGGCCAATTTAAAATTTTCTCTAGCGCCTTTGGCGCCAGTCAATTTCGGCCACAAATTTTCCTCGGGGCCTCTAAAACTCAGCACCACTGGGGGGGGGGGCACACCAACTACTGGGCTCCGCGAACGCGGAAACGACACCAGCAAGAGCACCGGCCGCAGCAGCCGACAGAAAGCAGCGACCCGACGCAACATGCGAAGGGAAGAACGGGTGACTGTCCAGGGCCCCGTAAAGGAGCAACAACCAGACGGAATGTCACACAGGGGGATCCCCCCCCCCCCGTTTAAACGGAGCCCTGGGGAGGGGGACTCGCGGCAAACTCATCTGAGCATTGATTTCCTGACCTGAGATCCGGCTCACGCCCTCCGGAACGCGACGCCCCCTCAAAACCCGCAGATCAAGTCCATCACCTTGTACGACGTGTCGGCCCTCGACCCCACGTACGCGGACACCGCCGGCGGCACCAAGATCCTCGTGCAGGGCTCCGGGTTCCGGGGCGACCGGCCCATGCACTGCCTCATCGCCGACTCCGCCAGCCCCAGCGCCGCCCCGACCCCCGTCCCGGCCCGCTTCATCAACAGCACCGTCGTGGAGTGCACGGCCCCGCAGAGCGCCCCCACCGAGTGCGAGGGGACGAAGCTCTCGCTGCAGTTCGAGGGCACGGGGCAGTTCGTGTCCAACATCCCGCTGTTCCGCACCGTGAAGCCGACGATCCTGCAGGCGCTGCCGGACCGCTCGTACTTCTCCCAGGCGACCCCCATCACCCTCCGGGGGTACGGGTTCACGGAGACCCAGTACCTGATGTGCGACTGGCTGTTCAACACCACGAGGGGCCTGATGAGCCTGACCACCGCGGTCGTGTCGTACTCGTCCAGCCAGCAGGTGTCTGGCTGAGAGAGGCGGTTGTGGGTGGGGGAGGGGTTTGCGGCGGTTTCACCGCTGGAGAGCGCGCGTCCAACCGCTGTTTCCCGCTCGTAACCGATTTGCACCCTTCCAGGTCGACCGCGGTGCTCAAAGGTAGCTGCCAGAGCGCTTACTGGTGATTGGAAAAGCCGTTTTGGGGGGGGAGGAGGAAGGCTTGGCAGTTGCAAAACGGTTGTTGGGCTGCTGGGGGCGGGCGGGACTCATTGAGGGCGGATTATGACCCCCCCCCCCCCCCCCCCAAGGGATGCCCCTGCTCCCCCCTTTCAAGCGCATTTCGGCCCTCAGCGCTGCGATTGGCCAGCCAGCTGTAGTCGGAGGTCTTGACCCCACGTCGAAACACAGAGACCCAAAACCAATGCCAAAGCCAGACCCAGGCCCCTCGCAATACCCCTCGTCTCCCTCCTCACCCTTACCCTCACCCTCCTCACCCTCACCCTCCCCAGGGCTGCATTGGAATGGGGGAAGGTACCCCCCCTCCAGGGCGCCCAGCCCATGCCTTGCTACAGTCTCCCTGACGGCAAGTGCCAGGCTCAATGCATTTGTAACCGACAGTAACCGCCCCCAACCGCTTTGGCAACCTCCTCCAACGGCTTCTGAAGCCGCCTCTGAGGCCCCTTCCCTTCCAACGCCTCCCTGCTCCTCCCCCTCCTAAACCCCCCGCCGTCGCAGGTGATCTGCACCACCCCACCACAAACCTACACCGGCCCCAGCGCCCCGCTGCTCGGGGCCGCCCACGTCCGCGTCGCCACCGACGGGCAGGTCTACTCCGAGCCCACCACCACGTTCACGGTCGTGGGCCGGCCGGCCAGCCTCTTGACGGTGCCCGCCCCCGCGGCGGTCGCCGCCCACCAGGCCGCGGCCGGCGCCCTCAAGGCCGTCCGGCAGCGGGCGCTGTTCGACTGGGCCCCCGGCCGCAACGTCACGGTCCTCGTGGTCGATAGCGAGGGCAGCAAGCTCCTGGACTTCGACGTCTGGGCCCGCAACGTCACCGCGCGGGTCGTGGCCGTGCGGCTCGTGGCCGCCAACAGGACGGTGACGGACCCGGCGCAGGTCGCCCGCGCCCCCCTCCCCCTTCGTGCAACGCCGGGAACGCGTGCGATCCATCGGGTTGATGGGGCTGCCGTCGTAGGATGGGCCCGCATTGGAACGGGCGGCACCGGAGTACTACAGAGATCCCACTGAAAAGGGACAGTTCGACTGCAATGCAGGGCTGGTAAAATTTTACCGGGGGGGGCAGCCCCGTCGCTACCGGGTGCCAGGGCAACCCCTGCTCAACCGGCATCAGGGGGGGGGTGTGCCCCGCAGCCCAGATGGGCCGTTTGCGCAACAGGAGCGGGAGCCCACCAGGGGCAGACCAGCCGTGAGGGGGAAAGGGCATACGGTGGACGGTTGGGACAACACGTGGAGGAACAGGGCACCTGGGTTATGGACGGCCCTTAGACAGAGGCACGTGGACAGCAAAAACAGTCAAACGACCCCGGCAACAACCAGCACATCCTCAATACGCCAACTATTGGGCGCCGCTGACGCGCAAACGGCGCACCATGCCACATTCAGCACAGCCCCAGCACACCAACTACTGGGCTCCGCGAACGCGGAAACGAAACCAGCAAGAGCACCGGCCGCAGCGGCTGACAGAAAGCAGCGATCCGACGCAACGTGCGAAGGGAAGAACGGGTGACTGTCCAGGGCCCCGTAAAGAAACAACAACGCGACGGACTGTCACACAGGGGGGGGGGGGGTTTGGAGCCCCCGCAAATTTTGGGGAGGGGTTGCGGAAAGGCGCTCAACATGACTGAAATCTTGCCTCCAACGATTTCAAAGTGGAGCGGTCTGTTCTCTTCCTTTGTGGCATATGGGCACTATCATTGTGACCGGGCGTGCAGAAGTCTGGGCCTGCATTTCAAGTTTGGCAGGGAGCATGCGGCAAGGCAGTTTTGCTTTGTGATATGAGAAACCAATGATTTGAAATATGCACGAAACATAGGGACAAAAGAGAGCCGGCCCTGGGTGCCCGCTCCAGGGGGGGGCGGGTTGGAAAAGGGGCTCCAAGCCCCCCCCCCCCCACCCACCCCCAAGTACATTTTCCGGGAGCCAAGTGCCCAAGCCAATGCCCCCCTCATCGGCCCAACGGGCTCCAAAGCCATCGCCTCGCGCATCACGCCGCCGCTCCACAAGCCGCCGGACCCATTGTTCACCGGCGAATGCGCGTGCGCACCGCATGAGCCGGACCCGGTGGGCAAAGGCTCTATCCCGAGGGCGAGCCCCGGTGTGCCGGTCCTCCCCGGAGCAGGCAGGACCACGCATGGCCCGGATCCGCTTCCTCCCTCTGCCCCTCCCGCAGGTGCTGGACGCCAGAAGCGTCGACGACGAGCCGCGGCTGTGGCCCGCGGGCCGTGTGCCGCTGACCCTCGCCACGGCGCTCCGCGGCACCGGCGGCAGCGTGGGGACCGTCACGCTGGCGGCCGCGAACGGGGCGGCGGTGTACCGGGACCTGCACGTCCAGTACCCGGTGTCGGGGACGTACACGATCGAGTTCAGCAGCGCGGCCATGCGGTACACGATGGACGTGGAGGTCACGTACGGGGAGCCGGAGGTGCTGCAGTTCGTCGTGGAGCCGTCCAACGCCACCAAACCGGTCGGGCAGGAGGCGCTGGCGGACCAGCCGGTGCTGGGGATGCTGGACATCGCCGGGAACCTGATCACGGAGTGGAAGGTGCGCCCCGGTGCCCTCGCGCGCGCGCAGGACGCCCCCCCCCGGTGCCCTCGCGCGCGCGCAGGACGCCCCCCCCCCGGTGCCCTCGCGCGCGCGCAGGACGGCCCCGGTGCAAGCGAACCACAGAATACTTCGAATTGGTTGTCGACGAACAGTCCACGGCCGGAGGAGGTCATCCGGCCCGTGCACCGGGTGTCCGGAGGACGCCGGAGGAGGCCCTCCAGGCTCGTTCGGGTGCCCCGAGGCGGCCCGAGGAGGTCATCCGGCCTCCTCCCGGTGTCCGGAGGTCCACAGTCAGGATTTGCACCAACAGAAAGGATGACCTGCTTCATTTGTTACCGAGACAATTTGGGTCACCGTGGTCTGCCTTGTCTGAGCCACAGTGCCCGAGGGACGCGGCTTTGAATACTGTGGCCTAGACGGGGTGTACCGTGGGTACATGAGCGCTGGGGCCTAGAGGAGGTGCAGGTGGGCCGCAAGAAGGGCGATGCTCGCTGTCGCCCTTGGGAATCCCTCCCGGGATCGCTCTCAGTGCGTTGCCAGGAACGCGGCAGAGCCCCATTGTTCCTGGCAACGTCCACGCATCGTCTGGGGCTGTCCGCAAGATGTCGGAAGGGCCACGGCCGGTGCCCATCGGACTCGCTCCGGCTTTGGTGGTTGTTGTTATGGTGCCGTTCGGCCCGGCTTCGCTTGTGCGGGACGGTTCCCAAGCGACGCTCCGGTGTTCTATCTTCGATGTGTTCGATCACACTGCACACCGCGCCCTGTGCCGCTGGGCGGCACCGTATCAGACATGCTACTAGCGTCCGGCAGGAAAACTGGTTGTTAGTGACTATCCGCCCCGCATGCACGGCCACTCAGTAATACCCGCCCCCTGCACCACCAGATTTCAGTAGGAACGTGCTCCGTCGAGTGCATAGCTCAGTAGGACCCTGCTCCATCTGATCATGTCTGAGCTGGCAGACGCTGGCGGTAAGTCTGCACGGTATGCCTTCCCCCAGGAGACGGATACCGTGCAAGGGCAGAAGCTGTCCGGCTGCAACGTGGAGCTGCTGGTGTGGGCTGACGCGGGGGACACGAACGAGACTGTGGTCCCGCACCCGGTGGTGGCGGGCCTGACGGGCGCGACCCCGGGGACCCTCCTTGTGGAGCCGACCACCGTCTACGCTGGCCACACGAAGTTCTTCTACGCCACGCAGCAGGTCAGCCGCACGGGCCTCTTCGTCTTCAGCGACCTGCTGATCGAGGCCCAGAACGACCGGCTCTACGTGCTCAACTTCACCCTCCTGAACCCGCTGGGGCAGGCGCTGTACAGCCCGAGCCAGGGCACCACCTTCAGCATCCTCTCCAAGAACATCACGGTGGAGCCGTGCGCCGAGAACCAGTTCGCTGTGCCGTACACGATGGAGTGCCGCCAGTGCCCGAGGTCTCGTGCGGCATTCTTCGGCTCGTCGCGCGTTCAGGGGGTGGGGGGCAGGCATGCAGCAGAACGGCTGACAGCCGTAGGAGGAGGGGACCCCCTCTTAGGGCTTCTGTTAACTACTCGGCACCAATGCCCCCCCCCCCCCCAACCCATTTAGGCCATATTCTTTCGGGCCTTCGGCCAATCAAAAAGTTTCTCTGGTGCCTTCGGCGCCAATTAGTTTAGACGAGTATTTTTCGTGGGTGCCTCTAGAAACTCAGCACCACTGGAGGTGGGGCTGGACCCCCCCTCCCTAAAACAGAGCTTTGACCCCCCCTCCTCCCCCATCCCGGGGACCAGGTTTCAGAGTGGCAAAACATGAAACCTACTCCAGGAAAGGTTGATTTGGGCCATTGTTGGTACACAGCCAGACATGCCACTAGTGTCTGGCAGGGAAATGGAATTTCGTTAGGGACCAACCCCGTACCATGTGCCACTCAGTCATATCTGTTCTGGTCACACCCGGAACTCAGTAGGAACCAGCTGCACCCCGTGGCGACTCAGTAGGATCCACCTCCTGTCGATCATGCCTGACCTGGCGGACACCAGTGGATCGCCTGTGCACACCCTTTTGGGTTCCGGACCCCCCCCCCCACCCCGAACCCCCGGCGCCCCTTCTCTCTTACCCTGAGCCGGGGAGGATGGGGTTTGGGGAACACGAACATGCCCCATGGAGGGCAGGATGCCTTGGGAAGTACTGTTATGAACGCAGCTTGCATTGGAGGCCATGGGGAGGCAGGCGCGGCCGTGGAAGAAGTGGTGGGTCCACAGCTGACGTTCTGAAGCCTCCTCTCTTCTACGACACGCTTGGGTGAGGGGGCCTAGGGTTGTGCCTAGTGTCTGGCATACGGGAGGGGGGCGGGGTGTGAGGTGATCACTGCGGCACCGCTCGCCCACACCAACAAAGGAGCAGCCACACCTCCATCCACGTGTGTCGGTCCATGACCGGCGAGAGACTCAGTTGATAGTAAACCCTACACTGCGAACAACGCAGCTAGAACGCTGGGGGGTCCGGCGGTCTGACCTAGGGGCCCACACCGCAACCTTGTGAAAACGTTAGAAAACGTGAGGCCAGAGAAAACATTGCCCGTTTTCTCTAGCCTTGCCTGTCCGTAGGTTCCCGGGCGGCCTCCAAATGCATCCTCCCGCGCTCCTCGCAACCAAGTTACGTGAGGATACACGGGGGCTGCTCCTGGTCAAGGGGGTACCTAAGTAAGAGGGTTGCCCCTGCAGGGGGTTGGCAGCCGGCTACGCGGTTGTCCATTGGGCAGCGACCTAAAACATGTACTGCCCGTGAGTAGCTGAGTTCTGTCACCAGGGCCTAGTGCAGGAGCCTCGGGCACGCTTATGAGACACAGCGTCCAAACCGTTGGTGGTCACTGCACACGACCAACTAGGGGGTGGACTCACACAAGTCCCTAGCTCCGAGGCGTGGACAGCCCGGAGTGAAGTCCTCAAACGGGGAGCCCCTCAGCAGCCCAGAAAGCAAAAGAGCAACAACGCAACACATTCACCCCAGAACAACCCCAACAAACACCAATGACAGGTCAGTTTGTAGATTGGAGACATGTGCCCGGTGCCCCTGGCACCACCCAACTGCGAGTGGGACACCCTGACAGCCACAATGGGATGCAGAGAGTGACATGCTACCCCCCCGGCGCCGCACACCAAAAGCAGTGAGCGTGCCAGCAGAAAAAGAAAGAGCCCGAAACTGGAAGGAACGCAAGCAACAAAACAACTTGGCACAGGGCCGCCCCACACACGGCAGTGAGACGAGCCCCAACAGGACACACAACAAGACACAAGGGAACCATGAGGTGCGAGCATTGCAGCAACCACCAAATGCGGCGCACGCCGAGCGAGCCATCAGCAAACCCCCCCCCCCCTCCCTCTACAAGGTGCCCACATACTCCACAAGGGCAGGGCTGTGCCCCGCGCGCCGGGAGGTGCCCGCCACGGGGGTGGCAACAGGGCCGTGACCAGCCAACCGCGCACGGGACAATCCATGTCGTACGGAGATGTGAAATCCTCGTACGGGGGGGCAGACGGGTGGGATAGGAGGGGGTGCGCGACATGGGCACCCAAGAGCGCCAACAGACACGGGGAGGAGCAACACGAGCAACACAGACACACAGAACGCGGGAGCCACACCAAGAGGGACAAGGGCGAGCATAGCAGACAAGGAGGAGAGGCACAGCAAGGAAGGAGAGGCAACCAGAACAGCGGGAACAGGGAAACAGAATGGAGCGGATGGCAGAGCGTGCGCATGGGAGGCGTAAAGGGGATGGCTTGGCCAGCCAGCCCCGTCGCTACCGGGTGCCAGGGCAACCCCTGCTCAACCGGCATCAGGTGGGGGGTGTCTCCCGCAGCCCAGATGGGCTGTTTGCGCCACAGGAGCGGGAGCCCATCAGGGGCAGACCAGCCGTGAGGGGGAAAAGGGCATATGGTGGACGGCCCGGACAGCGCGTGGAGGAACAAGGCACCCGGGCCTCACGCACACAGAAACACAGCGAGGCAGGCTATGGACGGCCTGTGGACAGAGGTGTGTGGACAGCAAAAACAGTCAAACGACCCCGGCAACAACCAGCACATCCTCAATATGCCAATAATTGGGCGCCGCTGACACGCAAACGGCACACCATGCCACATTCAGCACAGCCCCAGCACACCAACCACTGGGCTCTGCAAACGCGGAAACGACACCAGCAAGAGCACCGGCCGCAGCGGCCGACAGAAAGCAGCAACCCGATGCAACATGCGAAGGGAAGAACGGGTGACTGTCCAGGGCCCCGTAAAGGAGCAACAACCAGACGGAATGTCACACAGGGGGTAACCCCCGCCCCCCTCTACAGACCCTAAAATGGTTGTACAGAACAATGGGTTTTGTGGGCGCCGAGGCGCCGGAGATTTTGCTTTAGGCATAGGGCAGGGGGAAATTTTTTGTTCGACCCAATGTGTCTATACTCAAAATACTCAGAATTTTGTGGAGAATTCAAAAATTGATGAAAAACACAAAAAAGGATTTTCACCCCAACCTGACCTCCAGGTCAGACCTTGGCTGATGGGAGCCTGAGTTGATGGGCAATTTTTTTTTGAAAAATTTTTACCCCATCTGTGCATATTCAAAATGATCAGCGTATCATGGGGATCATTTTGAGGTATGTATGTTTGGGTACCCACCGACCCCTCCTGGGGAGCCCGGCGGCTGACCGCCCGACCCGCCGACCCCCAAGGTTTGGGTCAACCAAGGGGGGGGGGGGGGGGGGTCCCAGGAGCGGGAGCCCATCAGGGGCAGACCAGCTGTGAGGGGGAAAAGGGCATATGGTGGACGGCCCGGACAGCGCGTGGAGGAACAGGGCACCTGGGCCTCACGCACACAGAAACACAGCGAGGCAGGCTATGGACGGCCTGTGGACAGAGGTGCGTGGACAGCAAAAACAGTCAAACGACCCCGCCAACAACCAGCACATCCTCAATACGCCAACTATTGGGCGCCGCTGACGCGCAAACGGCACACCACGCCACATTCAGCACAGCCCCAGCACACCAACTATTGGGCTCCGCGAACGCGGAAACGACACCAGCAAGAGCACCGGCCGCAGTGGCCGACAGAAAGCAGTGACCCGATGCAACATGCGAAGGGAAGAACGGGTGACTGTCCACCCCCCGTAAAGGAGCAACAACCAGACGGAATGTCACACAGGGGGGGGGGATCCCCAACCCCCCTCTACAACCCCCAAAACGGTTGCACACCCCTTGGGGTCACACATTGGCTGGCGGCGGCCCCCGTGCCCCCGTACTACACACCGGCAGCTTCAGCAGTCCCGGGGCGCTCTGGGGTTGCTAGGAGCGCCAATATGGACCAGCGCTTGGACGAAGGTGGGCACCCCATCTAACCTGCCGGCGAGTGCTGACAGTGCAGATGCTGTTCCACCCTTCATCGGACACAAGGGCCTTCAGTTGCTCCACTGCACGATGCTGTGGTTTTTACTTGCCCTCTGGTCCTCACAGACCCGCCACTGGGCCACTGGCTGTTGGGGCTGAGCTTGGTGGTGCCGCCGAGCAGCATGCAAAATAGCACTCGCCTTGCACTGTTCCTACACACTTCCCTAAACGTTTTGCACCGCTCCTACATTGTTCCCCCCACCCTTGCCCTCCATCGCAGACATGTCAGAAAATGTGCACAACTTTGAAGCCTTTTGAAAAAACGGGTGTCCCAGATATACAACAACTTTTTATGACCATGGCCTGCCACCTTTACCTATGCGCTTTGCACAATCTCTGCACTGTCCCTACACTGTCCCTCAGGCTTTTTGCACCGTTCCTGCACGGTTCGGAACGGTGCTATTTTGCCTCCTGGTGCCCAACCTCGTTCAACCCCTCCATGGGCTGTGCCTACCCCCCCCCCCCCCACCGTCGGGAATGTGATATGGCTAGCGCTAGAAACCCAAACCACCCGGTTACCCGTCCCAGGTGTGTGCTCACCCGAGTGTGTCCGGCGCCATGAGGTCACCCTACTTGACTAGCCAGTATGCCATGTCGCACAAAAAAGTTTGTGTACCTAAAATGGGCCTCTCATTTTAGGCTCTCTATTCAAAATTTCATTTTTGCCTAGAGGACAATTTTATTGGTTTTGGGTGGGTGGGTGGTTTGGCGTGGGGGGGGGGGTCTGCCAGATCACCCCCACCCCCCCAATCCCTGGTACAGTCATCAGCTGCAGGATTCGGTTACTCAATGGCGGTTGACACTGAACCGACGGAGGTTGGCATTTTATTACTTCACCGACGGCAGTTGGTGGCCAACGGACGCCGGACGCAGGGTGGCGGGTGCCCGACAGCAGTCACTCGTCGGCTGGCGCTCTGCGGAGGTCCGAGGGTACCGGAGGCCGGGCCGGGGTTTTTAATTGCCTCAAGGAATGCCCTGTGCCCGTCTTGTGGGCGTGCGAATGAGGGAGAGACGGATGGAGGGGGAAGGGACTGGACGCGGCGCCCGCGCACCGTCAATACGATGCTCAGTGGGGGCATCCCGGCCGGTGTGGAGAGCGCACAGTGGCGCCTGGGAAGGGTGGGAACCGGGCTGGCAGTTCCCGGGAGGGTCATGGCGCGCACGCGGTGCACGCTCAGCGTACTCCCTTCCCCCCCGCCCCTATCTGTGCCGGCCTCTGCCCCTGCCCCTGCCCCTGCCCCTGTCCCTGCGTCAGGTACGATAACGACCCCAACACGACGTACTGCCCCGGCAACAGCTCGATCTTGGTCAGTCCGGGCTTCTGGCGGGCCTCCGTGCACTCGTTCAACGACTCGGACATCCTGCAGTGCCTCGACAAGGCGGTCTCATGCCCAGGGGGCTATGAGCCCTGGAACGGCTGCACCAACGACTCCTACGTGCCCAACGGCACCCTCTGTGAGAAGTGCGAGGCCGGCTTTACTCCCGACCTGAGCGGCTACTGTGCCGAGTGCCCGCCTCCGAACCAGAACTGGGCCCTGACGTCGCTGCTACTGTTTGCCTTTTTCCTGCTGATCTTCGGTCTGGCGTTCAATTCGCTGACTTCTGCAAAGACGAAGGAGACCTTGTCACCGACCCTGAAGATCACGTTGAATTATATGCAGGTGCGAAGTCATGGGTCAATGGTGTTCCCCCGGATAGCGAAAGTGGCAACATTGGGGAAAGGGGTGGGGCCAGAAGGTACGCTTGCGAAATGCTTTTCTCGACGCACACTTTTCGACAAATTGGGGGCCCGACCAATCCGTCTTCGACAACTCGGTTTTCGACAAATCGGCGCACAGATATCTTTGTCACAGAATGATCCGCACCACCGGCCCCACAAATCACCTCGATTTGGTTTTCGTGGGCCCGGCCGAATGACTATTTCACAAGAACCCGTGGGACGTCCGTGTCGGTAGGGCAGCGTTTTGTGCCGGCGTGAGGAGCCGCAGGTGGAGCACGTTGCCACCCAAGAGCAATGGCCCTGGGCAACGGTCATACACCGCGGTGCCCATCCCGTAGTCTACATGGGCCCGAGATGACGAAGTGACGCTTACGAAACTCCTTTGTCCCTCTTATGGCAAAGGGTGAATTCGGGCGCCGAAGCCGCCAAATTCTTTCTCTGAGGGGCCAAAGGTGGTCCGAAATCTCGGAAAAAAATTTCATGCAAAAAACGCCACGAGGCTCATCAAATTGACCAGCGGAAAGTGCTGAACGCGAAGATGTATGTGGGGGGGGGGGGGGGGGCGAATATAACTTTTTTTTCCAACGGTCGAAATTGGTCACAATTGGCCAAAGTTGGCCGGCCGAACAATGTCATCGTCGTTTGGTCATCGGGGAAGGGGCGGGGCACTCCCCCCATCCCTGGCATGATGGCTGGACCACGCGATCCGCATCCTTTGTTCAGGTGACGGGTACCATTGGTGGCTACTCCATCATGAGGGCGATGCCGCCTCAGATCAAGACCTTCGTCAGCATTCAGAAGGAGACCTCGTCGGTGATCTCACCGCAGCTCTTCAGCCTCAACTGCCTGTGGTACGACGTCACGGGCTCGTGGGACTACACTTACTTCGAGGAGTTCCTTCTCTTCGAGGTCGGTCTGCCCGGCATTTCCTTGATCTTCTGTGTCATCGTGGCGCTGCTGGTGCGCTGGAACTTCCGGCGCGTGACGAAGAGCTACCTGAAGCAGAAGCAGGCGCTGGAGACCGCCATCGCCGAGAAAGCCGCGGCGGGTCAGCCTCACGTGCAGGAGTCTGAGAAGCTGGGGAACCTCACGAAGCCCACGCCGATTCCCATGTGGCAGTTGTTGATCGCCACGATGGTCATCGTGCTCTTCTTCATCTACGCGATGCTGATCGAGAAGTGCTCGCTAATGTTCCAGTGCACAACGATCTCGTACGGCGAGACATCGAGGCGGTGGTTGGGGATCGATCCGAGCATCAGCTGCGACGAGGCACAGTACAAGCAAATGCAGCCGCTGGCCATCTTCTTTTTCCTGATGTACGGATTTGGCATCCCGGGTGCGGTGGTGCTGATCATCAAGGTGCACCCTTTGCCCCCTTAGATACCCAGATGCAGTGTACTCCCAGCGTCTGATGTTTGTGTCGAGTGTCGCAAAAGTCAACTTCGCAAGTGTCGACTACGGGTGTGTCAGTGACGCCCCACGCATCTGAAATGGGTCGTCTCCGACGACTGTCATGACCCTGTGGCACCGTGGTGTGGATGTGCGAACAGGGGACGGGTGGATGGAAGGAGAAGGCTGTTGAATGACCCCCGTTAGGGTGTACAGCAGGGTCCATTTCCTCGGAGCGATCATGATCTGTGTGTGTCTGTCTGTGCGCGCGCACACATGCCCTCCCCCTTCCTCCCCTGCATGGCAGTTGAAACCGAGAGTGACCGCCCTGAACCGTTTTGGCAACCTCTTGTCCAACTGCCTTCCAAACCGCTTGTACCCCGCCCCCTGTGTCCAACGAATGCCTTGTCCAACAAACACCTCCCTTCGGACCGTATTTTCTGGGACCTAAATTAATTAGGTACCGGGTTTAGGCACCGAATTAATTAGGAACCAACAGCGTGTCCGACGAACACTCCTGTTCGGACTGTATTTTTTTTGAGGATTCTATTGTTCGCTGGACACGGGGGGGGGGGGGGGGAACCCCCGCTGTTTTCCAATGCCCGCCCGTGTGCCCCTGTCTGCAACCCGACGGCCCGTGCTGCAGGCGACCAAGAAGAGGATCGGTCGAGCGAGGACCTTCCGGGTCTTCTCGTTCCTCGTGGCCGGGTTTGAGCTGGACCGCTGGTACTGGGAGACCACGATCTACGTCCGGAAGCTGCTGATTGTGCTGATCATGGTGTTCATTCCCGACACCCGCGCCGGCGTGACCCTGCAGATATACTGCGGGATCTGGATCATCGCCTGCGCCGCAGCGCTGCACTGGTGGGCAGACCCGTATGAGCAACAGTTGCGCTCGATGCATTACTTGGAGGCGCTGAGCCTGGCGTGCACGTTCACAACGCTGAACGCCTGCCTGCTGGTGGAGTACAAGCAGGGCGAGGCGTACTGCACCAAGGCCGGGAACTGCTTCCCCGACGAGCTGTTCCTGGCCATCGTGATCTTCATCGCCGTGATCAATCTGATCACGATGGCCATGATGGCGTTTAGGATCCTGATGGGGATCCGGGAGAAGGTATGCGAAGGGGAGTCCTCCGACAACGGGAGTTTTTTTTTCTCTTTGGACAGCTCCTTGGGGACGACCCTTTGGGGCGGCGGTTAGCTGCCAATGACGGTGCTTCACCGTCAACCCCCGGCGGTTAACGGCCGCATGTTCGTTATCAAACCACAACTCACGACTGAACGTTCCCGTGTCTTCTCTTTGCCAGTGAGAGACTTCAGAGGCTGCATTAGTGGAGTAGTTGAAGTGTTGGATGTGTGTACTGTCCGCTTGCCTTCTCCATGTCATTTGTGGGAAACAAACATCCAATTTTGGCCCTAGCGGCGCCCAGAAACACGTATTCAAATTGTCCATCCAAATCTGAGCAATTTGGCTATGGGGGGGGGTTTCTGTGCCCTGGTTCACAAAGGCCAACAACAATGTGAGTGCAAGGGCTGTGTAGCCATTTCACTTTTTCCCTGAGACAGCCGGGGTTTTGTAGCCATTTCAAGACAAGGAGGACAAAAAAATGATCAGGCCTACACACTAACGTGCCTACATGAGACAGTGGCCGTTCACGGGCTAAAAACGACGATGTTTACTAACCCAGCGGCTCCATGATCATTATTGGAAAAATCGTTTTGCGCCCATTTTTTCACCACACGGGATCCATGTAGCCCACACACGGACCACAGTGCCAAGCCACCCTTGCGTTCTCCCAAAAGGCATACTGTCTGGCTTTGCAGCGTACCGCTGATGTGCAATGCTTGGTGATCCGGAATCCCTGGCTCTGTGCTATGTTCCGTACATTAGTGGTGGAGAGCACCCTGGAAGCCTACACTGTCTTGCCACTGGGAAAGACTTCATGTGAAAGCTACCGGCGCCGGCAGTGAAGTGGAAACCAAAGGGGCAGCAGCAGCCATTGTGAGCAGAGGGACAACTATCCCAACTCTCGCATGCCAAGAATGTGTTTTCCCACTCAGACAATGTCGACAATTTTCTTTTGAAACCCAAACATTGGTACATCCGGGAGCACCAATGGCACACTCAGCCTTTATGGCACCCCCCCCCCCCGCCGCCCGGATGCCATGCTGTATGCCCGCACACATGCAGTAGGTTCTCGCTCTGACATTGCGTTTGCGACAGTGCGTTTCACACACACACACACACACACACACACATGCACACACACACACACACACACACACACGCATGCACGCACGCACGCACGCACGCACGCACGCACGCACGCACACACACCGCAAGCCCGGGGCGCCGCTCGGCGGGCAGAGGCGAGGCCCGACTGCAGAAGTCGTGGCTATGTGAGCGGCACGGCCACCCTGCGTGCCCAGCATGCACCATCACCCACAGAGGAGTGCGGCACTGCTGCGCCAGCGGGCACCCAGGACACCTACGCGCACATACAGCCCACCCACACGCGCAGACTGGGGGGGCGCAGCAGCAGGCAGAGGACCCCGGGAGGGGGGCACACACCAGTAGCGAAGGCACAGCGAAGAAATGTGCCCCCCCCCGCCACCACAGGGAGGGGCCAGGCCAGCTGAAGGGCCAGAGCGGAGGGCGATGAAGAGGCCGAGGGACCCCCCCCTCCCTCATGCAGTGGCGCCGAGCAAGCGCACATGCCTTCCGGGGTGCACGGTGGAGCAGCATGGCCACACAGGAACGGAATGCTCACGACCGTCTCCAGCACCAAGGCTCTGGCCAAGGCGAGGGCTCATCTGCTGCAGAGGCAACATAGCACATAACGCAGCACTGCAGGCCAAAGCCGGCAGAGACACACAATGAAACTCGCCAGCACACAACACCACGCAGCAGCACACAACTACAGAAGAGCAAAGCAAAGTAGTATACCACAACAACAGTGGCGGACAGCCACACCACCCGCCGCGAACACCAACACCAGCCAAACACCCAACACCCAGGGTGGGAACCAAACCCACCACACGGGCACTTCACCCACACCCAACCACCGCCGCCCACAAACAAGGCACACACATGGAGCACCACCAAGAGCCCAAGACCCCACACCCCAACGCCAACACGGCGCCCACCACACACGCAACAACCAAGGCCACACTTACACACAACATAGAAGGGATGCTTCCCTGATGCACTCCCGGGAGCCATCACCATCCCGACCACACCGGGAGGGGAAGGCAACCCAAACCTAAGTAAGGGGGTCGCCCCTGCGGGGGGTTGGCAGCCGGCTACGCGGTTGTCCATTGGGCAGCGACCTAAAACATGTACTGCCCGCCAGTAGCTAAGTTCTGTCACCAAGGCCTAGTGCAGGGGCCTTGGGCACGCTTATGAGACACGGCGTCCAAACCATTGGTGGTCACTGCACACGACCAACCAAGGGGTGGACTCACACGAGTCCCTAGCTCCGAGGCGTGGACAGCCCGGAGTGAAGTCCTCAAACGGGGAGCCCCTCAGCAGCCCAGAAAGCAAAAGAGCAACAACGCAACACATTCACCCCAGAACAACCCCAACAAACACCAGTGACAGATCAGTTTGTAGATTTGGAGACATGTGCAAAAGTGCCTGGTGCCCCTTGCACCACCCAACTGCGAGTGGGACAACCCAACAGCCACAATGGGATGCAGGGAGCGACATGCTACCCCCCTGGCGCCGCAGACCAGAAGTAGTGAGCAGGCCAGCAGAAAAAGAAAGAGCCCGACACTGGGAGGAACGCATGCAGCAAAACAGCTGGGCACAAGGCCGCCCTACACACGGCAGGGAGACGAGCCATAACAGGACACACAACAAGACACAAGGGAACCATGAGGTGCGAGCACTGCAGCAACCACCAAATGCAGCGCACGCCGAGCGAGCCATCAATGAACACCCCCCCTCCCTCTACAAGGTGCCCACGTACTCCACAAGGGCGGGGGCTGCGCCCCGCGCTCCGGGAGGTGCCCGCCACGGGGGTGGCAACAGGGCCGTGAACAGCCAACCGGGCACGGGGCAGTCCACGTTGTATGGAGAAGTGAAATCCTCGTATGGGGGGGCAGGCGGGTGGAACAGGAGGGGGTGCGCGACATGGGCACCCAGGAGCGCCACCAGACAGGGGGAGGAGCAACACAGACACACAGAACGCGGGAGCCACACCAGGAGGGACAAGGGCGGGCACAGCAGACAAGGAGGAGGGGCACAGCAAGGCGGGAGAGGCAACTGGAACAGCGGGAACAGAGAACCAGAATGGAGCGGATGGCAGAGCGTGCGCATGGGAGGCAGCGACAATAAAGGGGATGGCCTGGCCAGCCAACCCCGTCGCTACCGGGTGCCAGGGCAACCCCTGCTCAACCGGCATCAGGTGGGGGGTGTCTCCCGCAGCCCAGATGGGCTGTTTGCGCAACAGGAGTGGGAGCCCATCAGGGGCAGACCAACCGTGAGGGGGAAAAGGACATATGGTGGACGGCCCGGACAGCGCGTGGAGGAAGGCACCTGGGCCGCACAGAAACACAGCGAGGCAGGCGATGGACGGCCTGTGGACAGAGGTGTGTGGACAGCAAAAACAGTCAAACGACCTCGGCAGCAACCAGCACATCCTCAATACGCCAACTATTGGGCGCCGCTGACACGCAAACGGCACACCATGCCACATTCAGCACAGTCCCAACACGCCAACTACTGGGCTCCGCGAACGCGGAAACGACACCAGCAAGAGCACCGGCCGCAACGGCCGACAGAAAGTAGCGACCCGACGCAACATGCGAAGGGAAGAACGGGTGACCGTCCAGGGCCCCGTAAAGGAGCAACAACCAGACGGAATGTCACACAGGGGGGGCAGCTCGCCCTTCACAGGGGAGAGCGAGGCAGAGTGTGCCCCCAGTAAGACAGCTGGCCCACTGACCCATGCAGGCCTTCCTCTCTCATATGGTGTTGTTGTTCACACACACACACACAATCACGCACCAATTTGCATCTACCCTCCTTTCCACTCGTTTTGTCTGAGTGGTTGCAATGCAGTCGCTCTTGTTCGGTGGCGGTGTTAACCAGGATGTCTACCAAAGGTTCCACCTGCTCCTCTGCTTAGCTCACCTTAGTTAGGTCTCCTGCCCATCCCCCCCCCCCCCCTCCCATGACAACAACAAGATTTGGCACGAACAACCAACACAACCACGACCAAGGGTGGGCAAGGATGCAGTGGGGTAAGTAGGGAGTACGGCCGAGCAAGGGCATGAGTGGTGAGAGGCCAGTGGGCACCACCAACAAGGGAGGCTTCATCGGAGCACAAGAGACGCCAATAGGCGCTGCAGCTTCAAGCGGCGATCCTCACTGGCGGTAACCCCCCCCCCCCCACCCCCACCCCACCCCAGGCACCTTCACATGTTCAGTTTTCGCAACGCCCTGCCGCAAGGGTATTGACAAATTTGCGCCTCGACCACTGCTCCCTTTCGCCGGCAGATCCGAATGAGGCTGGATCTCGTCAACAAGGTGTTCAAGAAGCTGCACTTGTGTCAGATCCACATCTCGCCTGAGCTGCGGGCGAAGATCGATCAGCAGAAGAGGGAGAAGATCGAGGCGGAGCGCGATGAAGAGGAGGAGCGGCGCCAGGCAGAAGAGGAGCGGAGGAGAGCCAGCGTGGTCCGCCAACAGGAACAGCAGGAGGGCAGGAGGCGGGGCCTGAGCGTGCTGGGGGGCATGAGCTTTCTGAAGCGGCAGCGCAAGAGCACCAGCGCCATCACCGACCTGGAGCACGAGGCAAACATGATACCGATTGCTGCCGCAAGTGGAGAGTACGCTGTGGAGCTGACGAAGATGAAGAAACAGGTGGTCCACTTACCGAAGGGAACGGGTGCTTAGGAGCGTGACAGCAGCGGTAATCCTACGTGTCAGAGATGGGGGAGGGGCTTTGCGATTTGTACCGCTCAGGTTCGCAAATCACATCGCCGGGTGTTGTTGGATCAACCCAGCCATCAGAAAGCACCCGGAAATTTGGGGGAATGTTGGTTTGGGCGTGCCGTGTTGTTTTTTTGAATGTGGGACTTTTTCTTGATGAGCAGTCTCAATCGCCCATCGCTGACCCCCCCCCCCCCCTCGGCCCTCCCGGATCCCCCCCTGCCCCCCCCCCCTTCCCCTCGGGGGTCTTCGGCCAACAGTTAGGGGGGGGGTCTGCGTCCAAAACCGAGGGGTCCCCCCCCCCCCAGGGACTTGCTTTAGTTTTCATTCCGACGGGGGGGGGACCCCTCCCCCCTGGACACCCTCCCCCCCTCCCCTGGACCCCCTCCCCCCCTCCCCCCCCCGCTCAAGCAAGTCCCTGCCCCCCCCCCCCCCCCCGGTGCTACAAAGCGGTTACTGGCCGTGGGGAAATCAGTTGGGACGTGCAGAACTGGGGGTTATAAACCGGTTTGACGGCGCTTGGGGGGGACCGGGAGCCGGTTGCAGTGGAATGGACAGAGGCTACTGGAGCGTAGGGAGGTGGGGTTGCCATGAAGGCGAAGTAAATGTGCCGGTTGGCACTTCCGGATGTGCGCACTGGTTTGGGTGTTCAGGGGGCTTTTGTCGACATTGCTCGTCCCCAGACGTCACGGAAACGCAGTCTGGGGGGTGAGAGTGGGACGGGCCCCTCTGGCACAAGGGCGGCTCCTGCCCCGTCGTGTGCATGCCACACGGGGGGGGGGGGGTATGGACGGCCTGTGGACAGAGGCGTGTGGACAGCAAAAACAGTCAAACGACCCCGGCAACAACCAGCACATCCTCAATACGCCAACTATTGGGCGCCGCTGACGCGCAAACGGCACACCATGCCACATTCAGCACAGTCCCAACACACCAACTACTGGGCTCCGCGAACGCGGAAACGACACCAGCAGGAGCACCGGCCGCAGTGGCCGACAGAAAGCAGCGACCCGACGCAACATGCGAAGGGAAGAACGGGTGACCGTCCAGGGCCCCGTGAAGGAGCAACAACCAGACGGAATGTTACACAGGGGGGGGGGGGGTGTTGGTGTTGCGTCGTCGCTGGAGCGCGCTGGAGACCAAGACCCCGAACGCTCCACGTGAAAGGGCTGTGTGCAGGGGGGTACGCAAGGGGCAAGGACACCGGCATGTGCACGCACGGGAAGCCGGGGTTTCGTTCACTCCGAAACAAGTTACAACTTGTGGGGGGCTGAGGAGGGAGGGGGAGGATTGCGTCGCGGATGTCATCAGCCCCCCTCCCCCCCCCCCCAACAGCGGTGGCAGGGTGCAGGTATGTGTCCGTGGCAGCCCACATTGCAACCCAGTGCCTGGGGCCGGTGGCCACGCCCGAGGGAACGGTATCTGATCCGACGGACATTCTCTGGGAAAACCCAATCCTCTCCCTCACCACACCGCTGGGAGTCACGCTGTGGTCCATAGTGAGGGCGGCATGGTCGCAGCGATGCATGCACAAACTGAACCAGCACATGGGGCGGCCCACGTGGGACCAGTTCCAAGCGCTGTGGCTGAAAGTGTTGCGTGGGTGGGAAGAACACCCGTCCCCGATCCTCCCCACGGATGAAATTACACTGCTGATAAAGGCCCTGGAGTCCATGAGGGACGGTACTGTTCTACAGCACCCACGAGTGGCAGTCTCATCCACCAGGTCCCCCCCCCAACTGCGCCTGCCAGCGCGCAAGCGGCCCAAAAAATTCCAACATGCAGAGGAGTTGGCGGCACGGTGCGAAGAAATCATCCGTGGATACCAACAACAGGGATGGCAAATCATCTATCCAGACGGGTCGTCGGAAAAACATCCAGAAGTAGGATGGGTGGGGGGCTACGGTGTATTTTTTGGGGACGAACGGGACACTGCAGAGTTCATCCCGGTGGAAGAAGATCAAACAAACAACAGAGGGGAACTACGAGCCGCCCTCCGCAGCCTGCAGGGACACCGCGCAGGGCAACGGTCGCTAATATGTCCGGACTCACTACTGGTTGTTAACGGGGTGCTGGGCTGGGCACAGCGTTGGAGGCGACATAAGTGGCACAATTCAGCGGGTAAAGTGAAGCACGTGGACCTCTGGATCCAGATCTTGGAACTCGTAGAGCGGTGGGGAGAGGAAGTCAAGTGGCTACACATACCGTCCCACATCGGCATCAAAGGAAATGGACGGGCGGACCACCTCGCCAATGTGGGACGCCGCCGGTCACCGCTCCTCTTCGGGCGCATTTCAAGGCGCCCACACCCGACAGAGAAGGAAGACGCCCCCCTGCCGGAGGAGACGTCCATCTGGGGGTGGGAGGAAAACGAGTACTCGCAGTCGCTAACGCCACTCACAGCCCCGCACGAGGCGGCGATGCCCAGCACACCGCCGGTAACACAGTCGTACACCCCAGTTAAAACGCCATCAGGACGCCCAACCCCCCTCTCACCACTGTGGGATATCGAGGTGTGTACACCGGTGCAAATCAAAAAGAAACAACGCCAGGCCACACCAGGATCCACACTCCAGTGGTCGGCGGTACGCGGCCCGTTGCCTAATCACACGGAGGCCACGCCAGCCACAAGCCGGCGAACGAGCACGCCCTACCGTGTGGGACCAGCGAGAACCACGTTCCACACGCCACAATCCCTGTCACCCATGTCCCCCCGAGTGTCCCTGCAGCTGCTAGCATCGTTGGAGCTGGTGGCAATGGAGGGCGAAGAACCCCTGTCCCCCCGGAAGGAACTGAACTATGAGACTTCGTCACAGGAGCCCCACTCGGATGCATCCGCGCCGGGCTCCCCCTCCACGGCTTCAACGATGTCATGCAGCACTGAAGGGTCACGATGCCTTACCCCCTGAGTGTTGAATGTTGAATGTCTTTGACCTTAACCGATCCTGTACCCACTGGGTTTTTCAACCTAAGGCCCCAGCAAAGCCCGACCTAGTGTGGCCGAATGGGGCCAGCTACAGCAGCACCACGGGAAGGGAGTGACCTTTGACCTGGATGCACGCATAACCCTGTAGAGCTCAGGAAGCGAATGCAGCGAGCGGACACAGGGACGAGGGATGAACTGCTGAACAGACCTCAGGCTGAGGCTCCGCCGAACATTGGCAGATTGGACAGATGGCGATGACAGCTGTGGGGCAGGCGCAGCCAGAGCCAAATGCGGACACTGCAACCTGACCATTTGAGGCCCCCAACAGCGCACGCATGGCCCTGAACAAACAAATCCATGGCACCCAAGATTGATATACGAAGGGGGGGGGGTGCACCGGCTTTTTTTTTTTGGTACAAGCAAACCGCCTTTGACATGAGTTTGTTTCGCATGCAATTCGCACTACGCCGCGGGACGTTCCGCACCCACACCCTGTGACCCTTCCTTTGGAGAGGCTGGACTGGCACTGCTCAAAATTCTATTGGGCTTTTGGAGTGCACTGCTCAATCCCCCGGAGGTCCCGGGGTGCGCTGCTAATTTCCGAGAGGCTCCAGGGGGACCAGCGCTGGGCGATGCTTGGCAGAGGCCATTGCACGACGAACACCGTTGCGATAATTTCGGGCTCATTCCGTTCGGTGCAGGAAATCCCGCGCACCATTGCACTGCCAATTTCCCCCGCAACGCCAAATGCTCTTCCCCAAAACCCCCCGCCTGGACTGCACACACTCTGGGGCGCCCACCCCTCCCCCTTGCCCCCCACACACTGCCCTCCCCGTGCCACGCCGCCCTCCCACGTCCCACTCGACCCTGCCCGTCGCCCTCTGCCTCCCTCCGCCGCCCGACCGCGGACCCCCCGCGGGCCCCCCACACGCAACCCCCCCACACCCACACCCGCACCCCCACCCACACCCACAGCCACAGCCACACCCACACCCACACCCACACCCGCACCCGCACCTGCACCCACACGCAACCCCCCGGCCGCGCAGGTCGACAAGGTGCAGGCCGAGAACTTCCTGCTCAAGGAGCAGGAGACCTCGCTGCTCCTGAAGCTGCGGCGGCTCGAGCACGAGTACCTGCAGCTCCGTGCCAACATGCCGGAGGAGCTGGAGGTCGAGGAGGTGGACGCCATCGACAGCGGGTTCCAGCCCGTGGAGCCCGAGGCGGTCCCCCAAGTCGAGCCGAGCGACCACCTCGTGAAGGTGTCGGAGGCGCAGGGCCAGAGCGGCAGCGAGCCGACGTCCAGCAGCGGGCCCTCGTCCTCCAGCGGCGAGCACCCGAAGCCGGCCCTGCTCACGTCGACGCCCACGCCCCCGTCGTCCTCCGGGAGCGGCGGGGCGCCGAAGGGGTACAAGGTCGAGGTCGCGCCGGCCGCGGCGCCGCCGGGGGGCGGGGGCGCCGCGGCGGCGGGCCCGCAGAGGCGGCCGCGCTTCCGGTTCTCGAACGGGGACGAGTACGAGGGGGAGTGGCTGGACGACCGGATGCACGGCTACGGCAAGTACTACTACTGCAAGTCCGGCAACACGTACGAGGGCGAGTACGCCAACCACAAGAAGCACGGCCAGGGGGTCTTCAGCTATGGCAACGGCGGAATCTACGTCGGCGCCTACGAGTATGTTCCCACTGATGTTCCCATTGATGTTCCCATTGATGTTCCCATTGATGTTCCCATTGATGTTCCCATTGATGTTCCCATTGATGTTCCCATTGATGTTCCCATTGATGTTCCCGTTGATGTTCCCATTGATGTTCCCATTGATGTTCCCGTTGATGTTCCCATTGATGTTCCCATTGATGTTCCCATTGATGTTCCCATTGATGTTCCCATTGATGTTCCCATTGATGTTCCCGTTGATGTTCCCGTTGATGTTCCCGTTGATGTTCCCATTGATGTTCCCATTGATGTTCCCATTGATGTTCCCATTGATGTTCCCATTGATGTTCCCATTGATGTTCCCATTGATGTTCCCATTGATGTTCCCATTGATGTTCCCGTTGATGTTCCCATTGATGTTCCCATTGATGTTCCCATTGATGTTCCCATTGATGTTCCCATTGATGTTCCCATTGATGTTCCCATTGATGTTCCCGTTGATGTTCCCATTGATGTTCCCGTTGATGTTCCCGTTGATGTTCCCATTGATGTTCCCATTGATGTTCCCATTGATGTTCCCATTGATGTTCCCGTTGATGTTCCCATTGATGTTCCCATTGATGTTCCCGTTGATGTTCCCATTGATGTTCCCGTTGATGTTCCCGTTGATGTTCCCATTGATGTTCCCATTGATGTTCCCATTGATGTTCCCATTGATGTTGCCATTGATGTTCCCATTGATGTTCCCATTGATGTTCCCATTGATGTTCCCATTGATGTTCCCATTGATGTTCCCGTTGATGTTCCCATTGATGTTCCCGTTGATGTTCCCATTGATGTTCCCATTGATGTTCCCATTGATGTTCCCATTGATGTTCCCATTGATGTTCCCATTGATGTTCCCATTGATGTTCCCATTGATGTTCCCATTGATGTTCCCGTTGATGTTCCCATTGATGTTCCCGTTGATGTTCCCATTGATGTTCCCATTGATGTTCCCATTGATGTTCCCATTGATGTTCCCGTTGATGTTCCCATTGATGTTCCCATTGATGTTCCCATTGATGTTCCCATTGATGTTCCCGTTGATGTTCCCGTTGATGTTCCCGTTGATGTTCCCGTTGATGTTCCCGTTGATGTTCCCGTTGATGTTCCCATTGATGTTCCCATTGATGTTCCCATTGATGTTCCCATTGATGTTCCCATTGATGTTCCCATTGATGTTCCCATTGATGTTCCCATTGATGTTCCCATTGATGTTCCCATTGATGCTCCCATTGATGTTCCCGTTGATGTTCCCGTTCATGTTCCCATTGATGTTCCCGTTGATGTTCCCATTGATGTTCCCATTGATGTTCCCATTGATGTTCCCATTGATGTTCCCATTGATGTTCCCATTGATGTTCCCATTGATGCTCCCATTGATGTTCCCATTGATGTTCCCGTTGATGTTCCCATTGATGTTCCCATTGATGTTCCCATTGATGTTCCCATTGATGTTCCCATTGATGTTCCCATTGATGTTCCCATTGATGTTCCCATTGATGTTCCCGTTGATGTTCCCATTGATGTTCCCGTTGATGTTCCCGTTGATGTTCCCATTGATGTTCCCATTGATGTTCCCATTGATGTTCCCATTGATGTTCCCATTGATGTTCCCATTGATGTTCCCATTGATGTTCCCATTGATGTTCCCATTGATGTTCCCATTGATGTTCCCGTTGATGTTCCCATTGATGTTCCCGTTGATGTTCCCATTGATGTTCCCATTGATGTTCCCATTGATGTTCCCATTGATGTTCCCATTGATGTTCCCATTGATGTTCCCATTGATGTTCCCATTGATGTTCCCATTGATGTTCCCGTTGATGTTCCCATTGATGTTCCCGTTGATGTTCCCATTGATGTTCCCATTGATGTTCCCATTGATGTTCCCATTGATGTTCCCGTTGATGTTCCCATTGATGTTCCCATTGATGTTCCCATTGATGTTCCCATTGATGTTCCCGTTGATGTTCCCGTTGATGTTCCCGTTGATGTTCCCGTTGATGTTCCCGTTGATGTTCCCATTGATGTTCCCGTTGATGTTCCCGTTGATGTTCCCATTGATGTTCCCATTGATGTTCCCATTGATGTTCCCATTGATGTTCCCATTGATGTTCCCATTGATGTTCCCATTGATGTTCCCATTGATGTTCCCATTGATGTTCCCATTGATGCTCCCATTGATGTTCCCGTTGATGTTCCCGTTCATGTTCCCGTTGATGTTCCCGTTGATGTTCCCATTGATGTTCCCGTTGATGTTCCCATTGATGTTCCCATTGATGTTCCCATTGATGTTCCCATTGATGTTCCCATTGATGCTCCCATTGATGTTCCCATTGATGTTCCCGTTGATGTTCCCATTGATGTTCCCATTGATGTTCCCATTGATGTTCCCATTGATGTTCCCATTGATGTTCCCATTGATGTTCCCGTTGTTGTTCCCGTTGATGTTCCCATTGATGTTCCCGTTGATGTTCCCGTTGATGTTCCCGTTGATGTTCCCATTGATGTTCCCGTTGTTGTTCCCATTGATGTTACCATTGATGTTCCCATTGATGTTCCCATTGATGTTCCCATTGATGTTCCCGTTGATGTTCCCATTGATGTTCCCATTGATGTTCCCATTGATGTTCCCATTGATGTTCCCATTGATGTTCCCATTGATGTTCCCATTGATGTTCCCGTTGATGTTCCCGTTGATGTTCCCGTTGTTGTTCCCATTGATGTTCCCGTTGATGTTCCCATTGATGTTCCCGTTGATGTTCCCATTGATGTTCCCGTTGATGTTCCCATTGATGTTCCCATTGATGTTCCCATTGATGTTCCCGTTGATGTTCCCATTGATGTTCCCGTTGATGTTCCCATTGATGTTCCCGTTGTTGTTCCCATTGATGTTCCCGTTGATGTTCCCGTTGATGTTCCCGTTGATGTTCCCATTGATGTTCCCGTTGATGTTCCCATTGATGTTCCCGTTGATGTTCCCATTGATGTTCCCATTGATGTTCCCATTGATGTTCCCATTGATGTTCCCATTGATGTTCCCATTGATGTTCCCATTGATGTTCCCATTGATGTTCCCATTGATGTTCCCGTTGATGTTCCCATTGATGTTCCCATTGATGTTCCCATTGATGTTCCCATTGATGTTACCATTGATGTTCCCATTGATGTTCCCGTTGATGTTCCCATTGATGTTCCCATTGATGTTCCCATTGATGTTCCCATTGATGTTCCCATTGATGTTCCCATTGATGTTCCCATTGATGTTCCCATTGATGCTCCCATTGATGTTCCCATTGATGTTCCCGTTGATGTTCCCATAGACACGGCGAGCGCAGCGGGCACGGCTCCATCACCTTCCCGAACGGCGACGCCTACAGCGGGGACTACCAGGGCAACGTGTTCCACGGCCACGGGACGTTCGTGTACGCCAAGGGCGACCAGTACGAGGGGGCGTGGGTCAACGGCTTCCCCAGCGGCAAGGGGCGCATGGCGTACGCAGACGGCAGCAACTACAACGGCGCGTGGAGCATGGGCAAGAAGCACGGCCACGGCACGCTGACGACAGAGTTGTGGACGTACACCGGGGAGTGGAAGCAGGTGCACCAGCTCCCGGCCTTGGTAGGGACATGGGGTGGGGTTTGGGGGGGGCAACACCCAGTACAACCCCCATTGCGCCAACCACTGGGCACCGCTAACGCGGAAACGGCACCACATAGAACACCGGCCGCAGCGGCCGTCAGAACGCAGCGACCCGACGCAACATGCGAAGGGAAGAATGGGTGACTGTCAGGGCCCCGTAAAGAAACTGCAACGCGACGGAATGTCACACAGGGGCGGGCACACCAGACAAGGAGGAGGGGCACAGCAAGGAAGGAGAGGCAACCAGAACAGCGGGAACAGGGAACCAGAATGGAGCGGATGGGAGAGCGTGCGCATGGGAGGCGTAAAGGGGATGGCTTGGCCAGCCTGCCCCGTCGCTACCGGGTGCCAGGGCAACCCCTGCTCAACCGGCATCAGGTGGGGGGTGTCTCCCGCAGCCCAGATGGGCTGTTTGCGCAACACGAGCGGGAGCCCATCAGGGGCAGACCAGCTGTGAGGGGGAAAAGGACATATGGTGGACGGCCCGGACAGCGCGTGGAGGAACAGGGCACCCGGGCCTCACGCACACAGAAACACAGCGAGGCAGGCTATGGACGGCCTGTGGACAGAGGTGTGTGGACAGCAAACACAGTCAAACGACCCCGGCAACAACCAGCACATCCTCAATATGCCAACTATTGGGCGCCGCTGATGTGCAAACGGCGCACACTGCCACATTCAGCACAGCCCCAGCACACCAACCACTGGGCTCCGCAAACGCGGAAACGACACCAGCAAGAGCACCGGCCGCAGCGTCCGACAGAAAGCAGCGACCCGACGCAACATGCGAAGGGAACAACGGGTGCCTGTCCAGGGCCCCGTAAAGAAACAACAACGCGACGGAATGTCACACAAGGGGGGGGGGGGGGGGGGCTCAACCGGCATCAGGTGGGGGGTGTCTCCCGCAGCCCAGATGGGCTGTCTGCGCAACAGGAGTGGGAGCCCATCAGGGGCAGGCCAACCGTGAGGGGGAAAAGAACATATGGTGGACGGCCCGGACAGCGCGTGGAGGAACAGGGCACCTGGGCCGCACAGAAACACAGCGAGGCAGGCAATGGACGGCCTGTGGACAGAGGTGTGTGGACAGCAAAAACAGTCAAACGACCTCGGCAACAACCAGCACATCCTCAATACGCCAACTATTGGGCGCCGTTGACACGCAAACGGCACACCATGCCACATTCAGCACAGTCCCAACACACCAACCACTGGGCTCCGCGAACGCGGAAACGACACCAGCAAGAGCACCGGCCGCAGCGGCCGACAGAAAGCAGCGACCCGACGCAACATGCGAAGGGAAGAACGGGTGACTGTCCAGGGCCCCGTAAAGGAGCAACAACCAGACGGAATGTCACACAGGGGGGCTGGGCTGGGCTAGCGGCCTCATTCAGGAGCAGGCCCTCGAATTGGATTTTCATGGGCGTGGGGGATGTAGGGCAACAATTCAGGCGTGACCCACTTCGATGCGTGTTACATGACAACACATGCATGTCTGTTTCATTTGTCCATGGGTTTCACCGTGAGGAAGGAAAGGGCATACATCCCCCGGAACGCAACGAGCCGCACAATTTTTTTCTGTAGTACGGGGCTGCTCATGGCCGTGTGCAAGAACCCCTGGCCCCACGGCACTTTTTGGCTTCAAAGCACTGTCCAAGAACCACCCGCTGGTCACACGGCAAAATATTGCTGGTTCCTGGGCAAGGGGGAGTGGGGGGGACCAGCTGGCACACTCACTCAGCCTTGACGGCACCCCCCGCCAGGGATGCACCGGAAGGCAAGGGGCCTCAGAGGCGGCCTCAGAAGCCGTTAGACAGGCGGTTGGAGGAGGTTGCCAAAGCGGTTGGGGGGCGGTTACTGTCGGTTAACGCCATTGAGCCTGGCACTTGACGTCAGGGAGACAGTGGCTGGGCATAGGCTGGGCGCCCTGGAGGGGGGGGGGGAGGGGGTACCTCCTCCCCCCTTTCCAATGCATCCCTTGCCCCCAGCCCCCCCCGTGGAGGCGCGCCCCCATGAGCCGCTCACTCCGCCTCGTCGATGCCCAGGCCCAAATGGAAGGCCACGGGGAGCAGTCCTTCAGCGACGGCACGAAGTACTCCGGGGCGTTCGTGCGCGGCCGGCGGGAGGGGCTCGGCACCTTCACGGAGCGCGACGGGGCGCGGTACGAGGGCGCGTGGGCCAACAACAAGCGGAACGGGCAGGGGACGTTCGTGTACGCGTCCGGGGACGTCTGCCGCGGGACGTGGCGGGACAACGTGATCCACGGGCCCGGCGAGTTCGAGACGAAGGACGGCTGGAAGTACAACACGCACTACGAGAACGGGCAGTGCGTGAAGAACGAGGCCAACACCCTCTTCGTGCCGCAGGGGACCAACGACATCCCGCTGTCGCCCCACCCCGACGCCCCCCCGCCCCCCCAACCGTGAGGCTGACGTGATTGTTGCCTCCGCTAAGCGCGGGTGGCCGTTGGTCCGTTGATATGCGGTGGAACTTCGAAAGAGGGCACAGCCCACCGCTCCACAGTGGATTGCAGCTTTGTTGTGCAGGACACACATCATTGGACCCAAGGCTGAGCCCGCCTACCGCGGGGGCATTCAGTCAATGAGAACCGACCGTTGCTCTCCAACCGCGAGCGCTTGCGTGAGGGGGAGGGGGGGGCGGCGGTTACTGTCGGTTAACGCCATCGAGCCTGGCACTTGCCGTCAGGGAGACAGTGGCTGGGCATAGGCTGGGCGCCCTGGAGGGGGAGGGGGGGAGGGGGTACCTCCTCCCCCCTTTCCAATGCATCCCTTGCCCCCAGCCCCCCCCCCGTGGAGGCGCGCCCCCATAGGCCCAGGGTGATCTCGGGGCACCAGCGAACCGTCGCTGCGGTGGCTCGAGTGGTCATCCGGGGCGCAGTGGCTGTGCCCCAACGGGGGCTCGATCCCGGGACCTCTTGGCTGGGCCTCGTGCCCCATGACGCCTGGACCGCGGACCCTCGTTCGCTCCAAAGAGGGATCCCTCCGTCGAAGGGGCCCTGCGGTGGGGGTTCACAGGGGAGCGCGGGGTGTCGCCGCTTCAGTTGTGTCTGGCCCGGAAGAGAGCCAAAGACCGTGGGGCCCAGTGCCACCCCCGCGTGGGACCGTGGCCCCCACCCGACCCAGACCGTGACGCACCCCCCGGACGGTGCGGGCCGCGGACGATATACCCCAACGTAAGAAAAACGTAATAAGTTTTCCGTGGGGAAATGCGCGAAGTGCCTCTGCTGTTCCCTCTCTTCTGTTGCCTTTTGCGTCACAATGACAGTGCTCGGGGGGTCGCCCACCTCAGCACTGGGGCATTCCAACTCGGCGTACTGCGCCCCCCCGCCCCCCCATCGGGAGTCAGACGTGCAGTCGACAGGGGCCGCGTGATCCCGCCACATGGGCGTTTCATAGGGAGTATTCGGCGTTTCATAGGGAGTAGTGGGCGTTTCATAGGGAGTAGTGGGCGTTTCATAGGGAGTAGTGGGCGTTTCATAGGGAGTAGTGGGCGTTTCATAGGGAGTAGTGGGCGTTTCATAGGGAGTAGTGGGCGTTTCAGAGCGTGTCATGGGCGTGTCATAGCGTGTCATGGGCGTGTCATAGCGTGTCGTGGGCGTTTCATGTCTCGTGTTGTCCTTCCGTTGTCACTTCTACCGGTACCCCACCAGAATTCCGCCAAAGCGCATCCGGCTTTTGGCAGCACCAAAGGGCCGTGGTCGGCCAGCCCTGGAGCACATCCAAGGCCCGAGGGGTTTCTTTGTCATTCTTGACGCGTGTCCAACGTTCCCGAGGCCATTTCAGGGTCAACCCTCTCAAATATAATGGCAAAAAAGCGGGTGGCAACTCCGGTGTGGATGTCCAGTGGTAGGGCGCACGGGAAGCGTCCTTCTGCTGTCCGACGGCCCCATCAGACCGGCCTTTTGCTTTTTTTGTTGTTGTTGTGCCTGCACCACCGACGGGACGGCCGTCGGTGGACAACCCTTCCGCTTCGCACCACCGCGCGCGCGCGCGTCTGGAGAAGCTGGACTGCGATTTCAATGGCCGTGCTGTCGACCTCCGGCCCGGCACTGTACTGGTCGTTGGGCATAGTCGGGGCGGCTGCATACGTAACCCACATATAAACTGGCAGCCGCAGACACCTGCGGTGGTCGGACAGCGAGAAAGTCACCTGCGTGTGCACGAGACCTGCCACTGGCGTCCGTCAGGGGAACTGAGTTCCGTTAGGGATCGCCCCTGTACCAAATGCCACCCGGTTGTGGCCGCTCCTGCCGAAACTCAGTAGGAACCACCTGTGCCCCGCGTCCGATCAAGTAAGCTCCAGATCCGGCTGATCAGGCCTGACCGGGTGAACGCTAGGGGCTTTCCAACGGGTTGCACCCGGAAAAACACAATAGCTTCCATCCCAAAAGTACTCCCGAATGGTGGTTACAATTGTAGGCGTTATACGGTTGTGTTGTTGTGCTGTTGTGTTGTTGTGTTGTCGTTGCTGCTGCTGTTGGTGGTGATGGTGGTGCTGGTGGTGCTGGTGGTGGTGTTGTACGTGTGTGGGCGGAGTGTCGGGCTACGCGTCCGTGTGTGTGTGGGTGTACACGTGCGACGTCTCAACTGCAAGCGCGGATTTTGTCACCAAGCATGACTAGGAATAGAGTGTGCCGCTGCTATACCTGCCATTTGCGGTTTTTGATCCCTCTAACCCGTCCGTCCTCTGTTGCTGGCGCACGCAGGGCTCTGCACACCGGGGGTGTGGTCACGCCACCAGCCCCGCAACCGTGTGACCCCTGCGCTGTCTAAACCCCCCGCTTGGTTGCTTTTTGGAAGGCGTGTGTAGGCCAATGGTGTGTGCCTCTCTGATCTCCGCCCAGTTTTTTTATGGACAGTCTACCCGGCTTCTTGATGCCCCGCTGGTCAGAGGGGAATGCAGGTGTTGCTTGTGAAGGCCACGCCGGAAAGGCATATCTGAAGCGGAGAGACGTGTCCTGCGGCTTCTGCTGCTGCTGCAGTGTCCTGATGCCCGGCGGGGGGCGCGTGTTGTACGTTGCACTCGCGCGTGTATGTGGGCGCGCGCGCGCCTGCGTCAATGCCTGATTCCGTGGCAAGGCGCGGGCATCGGTGCAAGCACGTCTTGCTGTTGTGTATGCGAGCGGCGGGGGTGCGGGGCGTTTCTTTAGTTTGTGCTGCCCTCCCTGCGCATGCACAAGGCATGACCAGACCTCTGGGCTGGCAAGGGGGATGATACCCACAAGAGCCGAGTCGAAGCGGGAGGCATTTGGTGGTGCCGCGCGGCGGGGCCCTGAACCGGCCGCCGCCACTGGCAGAGGCCCTCGGTGCAGTAAAAGCGTGTGTCGCAGGGAGGGTGGGGGGCATGTGCAACCGTACCCCGGGCCCGTGCTTGGGGAAGTAAAAGGGGCTCTCAGGGGCGGTGGCACAAGTTGGGAATGGCCATCGGAGAAGCGGTTGGGCGAAATCCGGTGGGTGCAAAACGGTTGGCGAGCGGTTGGGGATGAAGAAAAGCGGTTGCGAAGGGAGAGGGGGGGCGGGGGGGGGGTGCCTGTTTTTCTGACAGTTTTGTGAACTCCCGAATTGACAGGCGGTTCCAGTGGCTGCTGACTGGCGGTGGTCGACGACGTGCCGCTGCAGCACTACCGCTTTCCTTGTTAATAGCCTGTCCACTGGCGTCTTCGTGTCTCATTCTTTGTGACAGAAGGTACCTATGGTCTTGTAGGCCACTGATGGGCCAACTTGTGCTTGTGCACACGTGCAAAAGCCCAGACTTCCTTCGGGGGTGCAGCACCCCCTCCGAGCACAGGCCTGCCGTAGCCCCTGCCCCTTGCGCACACAACACCAGACGTCGTCTGGGCAGTTTCCGGATGGCGGTGCATTGGGTCGAGCACGGGCGAATAAAGAGTTTGTTTTGTCTGCCGCAAAGCCACCCTCCTGTGACCTCGTTTCCATTTGCAGTGCCGCGGCGTGGGGTGCTCGCGTGTCGTAGGGCAGTGAAATGGCGGGAGGCGCGTTTTGGCGGGAAGGGGGGCAGCAGCAGCAGGATCTGCGTTTCTCAAGACTGACCTCAAGACCTCAAGACTGGGCTCAGTCTTCGGTTGATGAGCGGGTGGGGCTGGGGATCACCCTCATGGTCCTCGTCCTGAAAGAGCGTTGTAACCCCCGGGGCCGTGGACGGCGGCGCCGCCTTGTGTGCGGTGTACACTTGCGGCCGGTCTATATTTGTATGTGCTGACCCCCATCCCACCATGTTCCGAGAACAAGGCTGGTCCGCAGCCAGCGCCGTAACCACACCAGAGACACCCGATTCGTGGAGTGTGCTGGTCTCTAGAGTAGTCTCAAGTGCCTTACCGTGGCCGCAGCGCAGACACACAGGGGATTCTCGTGAGCCGCAAAGCCCCACCCAAGTCGGTGCACACCTGTGAGAACTCTCATCCCCCTCGTCCTCCCACGCCCCTGCGCCATGAGGCCCATTCCACAGCGGGGTACGTACGTTGGGGCCCGCGCGTGCGCTGGCCTGCACGCATGCATGAGCCCTGGCGTGTTTATAAACGGCTTGCGATGGTGTGTCAAGGTGTCGGCCTGAAGAGGTGTTGGCCTGCGTGTTTTCCCGCATGCGTTCACGTTTGTATGTAGAGGGCCATGCACGCCCTATGACCAGTGGATATGCACGTGCATGCACGCATCTTTGCTGCGAAGGTGCATGCGTGCCCAATGTGCGTGTCTCAGGTTGCCATCTGTTTTGCCTGTATCGGGTCGCACTTGGAGCAACTCGAACCTGGGCTTTGAATTCAGTTTCCAATTCACACTCAGTTTCAATACATCAGCCACATGTCTGCGCATGGGTCGACATTACTCCGGTGCTCTCATGTGATGCCGATGACAAGGGCATGTCTCATTGCGTTTTTCCCGCTTTCACTGAAAAGCTCCTTGCTGTAGCAAGCAGCTCAAACACCACACCGCTCCACAGGCACCCCCACCCCATCCGTTTGGATGCGTCTGAGTCATTCTGCGCCCTGTTTGCGCTGTTGTGAACAGGCGTGGCATTGGCCACTGCAATCGATTGCGGCTGCCCAATGGATCCGAACAGCGTGGGCCCTCGTCTTTCTTCTTTGAGGAACATGTACCATATGTGCGGAACGTGCCGTGTTGTGTTGTTGCTGTGGCTTCACTCCCAGTTCTTACTCGAGGGTCGGCAAGACACAAGCCTGACCAGAACCAACAAAGGTGCAGTAATGTGGATGTAGAGTACCCAAATGTCAAGTACCCAGTGTCATGTATGTACATACACAACAGTTTTGGAATCTGCTCTCAGGATCTGTTAGTTTCGTGGTGGGCAGGCCAGGCAGACAGAGAAACCGGCAGTTCCGGAGATGACCGAATTGCGCTTGCCTGCATTGCCTTTGGGGTCGAACCAAAACAGCAGTTGTAACGTGCTGAGGGCTCTAGAACCGATATGCCGTGCGGACACTCCGACTGGATCTCCTGCTGCATCTAGGCAGTCGGTGGTTGTTTGCATTGAATGGGGTGTACACCCTGCACCTGGTATGCTATGCTGCACACCCACGGATAGTTGGGTTGCTGCCCCTCGGCGTCGGTGGTTGTATCTTGAGTCGGTGGCTCATTTCGTTGACCCACGCGAAAATGGGTCACATGTGTCCTGCCTGGCCATCCACCATGCACAACAATGGGCTGACCGGTCCCCCATGGAGCCCCCCATGAGGTACGGACCTCGTGAACATTCCCCAGCCCAAGAAGCGACTCACGGGACGTCGGTTCCTGCGGAATCAGCCTCCGCGCAGACAAGCCACCACAGCGACTCAAAAACAACGGGCAGACACAGACTCTGACCCTGCAGCAGGACCGGAACAGGCCGGCGCTTGGAAGGAAAAGGAGGCCGCAGCGTAGTGCGGCGAACGTTTTTAGTGCCAGATGTCTGCGGTTGGGAAAGCCGTTGGGGAGCGGTTACAAAACCGTTGCAGTCGTGGCTGGAGTTTGGAGTTGGAAGGATACGGTTGCAGCGTGGCTGACAGTTACTGTGTTTTTTTTTGGAGGGGGGGGGGGTAGCCCACCCTCCCCTCCTTAAGCACGGGCCCGGAACAAGAGCATATTTTGCTTATCTATCAGCAGTACCAAACGTGCTCTCAATCTCAAATGAGATCGCATATGGGTCTTCCTGGTAAATAGTGCAGCATGCATGACGCACGCACGCACACGCACACACACACACATACTTTGATTGTACTTCAGAAGCATTTCTCGGGGATGTGCACGAGACCTGTCCCTCTGGCCCTGCCAACACCACAGTTCCATGTGCCATATGTCGTCCCATTCTCACATGACCCAACGATGGGTTTGCTCTTCCATATTTTTGCTTTGAGGCTCTCTGCTGAGTCCCTTGGTTTCAACTGCTCTGTGTGACTTTCTGACGGCTGTTGACTGCCCACCAATAACGCCAGCCACCATCGACCCCCCCTTATTCTCCGGCTCCTGTGTCCCCGTTTCGCTTTCCAATGCGGCAATGCGCTGCTGCATCTGATCCATCTCTGAAAGCACAACTCTAACCCGACATCCTTCTTCTTGCCTCCTCCTCCCTCTTCCCCCTGATTCCCTTCGCATGCTCGACTTTGTTCCTGCCCTGTTTGTTCCATTTGTACCAACCGTATAAGTGAATGTGCACCAGATTTGCCACTAGAGTCCGCTGGGTCACATGCGACCAGAAGGAACCAGAAGGACCTGGATCCCACTGAGTCGGACACGGGACGTCTTGTCCTTGCTGAGTTCCAGTCCTGACTGCGCGGGTATTACTGAGTCCCACATTGTACGAGGGCGATTCCTACTGGAGCGCAGTCACCCTGCCTGGTGGTTGAACAAAAACTTGGTGCTTCCCTGCATATTCACCGACCTTCACCTGAATCACCATTTGAGGGGTTTTGTATGCAAAAAATAGTTACGGGTGTTGCGTGCGTGTGAAGGGGTGTGCTCGGATGGAAAATTGAATTGTGGGATGGGAAGAAAGTGGAAGTAATGTGTGTTTGTATCTGCATGCGTGAATGGCAAATGCGAATTACAAGTGCAGGAGCAAATTGATCTCAATACACCAAATCATCTCCAAAATTCAAAGACTCCAACAAATTCCAAATTCTCGTTCACAAATGAATACAAGAAATCAAAGACCTTGAAGGGATGAACAACGAATCATCTCCAAAATTCAAAGACTCCAACAAATTCCAAATTCGCGTTCACAAATGAATACAAAAAATCAAAGACCTTGAAGGGATGAACAACAAATGATCTCCAAAATTCAAAGGCTCCAACAAATTCCAAATTGGCATTCACAAATGACTACAACAATCCAAAGACCTTCAGGCATGTCCAAATATTTTTTCATACCGCATGTCCGAGAAAGAGATAAAGCCCACTGAAATGGGGATACCCCTTTTTAACTCCTCAAAATCGGCCTTAAATCACTGTAAATCACCAATGGCTCTGTTGGCTTAAACCTTGCTATTTCGGGTTGTGTTGGACCCTAATGAGAAGACGTGGTGTGGGACTGTGTAAGGCCACACTGCATTGTCCGGAGGGAGGGAGTGGGTAGGGTGGGGGGGAGTAGACGGTTAGTTTTTCTCCTTGTTTTGTTTCACTACAGAGGATTTTGTACTGATTTTTGTCAAAGGGAGCCACGTGACGACCCAAACGGTAGATTTGTCTTGAATCCGAGTGTCATCAGCTGCGGAAACAAATTGCGGAGCATGGGGCAGGAGAGTTAATTCGCCATTTGCTGCCACTGTGCAATGTATTCTCCTCAATGAGCTGCCACAAATTGCCACCACAAGCATACCCCCATGAAATCCAGCCGCTCTTACATTTGCCTGACATATTTGAAGACATTTGCAGCACTAGAGGGAGTTGCACGCACCCTGCATTCTCCCCGGGCACTGTTTTTTCCCCGCTTCCAAGCTCAAAGGCGCCAGGTTATGGTACGGTGGGCTGCGTTGGGGTGCTTGTAACGAAAACTTACCTTTGCCTGCCTATTTTTGTACATTGTAGTGTTTCTAATGGTCATGTGTGTTGTTCCCCAGCTTGGACTTATCATGTCTTTGTCCTGGGTCACCCCTGGTACACATGTCTTCTACAATCGCTCGAGTACTGGTGATCGAGTACCAGCAATTGTGTTGGCTTCCTCACCGCGATGGTGGCAGAAATTGGGACATGGGACGCATGGAAGGCATCAGACTAACCATCAAAACTGCGAAAACCCACCAGAAAGTAACAAAAATCCCCCTGCAAGGCAGAAACAAACACCAGGTATCATCTGGTGACCATCCACAACCATTTGGGAACACCCGCCATAGTGGTTTCCAGTGGGCCTCTTCACCAGGTAAAATCCCCGGAAACATCTTAAAGGGGCCGCACCGTGCGCCCACCGTGCGACAACACCCTCCTATGTCAAGTGTGGCCCGCCAACATGCAGGCACAAAGATCATTCTCAGAACTGTTGCAGTTTGAATGGCGAGGGTGTTCCACCTGTGAGCCTTTGTGGCAATACCCCCCTTTTCCAATGTCCCGATTCCCCATCCCCTGCCCCACCAATCTCCACAGGTTTCGGAAGATAGTGGGGGTCGGCGGCAGCACAACCAGGTCCAGCCTCCATCCCATGAGCACAGCACAGCACAGCACAGCACAGCACAGCACAGCACAGCACAGCACAGCACAGCACAGCACAGCACAGCACAGCACAGCACAGCACAGCACAGCACAGCACAGAGCACACACACCACGCAGCTTAACAGCACATAGCATGAGACACAGCAGGCACGAATGCGTGCTGCATTGTTAGTGGCACACCCCACTTACCACAGTTCTTGTGGCACAATTGTAGAACTAGATATCTCTGAACCTTGATTCTGAGAGTTATATCAAGCAGCATGCACTGGGCAAGCTTCGCCAGCTCATGTTGGTCAGGACCCCCCCCCCCCCCCGCCGCCCAACAACAAGAAAGAAAGAGCATAGTGGGAAATGTGAACCTGTTTTGGCATCACTGTCCCCCTGCAGCCCCTTGTAGCCCCCTACTTTCAAGCCTTTTCCAACACCACTTGAAACTACTAGAGCCAATGGGTATTCCAAATGTAGTGTTGTGTGTTTTGCACCTATGAGAACGCTTTATGCAGCCACATTACTCCTCTCCGCTTTACAAACCCTGATATGGCAGGGGTTAATTAGCCATGCCACTCATCACCGCTGCAGAGCCCTGGTGGGACACTTTTGATGCATGGGGAAGATGGGGGTGTTTCGTGGTGAACTAGTCTACGCGGACCACGCGGACATGATGTGCGCGTGGTGCAGGTGCATCCCCCACCCCCTTAAAGGACACTGGTGTGAGGAGGGCATGACACATGGCGATGCTCTTGGGTGTATATGTATGAATTTCGTTGAGGTGGTGAATTTCGTTGAGGTGGTGGATCAGCAGCAGGATGTTTTTTTGTGTCTATGGGGGCGCCTTAAGCGCAGTGCGCGCGCAGTGCAACTATTTGGGCGTTCAGGCCGTAATGGAGACCCATGCTTTGAGATCATCAGGGCATCATTGTTACCCTGTTGCGTAGGTTTTGATGCTTTTTCCACATTGGGGATATCGCATTTTCGGATTTTCACCCAATTTCAGGGGGCGCCTCAAGCGCAGTGCGCGCGCAGTGCAACTATTTGGGCGTCTGGCCGTACTAGAGACCCATATTTTGAGATACTAGGGGCCCCTAGGGGCATCATGGTGACCCCTAGCGTACATTTTGAGTTCTGATTTTGTCCCCCGTTGTTTGGGGACCCCCGAGAATGCAGGGGTGACGTAGCATTTCCGCCCTCTTTACTACAATGCCGTTTGCGACTCTCTTGCCTTGATTGTGTTTATGCTTTACATCATATCTCTGCAGAGTGGCGAAGAGCCATTTCCACTCAGGGGGACAAGCACGCATCGGACGGCCAAAGATTCCATAGGGAAGTGGAAGTATTGAAGCAAGTCCGATTATCCGATACAAGGACGCGATTAAGGCTCGTGTGAGTACCATGTACGTAAGGGAAAGGGCATTCATGGATCATGTTACATGCAAGTTTGCCCCAACCCAACCTCCATCGCTAAAAATGGTGCAACCCACGCCTGTTCATGGCTTTTCCAGTTGTGCATGATGTGTGTTATGTGAAGGGAAGGTAGTTTGCAACTTTCTTGAGCTGGGGCAGTTTGGGTCACCTAATTCTAAGGGCGTTTCTAAGGGGTGTGCTTGGGGGCTCTTCGGGGGGAACATAGTCTAAAAGTAGCGCGACGTGCGCGCACAGTGCAAAGGTTCCCCCGAAACCTGTGCCTCTTGGCTATGTACAGAAGCAAAAGGGATCTGATATCCTGAATTGAGCCACGCACAATGACAAGCCTTCCCACAGGCAGGTGATCTTCCACTAACTGTACTAAAACGCCCATGTGGTACCGGTCTTATGCTCAGCTCTAAGTTTGACACCCGGACTAGAGCTATATGCCGACATCAGCATATGCGGGGCAAGTGTAGGAAGGGGAGGCCCCACAGCGTACTGGGAAGTAAGCACCTGGGACTGAAGGGGTGGCAGGTCGAGCTTCTGGACGTAACATGCTGGCTCGCGTACGCACTGCAAGCACTACGTGCACTGCGTGCAGTGCCGACACAATGAAACCCAGCCGGGGAGGAAGGGAGGAAACCCCCTTGCATTTCTGCAGGCGTCACAAGAATCTTCATATCCTTGGTGATTGGTGGCCGTGGCCAAGCGCAATCTGCTGTTGCGTGAGTGTGTTGGAAGATGGTGGTAGCCTTCGAGAAAATAGGCATTCTGCCTTGACCCGATTGGGGCCCAACTTGTAGCAATATGCAGCACTATATGGGCCGTTACTAATAAGCCATGCTACTCATTCGCAGTGATCCGAGAGTGCGGATGGAGGGTTCAAGTGCTGGCTCATAAAGAGAATCCACAAAGACATTGTTTCCTAGAGATAGCAAGGCAATTGCCATGAAGGTTGGAATCCGCTTTGGAGTGTGTAACATCCCACCTACCGATTTGTTGCATTGTGAATGTACACAACATCCGGTGATTCCCCATCATCATAATCCAGCATCCACCTAGAACCAAGAACGTGCAACAAAACCGGGTAAAAATGGGTTAAAATGGGCGAAAATGGGTGCCAATTCAAATGTGCCACATCCTCAATGCACAAGAAGCGAAAAAAAATCTGTTATGGAACAACCACTTTGTGAAAAAAGGCCAAAACTGGGGTTCAAGTAGTTGCCGACATACAAAAGTTTGCACTGCGTGCGCACTGCATGCACGGCATTCCCTAGAGGAGTCTTGCTACGGCATCTGCCTCATTTTGCTAGGAATCAAGAATGGTATCACGAGGCAACAGTGGAGATCAAGCAAAAAACCGCGCCGGGCATGCGCCGGGAGCGCGCCAGGCAAACATCCCCCAGAAGCCCTCGGAAGGCAAGCGCCACAAAGAGGCAAAGGCAATCACAGCAAATCACCAAAGGTGCTTCGAGAAGGGGACTCACATATGATTCATATGAGCCATGTAGGTGGTGTCCTTGGGGGGGAGCGTTAGCGTGCCGGGCGCGCGCCGGGCATCTTTTTGACTCGTGCCCCATCAGTGGCCTTTTAGGGGGTGCACTAAGGGGGCGCACTTAGCGATGTAGCTATTTGGGCGTTTGGCTGTACTAGAGACCCACACTTTGAGACACTAGGGGCATCATTGTGACCCCTAGCGTAGGTTTTGACTTCTGATTTTGTCCCCTCTTTTGGGTACTCGAGAAGGCAGGGGTGAGGCAGCCACTTCTGATTTTGTTCCCCTTTGTTTGGGGATCCCCGAGAATGCAGGGGTGATGTAGCAATCCCGCCCTCTTTTGGGCCCCCGAGAAGGCAGGGGTGAGCGACTCGCAATCCACCCTTTGTTGCGTGGCCCCTTGAGTTGGGGTTAGGGACTCTCAATCCACCCTTTGTTGCGTGGCCCCTTGAGTTGGGGTTAGGGATTCGCAATCCACGCTTTGTTGCGTGGCCCCTTGAGTTGGGGTTAGGGACTCGCAATCCACGCTTTGTTGCGTGGCCCCTTGAGTTGGGGTTAGGGACTCTCAATCCATCCTTTGTTGCGTGGCCCCTTGAGTTGGGGTTAGGGATTCGCAATCCACGCTTTGTTGCGTGGCCCCTTGAGTTAGGGTTAGGGACTCTCAATCCACGCTTTGTTGCGTGGCCCCTTGAGTTGGGGTTAGGGACTCTCAATCCTTGCTTTATTTGCATTTTGGATGAAGTACGGGCACCCCGAGCTCCTCGACCGTGAGTCGTTGTTTCGATGTTTTTTTCTGGAGGAAAGACACCCCACCGGCAGAGAGCGGTGCTTTCATATCGCACCGAAGGGTGTTTGGAGGTTTCTTGGCGGCAGAGTGTTACCCGTGTTCGCGCGTACTGATGGGCTTGTTCAACCACGGAGACACATCGGCGGCGCTTTGCCCGTGATTGTGCAAAGGGGGGAGGGGTGGTTGGCTGACCCCCCCCCCCCTCCCACGTGTAGTGCCTTCTTTGGGGGTCCCAAAGTGGACTGGTGCGTCCTAGGTTCCACCCCGTCACTCAGAAAACACCTGGCGTGAAGTTGTTGTGCGCCCTGTTTGATGAGAAAATGGGCTGCGCATCAGAGGTTTATGGGACCACAATTGATAATGAAACTGCGGTTGTATCCGGGCCGCACCCCATTATGCCCCCATCCTCAAGCACCCCCTCAGATTGTCCCCTCATTCCGTTTCTATGCAGGTGTAACATGGTTCTTCAATTGCCTTCGGAAGTGTGGGATGTCATTGCCGACCTTGTTCACTCAGATGTACTGAGTCAAGTTTGTCAAAAGCTCAGGGAACTGATTGGGACTCATCGTTATGTGAAGTTGAGGTGCACTGGAGAGAATGTGCAGCGAGTACTGGGACTCATTGGGAATGTACGCTCTCTGCAGCTCGATCATGGCGGAAATTCTGTGGGAGAGAGTGGGGCACAGGCGCTTGCAGCGCTGAAGGATGCCCCCTCACTGCATACCCTGTCGCTCGATCTTCGTGGAAATAATGTGGGAGGCAGTGGGGCACAGGCGCTTGCAGCGCTGAAGGATGCCCCCTCACTGCATACCCTGTCGCTCAATCTGTGATGGAATTCCGTAGGAGAGAGTGGGGCACAGGCGCTTGCAGCCCTGAAGGATGCCCCCTCACTGCATACCCTGTCCCTCAATCTGCGATGGAATTCCGTGGGAGGCAGTGGGGCACAGGCGCTTGCAGCGCTGAAGGATGCCCCCTCACTGCATACCCTGTCCCTCGGTCTTGGGCAGAATTCCATGGGAGAGAGTGGGGAACAGGCGCTTGCAGCGCTGAAGGATGCCGCCTCACTGCATACCCTGTCCCTCAATCTTGGGCAGAATTCCGTGGGAGAGAGTGGAGCACAGGCGCTTGCAGCGCTGAAGGATGCCCCCTCACTGCATACCCTGTCCCTCGATCTTTGGCAGGATTCCGTAGGAGGCTTTGGGACACAGGCGCTTGCAGCGCTGAAGGATGCCCCCTCACTGCATACCCTGTCCCTCGATCTTCGTGAAAACTCCGTGGGAGAGAGTGGGGCACAGGCGCTTGCAGCGCTGAAGGATGCCCCCTCACTGCATACCCTGTCCCTCGATCTTCGTGGAAATTCTGTGGGAGAGAGTGGGGCACAGGCGCTTGCAGCCCTGAAGGATGCCCCCTCACTGCATACCCTGTCCCTCAATCTGCGATGGAATTACGTGGGAGGCAGTGGGGCACAGGCGCTTGCAGCGCTGAAGGATGCCCCCTCACTGCATACCCTGTCGCTCGATCTTTGTCGAAAGTCCGTGGGAGAGAGTGGGGCACAGGCGCTTGCAGTGCTGAAGGATGCCGCCTCACTGCATACCCTGTCGCTCAATTTGTGATGGAATTCCGTGGGAGGCAGTGGGGCACGGGCGCTTGCAGCGCTGAAGGATGCCCCCTCACTGCATACCCTGTCCCTCGGTCTTGGGCAGAATTCCATGGGAGAGAGTGGGGAACAGGCGCTTGCAGTGCTGAAGGATGCCGCCTCACTGCATACTCTCGTCCTTACTCTTGACGATTGACCGGGAGAGACTGGGGCACAGGCGCTTGCAGCACTCATGGACACCCCTCCTCACAGCATACCCTGGACCTCAATCACCCAAGTTGGGACCGAATGAATGCCAAGCAAACATCTGTGTGGCAATCGGAGTCAAGTATCCCTGAAAAGTCATTTGGCGCAATCGCTGCCACCTATCCCCTGCATCCAAATCAAGAAACCGAGGAGGTTGTGTCATATTTTCGTGTTGTAATCCCCTCATCTACTGTGGAGCATTTGACCCTCAAGACATCGCAAAGTGGATAATGAAGGGATGACGAGTCCGTTGAAGATGGCCAATAGTGTAATCAAGCTGGCGTGCAGGGCTGCCCACATGTGCTGCGTGGCAGGGTTGGAATGACCCTTGCGAAATATATATCCATACTGGTGCCACATTGGGCGCATGCTCATGCTAGTTCACACTCATATTCTGCCTCATGGGGCAACATCCGAAGCCAGAATCATGACTCAGAGTTCAGGGTTTTTAAGACACTACGGAAATTGTGGATGTCGGAGAAGTTCGTCTGGTTCCGGAAACTTTTGGAGGATGTGGAAGTGCCAGATATGTTGGAAAATGTTGAAATTGCGCATTAAGAATGATTGATCAAATGCTGGAAATTGTGGAGGTTGCACAATTTGTGGATTTGTGGGCCTGCACTGAGTGCAGTTTGAATGTTGTGCAGTTTGAATGTTGTGCGTGCAGTGCAACTATTAGGGGGCGCACCGTGCGCTGTGCGCGCGCTGTGTGAAAAGTCGGCTGTTTCTCACCACTGGTAGCCACGGGTCCCAGGGTCCTGAATTCTGCACCCTACAGCCCCTGGTGGTACACCAGGAATTTTTTTGTTTTAATCTGGTGCTTGCCACGGGTCCCAGGGTCCTGAATTCTGCACCCCCGATGCTATTTTGAATGGATCATGCACGCTTCTGTAGGTGGGTGGTTTTCAGGGGGGCATCTATCATCTATTCTATGGGCCGACAGGTTGAATCCTTTCGACCATTGTCCCCATTTTTCATTCTTTATGAAGCATTTCACAGACTCCATGCCCATCAGTTCCATCGGGATATGAAGTGCCAACCTGTGGAATCGTAAGTATGCGTCGCACGTTTACAAGGTGAGTGTTGCCATTGATATGTTGGGCAACATTATATGGATCTGCCCCTTGGGCCCCGGGACATCCGTTGATGTGTTGATTTGGGATGGGTATGGACCTTCTCGTACCCGAGGTGCTTTCTTTGATTTCGAAGTTGGGGGCCATGTTGGTGCTTATAAAGGCCGGATTCATGTCATTGTGCCATTCATTGGAAGAAAGCATGGCACTTTGACAGCCCGCCAACAATGTTAGTACAATGACGTGCACTGGTGGTATAGGGCACGCATTGAGCAACTGTTTGCTCGGTTGTGGCATTGGGGTTTGGTTAGGAACATCTGACGTGGTGGCCCCAATGCACCAGTTGCACCAGTCAGTCCGTATTTTGTTGCATTTTACACAATTTTGCATTCGGAGGCAAGTCCGTCAACCCCCCAGTACGGACCATGGGAGCATGTCCTGCCTCATGTTTGGACTGACCAAAGCAACTCGGCCGCCACGCAAGGTGAGGCAAAAGATGAGGCAGAAGTGTGTGTGTTGTGGTGCCACAAGCGCACCACCGTCACAGTTTGTGATGAGTGCAAGGAGCACTATTGTACTGAATGTCTTGACACCCATGTGGGACCAATGTTGTTTGTTAAGTACAATACAAATGACAGTTGGAGTTGTTGAATTCACAGCTATTGCTTTATTATGCAACATGCTTTGTAGGGAAGGTGTGCAGTGCAACGTGGTCTACTTGGGGGGCTTCTCCATGAGAGGGTAAATCTGGGGCTGAAGTCGGGATAGTTAATAGAAAAGTAGCCCCTGGGCATCCAAGGGGTACAAATTCTTGCTTAATAAGCGTGCAAGGGGGCGCCTCAAGCGCAGTGCGCGCGCAGTGCAACTATTTGGGTGTCTGGCCGTACTAGAGACCTGTACTTTGAGATACTAGGGGCCCCTAGGGCATCATGGTGACCCGTAGCGGAGGTTTTGAGTTCTGATTTTGTCCCCCTTTGTTGGGGACCCCCGAGAATGCAGGGGTGATGTAGCAACCCGATGAACCTCGAACATTCACCGAGGAGGAGGTGGCAAAAATGAACAAACAAACGGAAGACAAGATCCTGGAGATGTTGCTCCATGTGCATGAGAAAAGCACCGGAGATCACCCTCTTGACCCGCAAAAAGATGGTGTTGAGTGGTGGATTAAGCGTTGTGGTGGAACTCGGTCCCTAAGGACGCAAATCAGTTATATGGGTGTTGATGCCCACTCTGCCGAGGAGTTTTGGCTAAAGTATGGGCATAATGATTTACTTCCACGCGAACATTTGTTCCGCTTCTTTTTCTCTTCCTCAAGCACACTCCACCTCAAAGGTGTGCTCATCTCCTCTCTGGAGCAACAGGGTGCTCTAAGGAGGCTTGGTGGGCAAGTGTGCATCGTGTTCGCTCTTATTTGAATGGTGTTGTCGCTGAAATTCGATGGGCAGAAAGATTGTCGGAGTGGAACCACGTCCACACTTGTCACCTAATTCTAAGGGCGTTTCCAAGGGGTGTGCTTGGGGGCTCTTCGGGGGGAACATAGTCTAAAAGTAGCGCGCAGTGCGCACGCAGTGCAAAGACTCCCCCTCACCCATTTCCACCCTTTTTCACACTTTATTTGTATTTGCAAGGGCTATTTGGACCATGTGTCTTTGTGCAGGATACTACCCATCCCTTTGAATTGTGCTATGCTTGTGATTCCAAGCCAAGTCGCATTCGAATTCGCCATCAAATTTCTCGTCCAGCCGGTCGCATCAACTTACGAGGGTTGATGTGGCTGGTGAAGCAAAAGACCCAGAGGGTGAGTAGTTCAACTCCGAATAATCTCGTAGCGGAAATTGCCTCCGCGGGGCTGTCGCCACAACGGTCGTCGTATTATGTCAACAAAGGTTTCGATGCACATACGAAAGGAGGTACCCCCGGCCGCCTCCCCCTCTACATTAGAGGGTGTTGAGGGTGGCAACCAATACGCTGTTCATGGCTTTTCCAGATGTGCATGATGTGTGTTATGTGAAGGGAAGGTAGTTTGCAACTTTCTTGAGCTGGGGCAGTTTGGGTCACCTAATTCTAAGGGCGTTTCCAAGGGGCGTGCCTAGGGGCTCTTCGGGCGGAACATGGTCTAAAAGTAGCGCGCAGTGCAAGGATTCCCCCTATTTCCCTCCAAACACGGTCAGTTTCCCTCCAACCGCGGTCAGCTTTCCTCCAACCGCCATCGGTTCCCCTCCAACCGCTACGGGTTACTCTACAACCGCTGTCTCCTGGTGTGCTTGAAAAAAGAGCCAGCTACTGTCCGGTCCGAATTTTTTTTAACTAAAAAAACGTCTTGGCAGGGAACATGCCTACCGGACTTCATTCCTCATGCTCTAGCGAGGGTATGGCCGGGTACACCCCCCCCCTCCCCCAGAGCTTGAAGGTGAAGGTTGGATTTTGGCCTTCACAGATGGCTCAGCAAAACAGCACCCTAAGGTAGGGTGGGTAGCAGGTTACGGGTGTGTGGTGATGGGGGTATGGGAGGCCAAGGGGTTTTTGCCACCAAATTCAGGGCAGACTAACAACAGAGCAGAGCTGTTGGCTGTAATCACTGTATTAGAACATTTCCTTCAGCAACAGGTACGGCTTGCCGTGGTCATGGACTCACAGTACGTCTATGATGGCCTAAGGGGTTCAGCCTTCCGGTGGCGCACAGCGGGTTGGGTTGGCCAATCTGGCCCGGTCTGCAATGTGGACCTCTAGATAAGAGCACTTGACCTGGTTGATCAAACCTCAGCCACAGTGAAATGGATTCGGGTACCTAGCCACACCGACATCCCAGGTAATGAAAGAGCAGACGTCTTGGCGGATGAGGGCATAAGTTCCCCCCTATATCATGTTCTATCATTGCCTGACAGGGCAACAGTCAGTTTGGAGCTGCCTTCTACCCCCACCCCGAGACGGGCATCTGCGGTCCCTCGCTCATTGGAGCTTCACGATGTCATCACCCCCTCCGGAGACACCCCCTCTCTGTGCAGAATGCACGCTCATGAGCCTCAGGACACGGAAGTGCCTGGGATCTCCCGGAAACTTGATTTCTCGGAGTCCAGACACTCAATGACCAGCTCTGATGAACACTTATCGTCTTGTAATGTCAGTCTCGATTCAGACACACCCTCTTCTGCGCGGCAGGTGGATTCGGATCGTGATGCGACCAAGAGTTCGTCCAGCACTCTTAGTCACAGTGACTCTCATAGCACTATCAGCGTTAATTCTTCTGACACTGCATCCACTGCAAGTCTACATGATTCTGACATCCTGGATGACCCACAAAACACATGGGAAAATCTGGGCTTGGTGGAATTGGAAACCCCCGTCCGGCCACGGCAACGCCGAAGGCTTAACACGCCGAGCACGGATGTAAGCACCAGGTCCTGTCTGAATAGCCCAAGGATCTCCTTCTCCTCTGGTTGCCACACACCGGTAACAGACTCGGATTAGGGAGCGCTACCCCACCCCCAAGGGTCAAGGTATAAACGACTCAAGCGTCATAATAGGTAAGAGGCATGGACGGTCTAGTGGTATGCGCCTTGGCTGGCGCTCGTCGTGGTCGGGGGTTTGATCCCCGGTTCGTCTGTCCGTCCAGGGGCCCGTCGGTGAGGTCCCCGCCACCGCCCCCTTCAGCAGCCCGCTCCACCATCGGTACCGCCGGTGGATGGGTGGCGTGTCTCGTCCTCATAGTTTTTATGCGGTATGTCTTAGTTTCGTTTGTGTCAGGTATGTCCACATGGGAAAATAAAAGCAAGGCACCAAGCACAGCACACCTGCAGCAGCGCGCTCTGTTACTGGTACCGCCGTCCGCCGGAACCGCATCTCCTCCTCACAGTCCTCTTCGGCTTGCCTGCCGGGGGGATCGAACCCCCATCTTCAGGGCAGCAGCCGGCTGCACAGCCGCTGCGGTACACGGCCCAAAAACCTGCTCTATGCCTCCCAGAGCTTAGGAATGAATTGTCTGGACGGATCTCTTCACATCAGAGGCTAGGCCTTCGGCCCCCTCGCAACCATCAATGCCTCTCAGCGGCGTATAGGCCGCCCGGGTGCCCGACGAAGCATCCCCACTCCACAGCCCTCCCCTAATGGATACGGTCTCAGTCCAGGTTACTTGGCCAAGGGGTGCCAGCACGCGCAAGGTGACACGGATGAAAGACAGTAGAGTTAGGGTGCCTTTCACTGTCTTGTAGCATAAAAACACTTTCGTGTTGACAAAACAAGGCCAACAGGCGCAGAGATTTGTATGGTAGCACATTTGTATCATATCAATGATCTCTTGGAACTGCCGAACATTGCTGCATATGCATACCAGGACGTGCATGTGTAGAGCGCTTTGAGACCTGCTTGCGCCCCCCCTCCCCCTGCACAACACCCCCGGATCAAACGGTGCATTTTGTGACACCGCCACTGCATCCACGGGCGTGTTCAACGACTAGCCCCTGGTCAAACCGGCGCTTTTTTGCTCAAATCAAACACTGTCCACCGACCACCTGCTGGCCGAATGATGTACCGTTGCTGGACATTGTGCAGGGGAGGGGAGGGGACCCTAGCCCCCCCCCCCCCCCTCCCTTGTCCATCCCCCTCCGGGGGGGGGGGGGTCACTTGGCCCATGAACAATAAGAAATCAATAGGAAATCACAGGCGCTAGAGGCGCCGAAGAAAATTTTTATTTGGGTTATACTAGAAGTCAGGTTACTGTTGTGTGGTGTCCGTCCCTAGTGGGCGAACCGATTTGGTGACAATCCCCCCCCCCCCCCCCCCCGGGGGTTGGGGGGGGAACTGTGTACCCTGGGGGGGGGGGCTGGACATCGGGGGCTGAGGGTACGCAGGGTGGAGGTTTCCAATGAGTGCAGCATGCGCCAGACTGCTCACAAAATGAACCAGGCTCGTCGCCGGGTGCGTGTGACACACCGTCAATTTCTCTTCATCAGCCGCATGACCCTTTGTCCACGTTGTTGGACTGCTGCCTCGAGCGCGCCAGCCGCACGCGGAACATGGAGCCCCTCGCCACCGAGGCACAGCTGCAGAAGCTAACGCTCCGCCCGCTCAAGATCCTGTGCACAAAATATGGGGTGGACCACGGCCTCACGAACAAGAAGAAGGACGTGCACGTGCAGCGCCTCCACGTGCTGCGCAAGGTGACGGCCTCTGAGGTGGACGCGCATCTGCAGCCGCAGGGTGGCGGGACCGCCCCAAGGCCCTCGTCGGCCAAATCCAGCGCCGCGCGGCAGAAGACCTACCGGACCGCCATCGAGACGTACTTCGAGGGCGGCGGGCTGGAGCTGCTGTGTTCGGGCTGCGGCCACCCGCTGCGCAGCGTGAGGGAGTTCCAATTTGCAAACACGAGTCGCCCGTTCGTGACGGTGAGCTGCGAAGGGTACGTACGCTTGGCCTCTCGACTGCGCATACCCAAGGCCCAACAGCAGGACTGTCCGCAGGGACCTGGATTTAGCTTTTTTTCCCCCTTTTCTCAAGGGGGCGCACCGTGCGCTGTGCTGTGTGCTCCACAACATGGAGCACCGTGCGCTGTGACCTCTCTCTACGCCAGAGCTCTTCTTTTACCACATCTCTTACCACGCCACACCTCTTTCTACGCCACGCTGCTTGCTACACCACATCGCTCTCTGCAACATGTAAATGCCCCACACTACACCTCTCTCTACACCATTTCTGACCACAACCCACCTCTCTGCACACTGCACCTCCCCCGCACCACGCCTCTCTCCACACCCCACCTCTTTCCACCCCACCTCTGCACACCTTTCTCTACGCTACATCCTCCACCACACCTCTTTCTATACTGCAGCTCTCACCACCCCCAATCGACCCCTCAGTCTGCCACAGCTCCAAACTGCCACCGCCTCAGGTACAACCGAATCCCGAAGTGCAAACGGACTCACAAGCTCCAGGACGTCTATCTCCAGCTTCGACGACTGCTCTGCCCGCGTCTCGTCCTTGAAGCCCACTCCCTTCGCGGCATCGCTGGCGCGCGCCACAACGCCTTCAGCGTCAGTGTGGAGGCGCGGCATGAGGCGCTGCTGCGCGAGCTCTGCGGCCGCTTCGGGCTTGCGGCGCTGCAGCTGCCCATGTCCGGCGCCGACCGGGACGTGTTCGGAGAGGGCGCGGAGCGGCGCGGGTGCGTGTTCCCCTTCGAGCACTACGCGGCGGTCTACAGTGCAATCCGGCAGCTGAAGGAGTTGAAGAAGCCGTCCCTGCCCGGACTTGGTGGCGACGAGCCCTTTAAGTGCGTTGGCCTGCCAGATTTTCCCGAGCAGCTGCAGTTATTCCTCTTCGCAGCACAAGTCCCGTCGGCCGCGGGTGCCTCGGCGACAAGCGACGCCGACAGTGCGGCGTGGCGTGGGGCGGACTATGCGTTGGCGGAGAGCGGCGTGCAGCGTCTCAGGTAGCGGATGGAGCGGGGGCAGTCGGTGCGGGACCAGGCGGTTGGTGTGTGGCCGGCGGTGGTTCGCGAAAAAGCGACCATCAAGAGACACCGACGGCGGTTTCCAAGGACGACGACGGTTGGCATCGGGTGGGCTGACAAGTGCTAATTTTCATGATTTTTGGTTTTTTGTCTGCCTGTTCCGGGCGCTTGCTCTTCCCCAGAGGGCGGCCGATATTCGGTATCACATACCCATGTTCGTGGGGTCCTGGGAGGTATTTGTCTGTGTGTGTCGTGTCGTGTCGTGTTGTGTTGTGTTGTGTTGTGTTGTGTTGTGTTGTGTTGTGTCATGTCGTGTCGTGTCGTGTCGTGTCGTGTCGTGTCGTGTCCTGTCGTGTCGTGTCGTGTCGTGTCGTGTCGTTGTGTCGTGTTGTGTTGTGTTGTGTTGTGTTGTGTTGTGTTGTGTTGTGTCATGTCGTGTCGTGTCGTGTCGTGTCGTGTCGTGTCGTGTCCTGTCGTGTCGTGTCGTGTCGTGTCGTGTCGTTGTGTCGTGTTGTGTTGTGTTGTGTTGTGTCGTGTTGTGTTGTGTTGTGTTGTGTTGTGTTGTGTTGTGTTGTACTCTGACGACGTTTGCAGGTTTGCGTCGTCTCTTCTGGATCTCTTGGCTGCCTGCGGTCCTTGTTCCCCACTTACCTTACCTTACCCGCCGCTTTCGTCCGCACCCAACAGCGGCCAGCAGTTTTGTACCCGCCAGACCTTGGCCCCCAACCGCTTCTACAACTCCCAGTCACCCCTTTTTTTGGCAACCGCGTGTGCAACCCCCGAGTCGCGTCCCTGCCCGACCCCACAGCGCGCTGTGCTCCACAGGTCCCTCGGTCTCTGGGCCAAGCTGCGGTCCTATCAGCAAGAGGGCGTGAGGCGAGCTCTCGAGCTCGGGGGGCGGTGCATGTTGGCGGATGAGATGGGGCTGGGGAAGACGTTGACCGCGCTGGCGACGGTGGCGGCACTGGACGGCTGGCCCTGCCTCGCCGTCGTCCCCGCCGTCACCCGCCGAGGCTGGGCCGAGGAGGCGGAGCGGTGGCTGGGGGGCGTGCTCTCCCCCTCGGACATCCACGTGATCTACGACCAGTACGATGCGCTGGAGGAGTCCCGCCCGGTGCCGAAGCTGGTGCTGGTGTCCCCCAAGATGGCGGACCGGGCGCATCAGTTCGGGCAGCTGATGCGGCGGGCCTGGCGGTGCGCCGTCCTGGACGAGGCGCACACCCTCACCGCGAGCAGCGTCGGGGACGACTGCGACCAGACCAAGACGCTCATGCAGCTGATCGGCAGTGTGCCGAGACGACTGCTGCTCACAGGTCGTGGTGCTGCGCTTTGTGGCGGGGGTGGCGGCTGCAGCCAGAGTCAATGCACTGCAACCCTCCGATAGGTTCTCTTTACACTCTGGTCCGTTCCCGTCGGGTTCCTGTTGCGTTCCCGTTACGTTCCCGTGGCGGTCCCCTACGTGCCCCCCCTTTCCTGTCACGTTCCCGGACCCAGGCCGCCAATTTCCCGCTGCTGGAACTTGGCGGGAACACTGTTTCCCAAATTGGCCAATTCAGGCAGACATTGGGGGAAATTGGGGGGAATTGGGGGGAATTGGAGAATTGTTGGTGTTTTGTGGGAAAATGAGGATAAGCCAGAGATGTGCCAGAGAAGCACAAAAACCATACTTTTGGTGCACCTTGTGGGGGCGGGCGGGGGTACTGAGTGAGGTGCTCGAGGAAAAATGGGGACAAAGGGGGGAAATTGGGGGGGGGGGGGGGGCTGGAAAAATGGCGGGGGGAATGGGGGGAAATTGGGGGGAAATGGTAGTGGATTGCTTCATAAACATGTGGCATATGATTGTTTGTGCTTCAGTAGTTGTGCGTTGTGCAGCCGAGTACAGTGTACATTCATGTTATCTCTTTCATCTCTTTTTACGACCAGCCTTTTTGGGCTGCCCTGCCGTTGTTCTGCCCATGGCTGATGAAGTGCGCACTTTTAAGGGTGCGTTGCATCCCCATCAAGGTCATCCAGGACCCTGCCAGAAAGGGGGTATCTGATGCGTGGCTATCCAAGCAGATGAGTTACAACGAGTACAAGAAGAGCAGACCTAGAGGCATTGGTAGTTCCGTCGACACTGGACAAGGCAGTCGTGTGGGTGACTACATGGTATGGGCGGAGGCTCTCAAGTGCATCCCAGTTTTGGGTCAACCACATAGTTGCCCCACCTGCCTCCTCCATGTTTTCCCTGTTGCCCCCCGTTTCCCCCCAGCCCCCCCCCCCCATTTCCCCCTGTTTCCCCCCTTTCCCCCCATTTTTCCTTTTTCCTCATTTTTCAGCGGGAACTCGAGTGTGAACTTGACTGTCAAGTTGAGGAGGTATTTCTTGGGCCTGGTACCGTCCCGTCGCATTCCCGTTATATTGCGTTGTGGTCCCGTTCCTCTCCGTCACGCTCCCGTCAAGCGCCCAGTACACTCCCGTTCAAGGCCTGCAAGAACATGCCATCGGCTGTCTCCCCAGCGAAGAAGACTGTCCAAGGCTGTCTCTATGGTTCTGCGGCGGCGGCGGGGGGGGGGGGGCGTTTTGAGTGTCTATTTTTTTTTTCAACGTGTGGCCAAAGGCGCCAGTCCCGGCCCTTGAGGAGCCCGTCTGCCCTGTGGCTGTGCACGGGTCCTCGTCTCTGTGTAGCCTGAGCCCCTGCCCCCCCCAGGCGGTTGGAGGAGGTTGCCAAAGCGGTTCGGGGCGGTTACCGTCGGTTACAAATGCAATTGAGCCTGGCACTTGCCGTCAGGGAGACTGTAGCAAGGCATGGGCTGGGTGCCCTGGAGGGGGGGGGAGGTACCTCCCCCCCCTTCCAAGGCATCTCTGGGGAAGGGGGGGGGGGGGCAACGCATCGGCGCCGCACGCTGCACATCACGTGAGCTGGGCACATCGCTAGCCAGCAACTGTTGTGTGCAGCTTCTGAATGTCCGAGTCAGCGAAGTCGAAGAAAATAAGAGCACGCAGGCAACCTTCGTGCTTCGTGTGGCGGACTAGCCTCTGACCCGGGGCCTCAATATGGTCAGGTTGCAGTGTCCGCATTAGGCTCTGGCCGCGCCTGCCCCGCGACTGTCATGCCCCCCCCCCCCCCCCCAACACACACCCACTCGTCACCCTCCGGCCGTCCCTCGCAGGCACGCCGGCAGTCGCCCGGACGTTCGATTCCTACAACCAATGGGCCCTCCTGAAGCCCGGACTGCTCGGCAGAAACAAGATCGACTTCAAGTTCCGGATGTTCGAGGGCAACGGGGGGCAGTGCAGGCTCCCGCGCCAACTGCCGCTGCTGCTGCACCGCTTCGCGATGGTGCGGCGCACCAAGGCCCAGGTGATGCGGCTGCTGCGGTCCGTGTGGGGGCCCGCCCCGGGTCGTGTGGAGGGGACGTGGTGGGTCGGCCCGCGGTGCCGTGGTCGACCAACGGTGCCCGAGCCATTCAACAACGAGTCACCGGCGACGGTTGGCGGTTGAGCAGTAGCAGTTGGCATTTGGCTGATAGCCGTTGGTGATTGAGACGCCGGTTGGTGGCTGACCGCCAAACCTGGCCAGCAGGGCTGTCCAGAAAGAACTCTTTTTTTTTGTCAACAATCGCCAACCGCCAACCGCCAACCATCGTCAGCCGCCACCAACCGCCAACCGCCAACCGCCAACCGCCAACCACCGCCGACCGCCAATGCCCACAGGCGGCCGGTGGTTGACCCGTAATTGGGGCACAGGGGCTTCGAGGCGGGGTATGGGCACGCGGACGTGAGCCTTGGTACCCCCGGGCGCAACGACTGGGCACAAGGGCCTGGGCGGGGCTGAGCATGGGGACAGGGGCCTGCCTGCCATACGCCCAGAAATTGCCTGTGGAATCACTGACGGTTCGAGGCAAATTTTCACTGAACGCCAGGGGACATGATGCGTTTTCTGGACCCCTTCGACACCAAAAGTACGTGCATTTTGTCCGGAATTTCGGAGTGGCTCGGGACACGTTCGGAGGCGGGGATTTGCCGACGGGACAAGAGTACAGTTTGTTCATCGTTCTTTTGAAAGGTCGTCATCCGCATCAGCCCCCGAACGGTCGGCTCCCGGACGGTCAGGGCAGAGGCCCCCCCAGGAAGGACGAAGGTCTCGTAGTTCAGCGGTCATGCACGTGACGCCTGAACTAAAGGTGCTCGGTTCGAATCCCGGTGGAGGCTGAACGCAATGTCCAAGGCGCTAGGGTGTCGGTGACCCCGCGAGCCGGAAGGGACACAGCGTCGGTTCGAACCCCGGTGGGGGAGGAACGTAGTGTCCTAGGCGCTAGGGTGTCGGTGACCCCGCGAGCCGGAAGGGATGCTGCGAGGGACAGGTAGGGATCACTGATACGCTGGAGTTCGGAGATCGCCCGAGCAACTTACCTTACCTTACCCCCCCAGGAAGGCCCCTGTCCAGTGTTTGACGGTGGAGGGGCAAAAGGGGGGTATGTGTACAGTTGCTTGAGAACTGTTGCCCCGCTTTGCGTGCGACCCCATCCGTAAGTAATGTCGGGAAAGGAAAATCTGGACGCGCGGTTTGGCGGTTGGCGGTTGACTCCCGGCGGTTGATGGGTAACCGCCACAGAGGCCGTGGGTTTGGTTGCGGTTGGAATCCGGTCCCAATGCAGTCTCCAATCGCGGTTAGACCACAGAAGGCGTGCAGAAGGGCAGTAAGGGTGGTGCCCACGGAGACTCACCTTGTCTGAGGAAGCCATTCGTCAAGTGTTTCTGGAACCGATTTTCTCGGAGGCAAATAAACTTTGCACATCGTTTTTATCTCCGGTCCACCTTTCAGAGTGCGGTCACCAAGGTGCCCTGGGTGATTCGTGACCCCCCCCCCCACACACACGCATAATGTAATCCAATGAACAACGAATGGCTATCCGCCATTGTTGTCATCATCTTTTGGTCGAGACGAGGGTGTCATGTTGTGTTGTGTTGTGTTGTGTTGTGTTGTGTTGTGTTGTGTTGTGTTGTGTTGTGTTGTGTTGTGTTGTGTTGTGTTGTGTTGTGTTGTGTTGTGTTGTGTTGTGTTGTGTTGTGTTGTGTTGTGTCGTGTCGTGTCGTGTCGTGTTGTGTTGTGTCGTGTCGTGTCGTGTTGTGTTGTGTTGTGTTGTGTTGTGTTGTGTTGTGTTGTGTTGTGTTGTGTTGTGTTGTGTTGTGTTGTGTCGTGTCGTGTCGTGTCGTGTCGTGTCGTGTCGTGTCGTGTCGTGTCGTGTCGTGTCGTGTCGTGTTGTGTCGTGTTGTGTTGTGTTGTGTTGTGTTGTGTTGTGTTGTGTTGTGTTGTGTCGTGTTGTGTTGTGTCGTGTTGTGTTGTGTTGTGTTGTGTTGTGTTGTGTTGTGTTGTGTTGTGTTGTGTTGTGTCGTGTTGTGTTGTGTTGTGTTGTGTTGTGTTGTGTTGTGTCGTGTCGTGTTGTGTTGTGTCGTGTTGTGTTGTGTTGTGTTGTGTTGTGTTGTGTTGTGTTGTGTTGTGTTGTGTTGTGTTGTGTTGTGTTGTGTTGTGTTGTGTCGTGTTGTGTCGTGTTGTGTCGTGTTGTGTCGTGTTGTGTTGTGTTGTGTTGTGTTGTGTTGTGTCGTGTCGTGTTGTGTTGTGTTGTGTTGTGTTGTGTTGTGTTGTGTTGTGTTGTGTTGTGTCGTGTTGTGTTGTGTTGTGTTGTGTTGTGTTGTGTTGTGTTGTGTTGTGTCGTGTTGTGTTGTGTTGTGTCGTGTTGTGATGCTTTGCGCTGTGCTGTGTTGCAATGCAGAGGGCGGTTGTGGTGGGAGCGTGCCCCCCCTTTCCCGGGGCATCGAAAAGTCTGGGAACTTCAGGTGATGCAGGAGCTGCCTGAACGGACTGATCACTTTGTGCACTTGCCCGTCACCCCCAAAGACGTCAGGCGGCTCCTCGCCGAATACAGCGCCGCCGTGCCTGCCCTGGACGACCCCGCCGAGGCCCCGCCGGACAGCCTGTCCGCAGCCGGCGTGAAGTCCACAGCGCACCGCGTGGGGCTGCTCAAGGCCCTGGCCCTCGCAGACGCCGACAGTTGGCTGCACACGCGACTGCGGTGTCTCGTGTACGCGGCGGAGGAGCTGACGACCAACGCCGAGCAGCCCCGCAAGCTCGTGCTCTTCGCGCACCACGAGAGGGTGATGGACCGCCTGGAGCGCACGCTGGTGGAGCGTCTGGGCAAGTTGCAGGGCAGCAAGGTGCCGCTGACGGGGCTCCCTTTTAACAACTCAGCATCACTGGAAGGGGGGGGGGGGGGGGCTGCCCCCCCCTTTTCAAAAGATTGGGCCAAATTTTCCTCCAGGCCTTCGGCCAATCAAAAATTCTCTTTGGCGCTTTCGGCCCCAATTAGTTTTGACTTTCTTGGGCGCTTCTAAAAATTCAGCATCACTTGGGGCAGGGGGGCGGTTGTCTGGACCCCCCTTCCCCCCCTTAAAAGGAGCCCTGGCCGCTGACCCGCAGCCCGCCGCTTGGGGCCCCCCTCTCGGCATCCAGCGACCCGATCTCCCCCTTGATGGGGCCCCGGCCCCCTCCCCTCCACCCGCCTCCCTTCATAACTGCCCTGGACCAACAACGGGGTCGCACCGCAGACATGGCACTGGACCACCGGGGGTGCCCCGCCGGAAGTTTGAGGCGGATTTTAGGTACAAAGTGTTTTTTAGCCTCTGACCCCCCCCCCCCCCCCCAACGGACGCGCCACGGGTTGGCAAGATGGACAGAAGGCGATGACAGTCGCGGGGCAGGCGCGGCCAGAGCCTAATGCGGACACTGCAACCTGACCATATTGAGGCCCCGGGTCAGAGGCTAGTCCGCCACACGAAGCACGAAGGTTGCCTGCGTGCTCTTATTTTCTTCGACTCCGCTGACTCGGACATTCAGAAGCTGCACACAACAGTTGCTGGCTAGCGATGTGCCCAGCTCACGTGATGTGCAGACACGCAGCACTCGTGTCCATGGCGTGTGCTTTTCGGTATTCCGGGCAGGTGGGTGGGTTGGATACCTCTGTGATTTGACCCCGCCTCCCCCCTCCCCCTGCGTCACCGTACACCACCACCGGCTGCGGGTGAGTGCGTGGGCCCCACCCAGATTTACCCGCATCCCCCCCCCCCCCTCCCAAACCCGGAGCTGAGTGTGATGTCCTCTGGCAAGCCTCACCAGTCTCAAGACCTGCAGACCTGGTCCTGTGGCCCGGTGGCTCGCCCCCGACCTCGTCCGTCATGTCTCGGACTGCGCACCATCGCCCATGTGTCTCCCACGCCGTGCCACATTGCGGGACCTGCGGTGGCTGCCACTGCGTGCGGGCGAGCGCGGATGCTCCACCGACTGTCTTGCGTAGGGCCTCAGTGCCCCCGGTCAGCGCCATGAATTAATGTGTGCCAGGCTTTGTTTATTGGGAATTCATGCGTACGTGGGGGGGGGGGGGGTCTGGGGGGGGGGGCCACAAAGGGGCCGCTTATTCAAACTAGATTTTCCCTCAGTCGAATTTTGGGTCAAGTTTTTTTTGGGTGGGTGGGTCTCAGAGCCAAAAGACCCCCCCCCCCCTTTTTCTAAACAAAGCCTCTGGTGTGTGCGCGTGCAGGGGCAACGTCACTGCGCCGTAGGTCTGAGGTGGTTTGTGCGGCTCCGAGTCCAGCGCGGGGCAGCCTACGGTACGGGCCACCGACAGACTGGGTCTGTTGGGCGACGTGCCGGTCAAGTGTCCAGCCCCCCCCCCCCCCCCCGCAATGCCATGCCGGTAATGCATGGTGTCTTTATCCGACACTGATTGCTGATGTCTGACTGACAGCTACTGACTGTGATTGTCTGACTAATGTAGTCAGACATGATGTTCTGTTTTCTGTTTCAGACACAGTGTGTGTCTTGAGGTTCAACCAGGTTTGGCATAGAGAATAAAGATGCACTTATGCCTGACTGTGGGGTGCATTACCTCTGGTTTGCATTTGTCTGTTTTTTAATTAGGTCACACCCCCCCCCCTCCCAGACCCCCACCGTCAAGCGACGGCCGCTGCCATTCCCAGGCCGATCCCCAGACGCAGTGGAGGCACGTGCGCATCGACGGGTCGCACACCGGCCCCCACAAGAACGAGCTGCTGTCCCTCTTCCAGACCGACCGCGCGGTCCTCGTCGCGCTGCTCTCCATCAAAGCCTGCGGCACGGGCGTCGACGGGCTGCAGCACTGCGCCGACACCGGCGTCTTCGTGGAGCTGCCCGAGACGTACGCCCTGGCGCATCAGGCCGCATCGCGCCTGCACCGCTCCGGCCAGCGGCACCGGGTCACGATCGTGTTCATGTTCGCGGACGGCGACGGCCGCTCGCGGGGGCCGCGGCCGCGCCTCTGCGAGCCCGAGCCCGAGGGCGGCGGCGGCGAGGCGGCCGCGGTCCTGCGCGAGTGCGAGCCGGCGGACCGGCGGCACTGGGCGCTGCTGTGCCGCAACGAGCGCGAGATCGAGCACGTCTTCAGTGGCGATGTGCAGCGCAGCGAGAGCGACACGTACACGACCGCGGCGGGCCCCGTGGCGGCCGAGCGGAGGTCCACCCCGTCCTCCATCGGGTGCAGTGGGATGGGGGCAGGGCTTCTTTAAAATAATTAAAAACCAAAGGGGGGGAGGACCCCTCCCCCAAAACCCCCTCCCCCCCTCCCCAGACCAAAGTGACCATCGCGGGGAAAAACGAAATTTACAATAGGGAAAATCTGATCAGGCCATTTTTGGTACACCAAGTTTTGGGTCCAAAACCCCCTCCCCCCCTTCCCCCCCCCTGCTCAAAAGAAGCCCTGGATGGGGGCCAAGGCCCCACACCCCGTGACCAGGGCTCTTTTAACAACTCAGCACCCCGGGGCCCCTGCAGCGCACGATTCCTGTTTGCCAACGCCCAGGGGGTCCGGCACCAAGTGGGCCCCCACTGAGGCCCCTGAGGCGTTTTGTGGAAGTGTCCGGTTGGCCAGGAAAGGGGAGCAACCTCCGACAAAACCGGGGCGGGAAGAGCGCCAAGGACGACGGCGCGGGCACAGCGCAGCGCAAACCGCCGTTGCCGGCCGCGGAGGTGCGCGCGACACCCGCGGAAACCACGAAGGTGCGCGCACTGCCCACGTGCACCACGCGCAGAGATGGAGTAATTGGGCCTCACGCACGTGGCAGCGTGGGGGGGGCAGGTGGCGGACGACCAGGACAACACGTGGAGGGGTGGAGCAACTGGGCCTCACGCACACGGAAACGCGGCGAGGCACGTGGTGGACGATCTGAACGTCGAGGGGAGTGGGCAGCAAAGACCGTAGAACGACCCTCGCAACAACCAGCACAACCCCCAGTACGCCACCTACTGGGCCCGGGTACCGCGGAAATGACGCCACATAGAACACCGGCCGCGGCGGCCGTCAAAACACAACGACCCGACGCAACACGCGAAGGAAAGAACGGGTGACTGTCCAGGGCCCCGTAAAGAAAATGCAACCCGACGGCGTGTCACACAGGGGGGCTGGACCAGGGCTTTGCTTGAAGGGGAGGGGGGGCCATCGGGGCAGTCCCAGAGCGGTTGCAGAGCGGTCACAGGGGATGTGAAAGCGGTTGGGGAGGGCGGTTACTGGCGGTTGGAAATGCGGTTGGGGCTGGTGTTGGGGTATGGGAATGCCTTTGGGGGAGAGTCAGGGCAGTAGGCAGGGGGGAGCCCCCCCCCCTTCAAGCAATTCCCTGGGCTGGACCCACACCCCCCACACCACCCGCTCGTTCTGCCACAGGACATCGCAGGCAGAGTTCAGCGGCCGCGCGCCCCGCACGGACACTCCCCCGATCACCGCCGACGCGGCCGCCGCCCTGGCGCAGTCGCTGTGCTTCGAGGTGTCCCCGCACACCCGCCGGATCCACGTCTACTCGTCCCCCACGCAGCCGCTGGGCGTCTCTTTCTCCGCCCGGGAACTGCAGGCCGAATGGGAGGGCGCGCCCGGTGAGCCCCCGGGGCCCGAGGACCCGACGCTGCAGGGCATTGTGGGGGGATTGAGGCACGAGGAGGCGGTCATCCGGTGGACGGCCGCGCGCTTCCGGGCCGCGTGGGAGCGGCAGCCGCTGCACTCGCGCCCGCTGGGGCTGCCGTGCACTCTGGCGGGCCTGCCCCTGCAGTGCGACGCGCTGCGGGAGGCCCTCAGGGAGGCGCGGCAGGGCAGCACCCGGAGGCTCGCGCCGCGGCTGCAGCCCAGCGCGTCGGAGCAGGCGGCGCTGCCGGACGCCGCGGTGTACATCCCGGCGGAGGTCATCGAGGCGCGCCTGGGCGCGCGCGTCGAGGTGCAGCTCCACTGGCAACCGTTTGTGCCGGCGCCGGCGACCGATACGATGGCCGGTCCCGGTCCCGGTCCCGGTCCCGGTGCTGGTGCCGGTGCGCAGGGGACGGTTGCAGAGGGGACGGTCACGGAGGGGGCGGTCGATGGCGTGCTGCTGTGCGTCAACCCGGAGTGCCTGGCGCCGCTCGGCATGGGCACCAGCACGGTCCAGCGGGGCCCCACGCAGCACGACCTGCCCAGCGCCCTCCCCGACCGGGCCCGCCTGACGTGCCGCGTGGAGCACGCCAGCCACCACGGCCTCGTCTGCGGCGGCGCGTGCTGGCGCGCCTACCGCCTGGCCCGCGACCCCGCGGCGGTGCGCCGCGACCTCCGCAAGCTCCACCTGCGCCTGGACGGGGCAGTGTTCTGCCAGCACTGCGGCGTGGACTGCCTGCAGCTCGCGGTGCAGCTGCAGGGGCTCGCGGACGCGAGCGCGCGGCGCGCGCTGCTGCTCGCGCGGCTGCCGCACCTCGCGCAGTGGCCGGGGAAGCTGGAGCGGGCGGTGCGGGACGGCAACGAGGGGGCGGTGTGGGAGGCGGACCACGTCACGGAGGTGCGGGAGGGCGGGGGGGAGGCGCGCAGCCTGCGGGAGTACGAGCCCCTCTGCGTCGCGTGCCACCAGGCCAAGACCAACGCGACGGGAGCCGCCCTCCGTGACCAGCAGGACCGGCGCGCCAGGGGCTTTGCGGAGCGGCGCCCAGCGGCCGCGGAGCCGGGCGCGGAGGGCGTGGCCGGCGAGGGGGGGACGCCCGGCGCACGACCGGGGGGGGGGCGGAAGCGGAAGCGGTCGACGTCCGCTCTGGCGGGGGCAGAGCCAGCGCAGGACGCCCGGGCACCGGCGGCGAGCGCGTCGCTACTGCCGCTCGCTTCGACGACCTCGTTGCTGACCCCTCCGACGGCATCGGTGCTGCCAGCGGCAACTGCAACCACGTCCCCGCTGTCGCTGCTGCCGGTGGCACCAGGGTCCGTCCTGCAGCCGCCGACTGCGGCCCCTCCTTCGCCGCTGTCATCACCCGCAACGACCACAACGTGGTCACTGCTGTCGCCTCCACGTCCGTCCCCGACCGCGTCCTCGCTGCTGTCGCCCCCGCGTCCGTCCCCGACCGCCTCATCGCTGCTGTCATCTTCCCCCGCTGCAGCAGCACCATCCCTGTTGCCGCTGCCCGCGGCCGTGGAAGGTCCCGGTCGCGGGTTCACCCGTGAATTTAGCCCCGAGACGATCGAAGTGCTGGACAGCGAGGAGGACGAGGACAGGGATGGCGATGAGGCAGAGGAGAGCCTTCTTGACGAGAGCGGCAGGGCAGTGGCTGCGATACCCCGGAGAAGCGACGCAATCGTTGTGGACGGGGATGAGGATGTGGAGGAGGGTGAAGGTGAAGCGCCAAGCGCCGCTGTCGGCCCGCGAGCGTCGGGTAGCAGTGCCAGCGATTTGCATGCGTTCTTGGCGGATGCGCGGGCGGAGCTCTTCAGCGCACGCGCACACTCCCGCGCGGCACCGCCCCATGTGGCCCGCACCGCTGCCTCGGCGTTCAGAGCGGTGCCACCCGCCGCCACTTTGGGTCATTGGGCGCCGCCCGCCGCGGCGCCGTCGGCAGCGACCGTCGAGCTGCCGGGCCCGCGAGCCGTGTGGGAGGTGGAGCTGTCTGGGTGGTACACCGCGTACGGGCCTGAGGAGCAGGTGCGGCTGGAGGCCGCCTACCGGGCGGGCGCGGCGGCCGCGCAGCTGAGCCTGCCGCAGGGTGAGTATGAGGTGAGCCTGCACGGCGAGAAGCGGCAGCGGCTCTGCGCTGACCTGACTCGGAGCCGCCGCGTGCGCCGGCGGGAGATTCCGTGATGGACGTGTTCCCCTGTCGCATGTTTGATGGTGCCGGCCCCGAAACGGCCCCGGGTGACCAAGACAGCCCAGGGGCGGCCAGCAGTAGCCCGGACCCAATATTGCCTTGGGTATGACCGTGCACGCCCCCAGACATGCAGCGCACGGGGCAGGAACCTGCGGTGTGGCGTGGGGTGGGGCCAGACCGGGTTTGTGTGAAGGCCCATGCCCCCCTGACCTGTCCTGCTCTCTCCCGTCCCCCATCTCTGTGTTCGGCAGCGTCTTTGGTCTTTCGTAGACCCAGTTCACCGGGCGCTGTTGGGTGTTGGCCCTGTGGGGCATAGCGCTGCAAAGGACTGATTGCACAGTTTGTTGGCTTGAATTGCAGTTGACCAGCGCATGTGGATAGGGGACAGCGAGACTGAAGCAAACTTGGGCAGAGCACTGCCTGTTTTGCAGTCATGGGGCGCTGGAAGCCCAACTCGGGGCCGGTGGGGCTGGCGCTGATGGCCCGCTCGCTTTCACAGGGGATGCGGCGCGCGTCAAACGCGGCACCTGCAAATGGGTGCACAGGCAACAAATTTCGCAGCTCAAGGCACGCAGGCCAAGGCAGTTGGCAGGCCTGCATTCTGACACACACCGCAGGGGACGGCGTGAGGGCCGGGGGATGGGAGATTTGTAACAGGCAACAGTTGGCACAGCAAAAGTGTCCAAATCATGCCGTGGTATATGAAGGTCCGTTGCCATTTTGTAGGTGTCATTGTTAGCGCTCTTGCGGTTGTGCCCGTGCAATGTGCTCTACCGGGACAATGACTGCAACCATCCAGAAGCCTGCAGGAAATGACAGCAGGCAACCAAAGGCCCATAGGAAATAACAACCACCATTCACGGTCATAACTTCTCCTTGTGCGACAATCTGGGAATTTGTACCAAATTTTTTCAGTTGTAGCATTGGTGCCAAAAAAAAATTTCTCCGCACCAAATTTCCCGTCCCCTGATGCATGCCGCGCACATCCGGTCTGCGCACATCACTGTGCACATCACCCTGCGTGGACGGCGCTCACACCGTGCATCCTGCAGGTGCGAAGCCTCAGCCGCATGTGTTTTGTGTCTGCTCTGGGCTGCAGGACCGTCTGCAAGTGCTGCGTGGAGTGGCGTCCATGGGTGCACCTGATGGAGTTCTGCCCCAATGTGCCCGGCTTCATTTCTCCTTCCAGGGCTGTCCTGTAGGACGACATATTTCTTTTTTTTTACCAGGGACGGCCAGAGGTTCTTGAAGAGGTTGTTGGTGGCAGGGTTCGTTTAACCGACGGCGGTTGGCACTCAACCGATGGGGGTTGACGCTTAACGGGGGCCGGTTGATTGATGACCAAACGCAGTTACTCGCCAGCTGGCGCTCTGCGGAGGTTCGAGTGTACCAGAGGCCGGCTATTTTGTTTTGTTTTTTGTCGTAAGGACAGCCCTGTCTCCTTCTCAACACACGAGTTCGGGCACTGGCACGGGACAATTTGTTGAGAGGCTTTGCGGGGCTGCGCACCGTACGACAGTCCCGAATGGTCAAGGTTGTCCGCCCAGTGCACCTGGCCGGACACCCTCCTGAGGCCCACTGCCCCTCACGCCCCTGCACACTTCGAACCGCATCCCTCCTGCACAGGTTGCGCACAATCATCTCGGGGCTGGCGGTTAAGCCCACGTCCTCCCCCACACCGCATAACCTCGCCGATCGAGAGTCGATCGCAATCAGGCACGTCAACCCCAAGGACGGACCTCGGAGCACGGTCGGTGCTGTGCTGCGCCGGAGCGCCGATCCGGGTGGCCTTGGCAATCACCTTGGCAATGGCAGGGGGCTTGTACAAGACGGGGCCCAACAGATTTCTGAAAGCAGTGGTCCACAAAGTGGGGCTGGTCAACGAACCCGAGTATGTCCTGAGACCCTGACTGCACGACCCATCCCATATCCCAGTCTCCTGTTTGCACCTTTGGTTATGTGCCAAGGCCCATCTGCAGGTGCGGTGAGCTGTGCCACAGATCCTTTGGTGCCCTCGCTGGTGCAGGGCCGGGTACTGCACACAAACCGTTTGCCAATTATGCAAGGGTAATCCCCAAGCAGTATGCAGGGGTAATCCCCAAGCAGTATGCAAGGGTAATCCCCGGGCATTATGCAAGGATAATGCCCGAGCAGCATGCCAGGGTAATCCCCGAGCAGTATGCAAGGGTAATCCCCGAGCGGTATGCTAGGGTAATCCCCGGGCGAGGGTAATCCCCAAGGTCCCCAAGCAGTATGCAAGGGTAATCCCCGAGCAGTATGCAAGGGTAATCCCCGAGCAGTATGCCAGGGTAATCACTGAGCAATATGCAAGGGTAATACCCGAGCAGTATGCAAGGGTAATCCCCGAGCAGTATGCAAGGGTAATCCCCAAGCAGTATGCAAGGGTAATCCCCGAGCAGTATGCAAGGGTAATCCCTGAGCAATATGCAAGGGTAATCCCCGAGCAGTATGCAAGGGTAATCCCCGAGCAGTATGCAAGGGTAATCCCCGAGCAGTATGCAAGGGTAATCCCCGGGCAGTATGCAAGGGTAATCCCCCAGCAGTATACAAGGGTAATCCCCGAGCAGTATGCAAGGGTAATCCCCGAGCAGTATGCAAGGGTAATCCCCGAGCAGTATGCAAGGGTAATCCCCGAGCAGTATGCAAGGGTAATCCCCGAGCAGTATGCAAGGGTAATCCCCAAGCAGTATGCAAGGGTAATCCCCGGGCAGTATGCAAGGAGAATCCCCGAGCAGTATGCCAGGGTAATCCCCGAGCAGTATGCAAGGGTAATCCCCAAGCGGTATGCTAGGGTAATCCCCGAGCACCATGCAAGGGTAATCCCCAAGCTCCCCAAGCAGTATGCAAGGGTAATCCCCAAGCAGTATGCAAGGGTAATCCCCGAGCAGTATGCAAGGGTAATCCCCAAGCAGTATGCAAGGGTAATCCCCCAGCAGTATACAAGGGTAATCCCCAAGCAGTATGCAAGGGTAATCCCCGAGCAGTATGCAAGGGTAATCCCCGAGCAGTGTGCAAGGGTAATCCCCAAGCAGTATGCAAGGGTAATCCCCGAGCAGTATGCAAGGGTAATCCCCGAGCAGTATGCAAGGGTAATCCCCGAGCAGTATGCAAGGGTAATCCCCGAGTAGTATGCAAGGGTAATACCCGAGCAGTATGCAAGGGTAATCCCCGAGCAGTATGCAAGGGTAATCCCCGAGCAGTATGCAAGGGTAATCCCCGAGCAGTATGCAAGGGTAATCCCTGAGCAGTATGCAAGGGTAATCCCTGAGAAGTATGCAAGGGTAATCCCCAAGCAGTATGCAAGGGTAATCCCCGAGCAGTATGCAAGGGTAATCCCCAAGCAGTATGCCAGGGTAATCACTGAGCAATATGCAAGGGTAATCCCCGAGCAGTATGCAAGGGTAATCCCCGAGCAGTGTGCAAGGGTAATCCCCAAGCAGTATGCAAGGGTAATCCCCGAGCAGTATGCAAGGGTAATCCCCGAGCAGTATGCAAGGGTAATCCCCGAGCAGTATGCAAGGGTAATCCCCGAGCAGTATGCAAGGGTAATCCCCGAGCAGTATGCAAGGGTAATCCCCGAGCAGTATGCAAGGGTAATCCCCGAGCAGTATGCAAGGGTAATCCCCGAGCAGTATGCAAGGGTAATCCCTGAGCAGTATGCAAGGGTAATCCCTGAGAAGTATGCAAGGGTAATCCCCAAGCAGTATGCAAGGGTAATCCCCGAGCAGTATGCAAGGGTAATCCCCAAGCAGTATGCAAGGGTAATCCCCGAGCAGTATGCAAGGGTAATCCCCGAGCAGTATGCAAGGGTAATCCCCGAGCAGTATGCAAGGGTAATCCCCAAGCAGTATGCAAGGGTAATCCCCGAGCAGTATGCAAGGGTAATCCCCGAGCAGTATGCAAGGGTAATCCCCGAGCAGTATGCAAGGGTAATCCCCGAGCAGTATGCAAGGGTAATCCCCGAGCAGTATGCAAGGGTAATCCCCGAGCAGTATGCAAGGGTAATCCCCGAGCAGTATGCAAGGGTAATCCCCGAGCAGTATGCAAGGGTAATCCCCGAGCAGTATGCAAGGGTAATCCCCGAGCAGTATGCAAGGGTAATCCGTGAGAAGTATGCAAGGGTAATCCCCAAGCAGTATGCAAGGGTAATCCCCGAGCAGTATGCAAGGGTAATCCCCGAGCAATATGCAAGGGTAATCCCCGAGCAGTATGCAAGGGTAATCCCCGAGCAGTATGCAAGGGTAATCCCCGAGCAATGTGCAAGGGTAATCCCCAAGCAGTATGCAAGGGTAATCCCCGAGCAGTATGCAAGGGTAATCCCCGAGCAGTATGCAAGGGTAATCCCCGAGCAGTATGCAAGGGTAATCCTCGAGCAGTATGCAAGGGTAATCCCCGAGCAGTATGCAAGGGTAATCCCCGAGCAGTATGCAAGGGTAATCCCGGAGCAGTATGCAAGGGTAATCCCCGAGCAGTATGCAAGGGTAATCCCTGAGCAGTATGCAAGGGTAATCCCTGAGAAGTATACAAGGGTAATCCCCAAGCAGTATGCAAGGGTAATCCCCGAGCAGTATGCAAGGGTAATCCCCAAGCAGTATGCAAGGGTAATCCCCAAGCAGTATGCAAGGGTAATCCCTGAGCAGTATGCAAGGGTAATCCCCGAGCAGTATGCAAGGGTAATCCCCGAGCAGTATGCAAGGGTAATCCCCGAGCAGTATGCAAGGGTAATCCCCGAGCAGTATGCAAGGGTAATCCCCGAGCAGTATGCAAGGGTAATCCCGGAGCAGTATGCAAGGGTAATCCCCGAGCAGTATGCAAGGGTAATCCCCAAGCAGTATGCAAGGGTAATCCCCGAGCAGTATGCAAGGGTAATCCCCGAGCAGTATGCAAGGGTAATCCCCGAGCAGTATGCAAGGGTAATCCCCGAGCAGTATGCAAGGGTAATCCCCGAGCAGTATGCAAGGGTAATCCCCGAGCAGTATGCAAGGGTAATCCCCGAGCAGTGTGCAAGGGTAATCCCTGAGCAGTATGCAAGGGTAATCCCTGAGAAGTATGCAAGGGTAATCCCCAAGCAGTATGCAAGGGTAATCCCCGAGCAGTATGCAAGGGTAATACCCGAGCAATATGCAAGGGTAATCCCCGAGCAGTATGCAAGGGTAATCCCCGAGCAGTATGCAAGGGTAATCCCCGAGCAGTGTGCAAGGGTAATCCCCGAGCAGTATGCAAGGGTAATCCCCGAGCAGTATGCAAGGGTAATCCCCGAGCAGTATGCAAGGGTAATCCCCGAGCAGTATGCAAGGGTAATCCCCGAGCAGTATGCAAGAGTAATCCCCGAGCAGTATGCAAGGGTAATCACTGAGCAGTATGCAAGGGTAATCCCTGAGAAGTATACAAGGGTAATCCCCAAGCAGTATGCAAGGGTAATCCCCGAGCAGTATGCAAGGGTAATCCCCAAGCAGTATGCAAGGGTAATCCCCGAGCAGTATGCAAGGGTAATCCCCGAGCAGTATGCAAGGGTAATCCCCGAGCAGTGTGCAAGGGTAATCCCCAAGCAGTATGCAAGGGTAATCCCCGAGCAGTATGCAAGGGTAATCCCCGAGCAGTATGCAAGGGTAATCCCCGAGCAGTATGCAAGGGTAATCCCCGAGCAGTATGCAAGGGTAATCCCCGAGCAGTATGCAAGGGTAATCCCCGAGCAGTGTGCAAGGGTAATCCCCGAGCAGTGTGCAAGGGTAATCCCTGAGCAGTATGCAAGGGTAATCCCTGAGAAGTATGCAAGGGTAATCCCCAAGCAGTATGCAAGGGTAATCCCCGAGCAGTATGCAAGGGTAATCCCCAAGCAGTATGCAAGGGTAATCCCCGAGCAGTATCCAAGCGTAATCCCTAAGCAGTATGCAAGGGTAATCCCTGAGCAGTATGCAAGGGTAATCCCCAAGCAGTATGCAAGGGTAATCCCCGAGCAGTATGCAAGGAGAATCCCCGAGCAGTATGCAAGGGTAATCCCCGGGCCGTATGCAAGGGTAATCCCCAGGTAGGATGCAAGGGTACTCCCCGAGCACTATGCAAGGGTAATCCCCGAGCAGTATGCAAGGGTAATCCCCGAGCAGTATACAAGGGTAATCCCCGAGCAGTATACAAGGGTAATCCCCGAGCAGTATGCAAGCGTAATCCCCGAGCAGTATGCAAGGGTAATCCCCGAGCAGTATGCAAGGGTAATCCCAGGGCAGTATGCAAGGGTAATCCCCGAGCAGTATGCAAGGGTAATCCCCGAGCAATATGCAAGGGTAATCCCCGAGCAGTATGCAAGGGTAATCCCCGAGCAGTATGCAAGGGTAATCCCCGAGCAGTATGCAAGGGTAATCCCCGAGCAGTATGCAAGGGTAATCCCCGAGCAGTATGCAAGGGTAATCCCCAAGCAGTATGCAAGGGTAATCCCTGAGCAGCATGCAAGGGTAATTCCCGAGCAGTACGCAAGGGTAATCCCTGAGCAGTATGCAAGGGTAATCCCCGAGCAGTATGCAAGGGTAATCCCCGAGCAGTATGCAAGGGTAATCCCCAAGCAGTATGCAAGGGTAATCCCCGAGCAGTGTGCAAGGGTAATATGCAAGGGTAATCCCCGAGCAGTATGCAAGGGTAATCCCTGAGAAGTATGCAAGGGTAATCCCTGAGAAGTATGCAAGGGTAATCCCCAAGCAGTATGCAAGGGTAATCCCCGAGCAGTATGCAAGGGTAATCCCCAAGCAGTATGCAAGGGTAATCCCCGAGCAGTATCCAAGCGTAATCCCTAAGCAGTATGCAAGGGTAATCCCTGAGCAGTATGCAAGGGTAATCCCCAAGCAGTATGCAAGGGTAATCCCCGAGCAGTATGCAAGGAGAATCCCCGAGCAGTATGCAAGGGTAATCCCCAAGCAGTATGCAAGGGTAATCCCCAGGTAGGATGCAAGGGTACTCCCCGAGCACTATGCAAGGGTAATCCCCGAGCAGTGTGCAAGGGTAATCCCCGAGCAGTATACAAGGGTAATCCCCGAGCAGTATGCAAGGGTAATGCCCGAGCAGTATGCAAGCGTAATCCCCGAGCAGTGTGCAAGGGTAATCCCCGAGCAGTATGCAAGGGTAATCCCCGAGCAGTATGCAAGGGTAATCCCAGGGCAGTATGCAAGGGTAATCCCCGAGCAGTATACAAGGGTAATCCCCGAGCAATATGCAAGGGTAATCCCCGAGCAGTATGCAAGGGTAATCCCCGAGCAGTATGCAAGGGTAATCCCCGAGCAGTATGCAAGGGTAATCCCCGAGCAGTATGCAAGGGTAATCCCCAAGCAGTATGCAAGGGTAATCCCCAAGCAGTATGCAAGGGTAATCCTCGAGCAGCATGCAAGGGTAATCCCCGAGCAGTATGCAAGGGTTTCCCCGGGCAATGTCCCAGGAGAACCCCCGAGCAGTATGCAAGGGTAATCCCCGAGCAATATGCAAGGGTAATCCCCGGGTAGGATGCAAGGGTACTCCCCGAGCAGTATGCAAGGGTAATCACTGAGGAGTATGCAAGGGTACTCCCCGAGCAGTATGCAACGGTAATCCCCGAGCAGTATGCAAGGGTAATTCCCGAGCAGTATGCAAGGAGAATCCCCGAGCAGTATGCAAGGGTGATCCCCGAGCAGTATGCAAGGGTAATCCCCGAGCAGTATGCAAGGGTAATCCCCGGGTAGGATGCAAGGGTAATCCCCGAGCAGTATGCAAGGGTAATCCCCGAGCAGTATGCAAGGGTAATTCCCGAGCACTATGCAAGGGTAATCCCCGAGCAGTATGCAAGGGTAATCCCCGAGCAGTATACAAGGGTAATCCCCGAGCAGTATGCAAGGGTAATCCCCGAGCAGTATACAAGGGTAATCCCCGAGCAGTATGCAAGGGTAATCCCCGGGCCGTATGCAAGGGTAATCCCCGGGTAGGATGCAAGGGTACTCCCCGAGCTGTATGCAAGGGTAATCCCAGGGCAGTATGCAAGGGTAATCCCCGAGCAGTATACAAGGGTAATCCCGGAGCAGTATACAAGGGTAATCCCCGAGCAGTATGCAAGGGTAATCCCCGAGCAGTATGCAAGGGTAATCCCCCAGCAGTATACAAGGGTAATCCCCGAGCAATATGCAAGGGTAAAATGTGCAAGGGTAATCCTTGAGTAGTATGCAAGGGTAAGTCCCGAGGAGTATGCAAGGGTAATCCTCGAGCAGTATGCAAGGGTAATCCCCAAGCAGTATGCAAGGGTAATCCCCGAGCAGTTTGCAAGGGTAATCCCAGCGCAGTATGCAAGGGTAATCCCCAAGCAGTATGCAAGGGTAATCCCCGAGCAGTATGCAAGGGTAATCCCCGAGCAGTATGCAAGGGTAATTCCCGAGCACTATGCAAGGGTAATCCTCGAGCAGTATGCAAGGGTAATCCCCGAGCAGTATACAAGGGTAATCCCCGAGCAGTATATAAGGGTAATCCCCGAGCAGTATACAAGGGTAATCCCCGAGCAGTATGCAAGGGTAATCCCCGGGCCGTATGCAAGGGTAATCCCCGGGTAGGATGCAAGGGTACTCCCCGAGCTGTATGCAAGGGTAATGTCAGGGCAGTATGCAAGGGTAATCCCCGAGCAGTATACAAGGGTAATCCCGGAGCAGTATACAAGGGTAATCCCCGAGCAGTATGCAAGAGTAATCCCCGAGCAGTATGCAAGGGTAATCCCCCAGCAGTATACAAGGGTAATCCCCGAGCAATATGCAAGGGTAAAATGTGCAAGGGTAATCCTTGAGTAGTATGCAAGGGTAAGTCCCCAGGAGTATGCAAGGGTAATCCTCGAGCAGTATGCAAGGGTAATCCCCAAGCAGTATGCAAGGGTAATCCCCGAGCAGTTTGCAAGGGTAATCCCAGGGCAGTATGCAAGGGTAATCCCCAAGCAGTATGCAAGGGTAATCCCCGAGCAGTATGCAAGGGTAATCCCCGAGCAGTATGCAAGGGTAATTCCCGAGCACTATGCAAGGGTAATCCCCAAGCAGTATGCAAGGGTAATCCCCGAGCAGTATACAAGGGTAATCCCCGAGCAGTATCCAAGCGTAATCCCCGAGCAGTATACAAGGGTAATCCCCGAGCAGTATGCAAGGGTAATCCCCGGGCCATATGCAAGGGTAATCCCCGGGTAGGATGCAAGGGTAATCCCCGAGCTGTATGCAAGGGTAATCCCCGAGCAGTATGCAAGGGTAATCCCCGAGCAGTATGCAAGGGTAATCCCCGAGCAGTATACAAGGGTAATCCCCGAGCAGTATGCAAGGGTAATCCCCGAGCACTATGCAAGGGTAATCCTCGAGCAGTATGCAAGAGTAATCCCCGAGCAGTATACAAGGGTAATCCCCGAGCAGTATGCAAGGGTAATCCCCGAGCAGTATACAAGGGTAATCCCCGAGCAGTATGCAAGGGTAATCCCCGAGCAGTATGCAAGGGTAATCCCCGGGTAGGATGCAAGGGTACTCCCCGAGCTGTATGCAAGGGTAATCCCCGAGCAGTATGCAAGGGTAATCCCCGAGCAGTATACAAGGGTAATCCCCGAGCAGTATACAAGGGTAATCCCCGAGCAGTATGCAAGGGTAATCCCCGAGCAGTATGCAAGGGTAATCCCCAAGCAGTATACAAGGGTAATCCCCGAGCAATATGCAAGGGTAAAATGTGCAAGGGTAATCCTTGAGTAGTATGCAAGGGTAAGTCCCGAGCAGTATGCAAGGGTAATCCCCGAGCAGTATGCAAGGGTAATCCCCGAGCAGTATGCAAGGGTGATCCCCGAGCACCATGCAAGGGTAATCCCCGGGCAGTATCCCAGGAGAATCCCCGAGCAGTATGCGAGGGTAATCCCCGGGCCGTATGCAAGGGTAATCCCCGAGCGGTAGGCAAGGTCTAATCCCCGAGCAGTATGCAAGGGTAATCCCCGAGCAGTATGCAAGGGTAATCCCTGAGCAGTATGCAAGGGTAATCCCCGAGCAGCATGCAAGGGTAATCCCTGAGTAGTATGCAAGAGTAATCCCCGAGCAATATGCAAGCGTAATCCCTAAGCAGTATGCAAGGGTAATCCCCGAGCAGTAGGCAAGGGTAATCCCAGGGCGGTATGCAAGGGTAATCTCCAAGCAGTATGCAAGGGTAATCCCCGAGCGGTATGCAAGGGTAATCCCCGAGCAGTATGCAAGGGTAATCCCCGAGCAATATGCAAGGGTAATTCCCGAGCACTATGCAAGGGTAATCCTCGAGCAGTATGCAAGGCTACCCCCGAGCAGTATGCAAGGGTAATCCCCGAGCAGTATGCAAGGCTAATCCCCGAGCAGTATGCAAGGGTAATATGCAAGGGTAATCCCTGAGCAGTATGCAAGGGTAATCCCCGAGCAGTATGCAAGGGTAATTCCCAAGCAGTATGCAAGGGTAATATGCAAGGGTAATCCCCGAGCAGTATGCAAGGGTAATCACCGAGCAGTATGCAAGGGTAATCCCCGAACAGCATGCAAGGCTAATCCCCGAGCAGTATGCAAGGGTAATCCCCGAGCAGTATGCAAGGGTAATCCCCGAGCAGTATACAAGGGTAATATGCAAGGGTAATCCCCGGGCAGTATGCAAGGGTAATCCCCGAGCAGTATGCAAGGGTAATCCCCGAGCAGTATGCAAGGGTAATCCCCGGGCAGTATGCAAGGGTAATCCCCAAGCAGTATGCAAGGGTAATCCCCAAGCAGTATGCAAGGGTAATCCTCGAGCAGCATGCAAGGGTAATCCCCGAGCAGTATGCAAGGGTTTCCCCGGGCAATGTCCCAGGAGAACCCCCGAGCAGTATGCAAGGGTAATCCCCGAGCAATATGCAAGGGTAATCCCCGGGTAGGATGCAAGGGTACTCCCCGAGCAGTATGCAAGGGTAATCACTGAGGAGTATGCAAGGGTACTCCCCGAGCAGTATGCAACGGTAATCCCCGAGCAGTATGCAAGGGTAATTCCCGAGCAGTATGCAAGGAGAATCCCCGAGCAGTATGCAAGGGTGATCCCCGAGCAGTATGCAAGGGTAATCCCCGAGCAGTATGCAAGGGTAATCCCCGGGTAGGATGCAAGGGTAATCCCCGAGCAGTATGCAAGGGTAATCCCCGAGCAGTATGCAAGGGTAATTCCCGAGCACTATGCAAGGGTAATCCCCGAGCAGTATGCAAGGGTAATCCCCGAGCAGTATACAAGGGTAATCCCCGAGCAGTATGCAAGGGTAATCCCCGAGCAGTATACAAGGGTAATCCCCGAGCAGTATGCAAGGGTAATCCCCGGGCCGTATGCAAGGGTAATCCCCGGGTAGGATGCAAGGGTACTCCCCGAGCTGTATGCAAGGGTAATCCCAGGGCAGTATGCAAGGGTAATCCCCGAGCAGTATACAAGGGTAATCCCGGAGCAGTATACAAGGGTAATCCCCGAGCAGTATGCAAGGGTAATCCCCGAGCAGTATGCAAGGGTAATCCCCCAGCAGTATACAAGGGTAATCCCCGAGCAATATGCAAGGGTAAAATGTGCAAGGGTAATCCTTGAGTAGTATGCAAGGGTAAGTCCCGAGCAGTATGCAAGGGTAATCCTCGAGCAGTATGCAAGGGTAATCCCCAAGCAGTATGCAAGGGTAATCCCCGAGCAGTTTGCAAGGGTAATCCCAGCGCAGTATGCAAGGGTAATCCCCAAGCAGTATGCAAGGGTAATCCCCGAGCAGTATGCAAGGGTAATCCCCGAGCAGTATGCAAGGGTAATTCCCGAGCACTATGCAAGGGTAATCCTCGAGCAGTATGCAAGGGTAATCCCCGAGCAGTATACAAGGGTAATCCCCGAGCAGTATATAAGGGTAATCCCCGAGCAGTATACAAGGGTAATCCCCGAGCAGTATGCAAGGGTAATCCCCGGGCCGTATGCAAGGGTAATCCCCGGGTAGGATGCAAGGGTACTCCCCGAGCTGTATGCAAGGGTAATGTCAGGGCAGTATGCAAGGGTAATCCCCGAGCAGTATACAAGGGTAATCCCGGAGCAGTATACAAGGGTAATCCCCGAGCAGTATGCAAGAGTAATCCCCGAGCAGTATGCAAGGGTAATCCCCCAGCAGTATACAAGGGTAATCCCCGAGCAATATGCAAGGGTAAAATGTGCAAGGGTAATCCTTGAGTAGTATGCAAGGGTAAGTCCCGAGGAGTATGCAAGGGTAATCCTCGAGCAGTATGCAAGGGTAATCCCCAAGCAGTATGCAAGGGTAATCCCCGAGCAGTTTGCAAGGGTAATCCCAGGGCAGTATGCAAGGGTAATCCCCAAGCAGTATGCAAGGGTAATCCCCGAGCAGTATGCAAGGGTAATCCCCGAGCAGTATGCAAGGGTAATTCCCGAGCACTATGCAAGGGTAATCCCCAAGCAGTATGCAAGGGTAATCCCCGAGCAGTATACAAGGGTAATCCCCGAGCAGTATCCAAGCGTAATCCCCGAGCAGTATACAAGGGTAATCCCCGAGCAGTATGCAAGGGTAATCCCCGGGCCATATGCAAGGGTAATCCCCGGGTAGGATGCAAGGGTAATCCCCGAGCTGTATGCAAGGGTAATCCCCGAGCAGTATGCAAGGGTAATCCCCGAGCAGTATGCAAGGGTAATCCCCGAGCAGTATACAAGGGTAATCCCCGAGCAGTATGCAAGGGTAATCCCCGAGCACTATGCAAGGGTAATCCTCGAGCAGTATGCAAGAGTAATCCCCGAGCAGTATACAAGGGTAATCCCCGAGCAGTATGCAAGGGTAATCCCCGAGCAGTATACAAGGGTAATCCCCGAGCAGTATGCAAGGGTAATCCCCGAGCAGTATGCAAGGGTAATCCCCGGGTAGGATGCAAGGGTACTCCCCGAGCTGTATGCAAGGGTAATCCCCGAGCAGTATGCAAGGGTAATCCCCGAGCAGTATACAAGGGTAATCCCCGAGCAGTATACAAGGGTAATCCCCGAGCAGTATGCAAGGGTAATCCCCGAGCAGTATGCAAGGGTAATCCCCAAGCAGTATACAAGGGTAATCCCCGAGCAATATGCAAGGGTAAAATGTGCAAGGGTAATCCTTGAGTAGTATGCAAGGGTAAGTCCCGAGCAGTATGCAAGGGTAATCCCCGAGCAGTATGCAAGGGTAATCCCCGAGCAGTATGCAAGGGTGATCCCCGAGCACCATGCAAGGGTAATCCCCGGGCAGTATCCCAGGAGAATCCCCGAGCAGTATGCGAGGGTAATCCCCGGGCCGTATGCAAGGGTAATCCCCGAGCGGTAGGCAAGGTCTAATCCCCGAGCAGTATGCAAGGGTAATCCCCGAGCAGTATGCAAGGGTAATCCCCGAGCAGTATGCAAGGGTAATCCCCGAGCAGCATGCAAGGGTAATCCCTGAGTAGTATGCAAGAGTAATCCCCGAGCAGTATGCAAGCGTAATCCCTAAGCAGTATGCAAGGGTAATCCCCGAGCAGTAGGCAAGGGTAATCCCAGGGCGGTATGCAAGGGTAATCTCCAAGCAGTATGCAAGGGTAATCCCCGAGCGGTATGCAAGGGTAATCCCCGAGCAGTATGCAAGGGTAATCCCCGAGCAATATGCAAGGGTAATTCCCGAGCACTATGCAAGGGTAATCCTCGAGCAGTATGCAAGGCTACCCCCGAGCAGTATGCAAGGGTAATCCCCGAGCAGTATGCAAGGCTAATCCCCGAGCAGTATGCAAGGGTAATATGCAAGGGTAATCCCTGAGCAGTATGCAAGGGTAATCCCCGAGCAGTATGCAAGGGTAATTCCCAAGCAGTATGCAAGGGTAATATGCAAGGGTAATCCCCGAGCAGTATGCAAGGGTAATCACCGAGCAGTATGCAAGGGTAATCCCCGAACAGCATGCAAGGCTAATCCCCGAGCAGTATGCAAGGGTAATCCCCGAGCAGTATGCAAGGGTAATCCCCGAGCAGTATGCAAGGGTAATATGCAAGGGTAATCCCCGGGCAGTATGCAAGGGTAATCCCCGAGCAGTATGCAAGGGTAATCCCCGAGCAGTATGCAAGGGTAATCCCCGGGCAGTATGCAAGGGTAATCCCCGAGCACTATGCAAGGTCTAATCCTTGAGCAGTATGCAAGGGTAATCCCCAAGCAGTATGCAAGGGTAATCCCCAAGCAGTATGCAAGGGTAATCCCCGAGCAGTATGCAAGGATAAGCCCCGAGCAGTATGCAAGGGTAATCCCCGAGCATTATGCAAGGGTAATCCCCGAGCAGTATGCAAGGGTAATCCCCGAGCAGTATGCAAGGGTAATCCCCAAGCAGTATGCAAGGGTAATCCCCGAGCAGTATGCAAGGGTAATCCCCGAGCAGTATGCAAGGGTAATCCCCGAGCAGTATGCAAGGGTAATCCCCGACCGGTAGGCAAGGTCTAATCCCTGAGCAGTACGCAAGGGTAATCCCCGAGCAGTATGCAAGGGTAATCCCCGAGCAGTATGCAAGGGTAATCCCCAAGCAGTATGCAAGGGTAATCCCCGAGCAGTATGCAAGGGTAATCCCCGAGCAGTATGCAAGGTCTAATCCCTGAGCAGTATGCAAGGGTAATCCCCGAGCAGTATGCATGGGTAATCCCCGAGCAATATGCAAGGGTAATCCCTGAGCAGTATGCAAGGGCAATCCCCGAGCAGTATGCAAGGGTAATCACCGAGCAGTATGCAAGGGTAATCCCCAAGCAGTATGCAAGGGTAATCCCCGAGCAGTATGCAAGGGTAATCCCCGAGCAGTGTGCAAGGGTAATCCCCAAGCAGTATGCAAGGGTAATCCCCGAGCAGTATGCAAGGGTAATCCCAGGGCAGTATGCAAGGGTAATCCCCGAGCAGTATGCAAGGGTAATCCCCGAGCGGTATGCAAGGGTAATCCCCGAGCAGTATGCAAGGGTAATCCCCAAGCAGTATGCAAGGGTAATCCCCAAGCAGTATGCAAGGGTAATCCCCGAGCAGTATGCAAGGTCTAATCCCCAAGCAGTATGCAAGGGTAATCCCCAAGCAGTATGCAAGGGTAATCCCCGAGCCGTATACAAGGGTAATCCCCGAGCAGTATGCAAGGGTAATCCCCAAGCAGTATGCAAGGGTAATCCCCGAGCAGTATGCAAGGGTAATCCCCGAGCAGTATGCAAGGGTAATCCCCGAGCAGTATGCAAGGGTAATCCCCGAGCAGTATGCAAGGGTAATCCCCAAGCAGTATGCAAGGGTAATCCCCGAGCAGTATGCAAGAGTAATCCCCGAGCAGTATGCAAGGGTAATCCCCAAGCAGTATGCAAGGGTAATCCCCGAGCAGTATGCAAGGGTAATCCCCAAGCAGTATGCAAGGGTAATACCCGAGCGGTATGCAAGGTCTAATCCCCAAGCAGTATGCAAGGGTAATCCCCGAGCAGTATGCAAGGGTAATCCCCGAGCAGTATGCAAGGGTAATCCCCGAGCAGTATGCAAGGGTAATCCTTGGGCAGTATGCAAGGCTAATCCCGCAGCAGTATGCAAGGGTAATCCCCGAGCAGTATGCAAGGGTAATCCCCGAGCAGTATGCAAGGTCTAATCCCTGAGGAGTATGCTAGGGTAATCCCCGAGCAGTATCCAAGCGTAATCCCCGGGCAGTATGCAAGGGTAATCCCCAAGCAGTGTGCAAGGGTAATCCCCGAGCGGTATGCAAGGGTAATCCCCGAGCCGTATACAAAGGTAATCCCCGAGCAGTATGCAAGGGTAATCCCTGAGCAGTATGCAAGGGTAATCCCTGAGCAGTATGCAAGGGTAATCACCGAGCAGTATGCAAGGGTAATCCCCAAGCAGTATGCAAGGGTAATCCCTGAGCAGTATGCAAGGGTAATCCCCGAGCAGTATGCAAGGGTAATCCCCGAGCAGTATGCAAGGGTAATCCTCGAGCGGTAGGCAAGGTCTAATCCCCGAGCAGTATGCAAGGGTAATCCCGCGAGGGTAATCACCAAGCATGATGCAAGGCTAGATACTGAGCAGTATGCAATGGTAAACTGCCAGTAGCATGCACAGGTTTTTTCTGAGCAGTAGCCAAGGCCCACTGCCAGTTCTTGTGCAAATATCACTTCTAATCTCTGTGCTAGCATGCTGTTGGTAGTGGTTGACACATTGTGCAGGCTGTACAATGGTAGTCGAGGGTAATCCCCGTGTATCATGCCAGGCGACTAGCGCCATGCCATTTTCCCCTCGAGCAGAATTTTCCCATCGTTCTTCAACAATGTGCAACACTGGCCACTGCACAACAACACTCCCAGTGATCCTCGTCTATGTGCTCTTCCTACTGGCTTAAATGGCTAGGGGCTGTGGCACATTTTTTTGTGTCACAGGTGGTTCACAGGATTTCCAAAACGGCGCGCTCTGACAGCTCACCAAAGCTGCAGTCTTGGCTTGGAGTTTGGCAAGCGGGCAGTGGACTTGATCAGTTGGATGAAGTGTGTGCTGTTCCTCAAGTTGCGTGCAGATGAGGTTCATGTTCTACTTTGCCATGACACTTGGAGATGCAAAAGCCTGGCTTATACAAGGTAAACTTGTTTGCTGCAATTTGCTGTAGGTGATTCATTTGTTTGGATTTGGCTGTGTCCATTGTAAGGGCCATACTTTACATTTTGATGATGTTTCCAGCAAGTTGCCTTATGGGATATGAAATGGCAGTGCATAGCTTTTGGAGGGCCTGTACAAGGGAGGGAATCCATAGCCACGGTGTTCCCTCTTGTTGTTGCAAAAGAATCAATTTTTTGGGGTGCTTAGCCGGCATTCTTCAGATTTCAAAAAGAATACATTTGATGGGGTCAGAGCTGAGCATTACACAGGTTGTGGAAGCACCAATCGCGTGCTATCTTAAGCCCAAGGGACCGTAGTGCTTAGCATTGTGAGTGACACGAGAACTGTCTGCCAAAATAATTCTTGGGCAATATGGCAAGGTAATCCCCGAGCAGTTTGCAAGGGTAATCCCCGGGTAGTATGCAAGGGTAATCCCCGAGCAGTATGCAAGGGTAATCCCCGAGCAGTTTGCAAGGGTAATCCCAGGGCAGTATGCAAGGGTAATCCCCAAGCAGTATGCAAGGGTAATCCCCGAGCAGTATGCAAGGGTAATCCCCGAGCAGTATGCAAGGGTAATCCCCGAGCAGTATGCAAGAGCAATCCCCGAGCACCATGCAAGGGTAATCCCCGAGCAGTATGCAAGGGTAATCCCCAAGCAGTATGCAAGGGTAATCCCTGAGAAGTATGCAAGGGTAATCCCTGAGCAGTATGCAAGGGTAATCCCCGAGCGGTAGGCAAGGTCTAATCCCTGAGAAGTATGCAAGGGTAATCCCCGAGCAGTATGCAAGGGTAATCCCCGAGCAGTATGCAAGGGTAATCCCCAAGCAGTATGCAAGGGTAATCCCCGAGCAGTATGCAAGGGTAATCCCCGAGCAGTATGCAAGGGTAATCCCCGAGCAGTATGCAAGGGTAATCCTCGAGCGGTAGGCAAGGTCTAATCCCCGAGCAGTATGCAAGGGTAATCCCGCGAGGGTAATCACCAAGCATGATGCAAGGCTAGATACTGAGCAGTATGCAATGGTAAACTGCCAGTAGCATGCACAGGTTTTTTCTGAGCAGTAGCCAAGGCCGACTGCCAGTTCTTGTGCAAATATCACTTCTAATCTCTGTGCTAGCATGCTGTTGGTAGTGGTTGACACATTGTGCAGGCTGTACAATGGTAGTCGAGGGTAATCCCCGTGTAAATTGCTGTAGGTGATTCATTTGTTTGGATTTGGCTGTGTCCATTGTAAGGGCCATACTTTACATTTTGATGATGTTTCCAGCAAGTTGCTTTATGGGATATGAAATGGCAGTGCATAGCTTTTGGAGGGCCTGTACAAGGGAGGGAATCCATAGCCACGGTGTTCCCTCTTGTTGTTGCAAAAGAATCAATTTTTTGGGGTGCTTAGCCGGCATTCTTCAGATTTCAAAAAGAATACATTTGATGGGGTCCTCAGAGCTGAGCATTACACAGGTTGTGGAAGCACCAATGGCGTGCTATCTTAAGCCCAAGGGACCGTAGTGCTTAGCATTGTGAGTGACCCGTAGAACTGTCTGCCAAAATAATTCTTGGGCAATATGGCAGCAGTTTGCAAGGGTAATCCCCGGGTAGTATGCAAGGGTAATCCCCAAGCAGTATGCAAGGGTAATCCCCGAGCAGTATGCAAGGGTAATCCCCGAGCAGTATGCAGGGGTAATCCCCGAGCAGTATGCAAGGGTAATCCCTGAGTAGTATGCAAGGGTAATCCCCGAGCAGTATGCAAGGGTAATCCCCGAGCAGTATGCAAGGGTAATCCCCGAGCAGTATGCAAGGGTAATCCCCGAGCAGTATGCAAGGGTAATCCCCGAGCAGTATGCAAGGGTAATCCCCGAGCGGTAGGCAAGGTCTAATCCCTGAGCAGTATGCAAGGGTAATCCCCGAGCAGTATGCAAGGGTAATCCCCGAGCAGTATGCAAGGATAATCCCCGAGCAGTATGCAAGGGTAATCCCCGAGCAGTATGCAAGGGTAATCGCCGAGCGGTAGGCAAGGTCTAATCCCTGAGCAGTATGCAAGGGTAATCCCCGAGCAGTATGCAAGGGTAATCCCCGAGCAGTATGCAAGGGTAATCCCCGAGCAGTATGCAAGGGTAATCCCCGAGCAGTATGCATGGGTAATCCCCGAGCAGTATGCAAGGGTAATCCCCGAGCAGTATGCAAGGGTAATCCCCGAGCAGTATGCAAGGGTAATCCCCGAGCAATATGCAAGGGTAATCCCCAAGCAGTATGCAAGGGTAATCCCCGAGCAGTATGCAAGGGTAATCCCCGAGCAGTATGCAAGGGTAATCCCCGAGCGGTAGGCAAGGTCTAATCCCTGAGCAGTATGCAAGGGTAGTCCCCAGGCAGCATGCAAGGGTGATCCCCGAGCAGTATGCAAGGGTAATCCCCGAGCGGTATGCAAGGTCTAATCCCCGAGCAGTATGCAAGGGTAATCCCCGAGCAGTATGCAAGGATCATCTCCGAGCAGTATGCAAGGGTAATCCCCGAGCACTATGCAAGGGTAATCCCCGAGCAGTATGCAAGGGTAATCCCCGAGCAGTATGCAAGGGTAATCCCCGAGCAGTGTGCAAGGTCTAATCCCCGAGCAGTATGCAAGGATTATCCCCAAGCAGTATGCAAGGGTAGTCCCCGAGCGGTATGCAAGGGTGATCCCCAAGCAGTTTGCAAGGGTAATCCCCGGGTAGTATGCAAGGATTATCCCCAAGCAGTATGCAAGGGTAATCCCCGAGCAGTATGCAAGGGTAATCCCCAAGTAGTATGCAAGGGTAATCCCCGAGCAGCATGCAAGGGTAATCCCCGAGCAGTATGCAAGGGTAATCCCCGAGCAGCATGCAGGTGTAATCCCCGAGCAGTATGCAAGAGTAATCCCCGGGTAGCATCCAAGGGTAATCCCTGAGCAGTATGCAAGGGTAATCCCCGAGCAGTATGCAAGGGTAATCCCTGAGCAGTATGCAAGGGTAATCCCCGAGCAGCATGCAAGGGTAATCCCCGAGCAGTATGCAAGGGTAATCCCCGAGCAGTATGCAAGGGTAATCCCCGAGCAGTATGCAAGAGTAATCCCCGGGTAGCATCCAAGGGTAATCCCTGAGCAGTATGCAAGGGTAATCTTGTTGGGGCTTACCGTTGCATACTGCTCGGGGATTACCCTTGCATACTGCCCGGTGATTACCCTCCCATACTGCTCGGGGATCACCCTTGCATACCGCTCGAGGATTACCCTTGCATACTGCTCGGGGATAACCCTTGCATATTCCGGCCTCCAATCCGATTCATGGGCAGTGAAGGGTGTGTGATCCCACGAATGTGTACATGGGGGGCATGTACAAGTCTGGAAGTGCTCTGTGTTGTGTTTTGCGGTGTGTGTGAGTGTGAGCCTACCGACTTGCCTCCGCATTCGGGTGGTGACCTCCGGCGTCCTGACCTCGATCAGTCTACCAAGGAAACTGCTGGTACGAGGAGTGGGCGCCCCCGCGCACACTGCATGGAGACTCCTCCATGCTTGGCCAGCGACACATCTTTGGGTGCATCGGGAGCTGGTTTGGGTCTAAGAATCGGGCAAGGGAGAAGACGGCCTTGATGCCCGATCCCTTTGGGGGAGCATGTCCGGCTTTACCACTCTAGGGCGTTGTGAGGGGCATATGGACGACAGCACCCTTGGATTGACCTGCGGGGGCTCTCCCCCAGTTTGCAGCCTTAGGGAGCCTGGTTAGCCTTTTAAAACTCTGTGGTAGCTCCACGACCTTTGGGACCATCTCGGTCGTCGCGTCTCGCCTATGTTGGCCGTGTATGCCATTGCCACTGTGGCGGTGGCCGTTGCACCCGGCACTCGGTGCACCCGGTATGGGTTAACAGGTCCCTTGGATGCCGAACAATCGCCGCCGGGACCCGAGACTTGGTGGGCCGTGTACGATACAGTGACGCCTTTGGATATAGGGAGTAAGCATGCTTGGCGGATCTGCAAGAGTGAAGCCCGCCATAGTCAGCTTGGAGGTTGACAATTCTCTCTCTACTACCCTTTCCCCACTCTCAAGTGCAAGCGTGCTTCATGGAGTCAACTTTGTCATGCAGGGGTCGCCAACGGGAAGGAAAACGATTCCGGGCAGATCCGCACCTAATTCGGCGCCGGTTCGTGTGATGCAACCACAGCGAAGGCCGAGTTTTGGCTCGAACCGTTGGACTAGTTTTCAAGCGCCGTGATACTGAATACCGGGGGGGAGGGGGGGGTTCGTAAGGGGACAAGTTCGTGAGGAAACTTTGGCTTTTTTTGGTGCCGAAATTTTTTTGAGCAATTTGGGGTGTTTCCTGCTCCTTGGCCTTTGCAGCTGGTGGGGGGTGGTGCAAGATCTCTACCCTAGCGGGCAGACACAGGCAAACCAACCCCACAACCCCTCCCCCCTCTCTTGACCCCTTCCCCTACCAAAGTTTCACGCAACTGATTATCCACAAGGAACCAAGAGTTGGGCGTTCTGCAGTTTTCCGCGGCTGATGGCCCCGCACCAAAATTGGAGGTGTGCCGAAATTTTCCCCTCACGACAATTTCCGTGCCGAAATTGTCCCCACCCGAATCCCCCCCCCCCCACTGTAGAGGCACATCCACAATGGTGTGCACGAATGTATTCACTTCCGACCCATGAACAACCAGTGCACTGCGTCAATAGTGTTTCTGCCCGTCCGAAGCAGATGGTGTCGTGTTTTTTGCGGTGGTAAACGGGCATGAGTATCCCACGCCCACCCGCCTCTCTCTCCTGATTCCCACGAGAACGCCTCCCCGCACCTGTCGTACACCGTGAAGATTAGGGGGCCCCAACGGAAGTGCGCCACGTTTCAGTCTTAATCAGGACTGCATCCAAACCGTTCCAACAACACCAAATGGACCACAGGATCTCCACCGGGTTCCCCTGCAACAGAGCCTGACTATGCAGCCCGCGGCGTCCCCAGCGTCGCGAGCGTTCAGGCGCATCCCTGTCCCCAGCCACACGTCGATCTATGGCCTTGTTATATTGCTATCGGCATCCTTGTCTCTTTCTCCATCCCTGCATTCATCCCTTACCCAGGGATGTATTAGAACAGCTGACAACTATGGGACCCCCCCCCCCCCCTGGACCCAGATTTCATGGTGGGAAAAAGTGAAATTTGCAAAAGGAAATATTGATTTGGGCTATTTTTGGTACACAAACTACTGAGTTCCAGACCCCCTGCCACCCCCCCCTCCTCTCTTCTAATACACGCCCGCCGTTTCCCGAAATGCTTACCCTATGCCCTCCCGCAATCGACCTTTATGCCTCCCTGCCAGTCGTTTAACGTGTCCTCCTTCAGGCCACCAGAACATCACTTCAGACTGAAAGGCTGGAGTTTATCTTACGAATCAAACGGCGTGCTTCCGAATGCCAACTTCGAGGGGGGCAACGCTGTCGGAAACATGATGGCGGACATTGATCTTTGATGGGCCTCATATGAATGGGGCTTGGAATTTGAAAGCCGACACCCTTCAGGAGAAGCAGGCTTGGGTTCACCCCATGGGTGCGGTTGGGGTAGCTGTGATCAGGGCTCTTTTTCACACTTCGGCACCACTGGCGGGGGGATTGGGGGCAGGGCTGCATTGGAGGGGGGGGGGGGGGTTCCCCCCCCCCCCCTTGGGGCCCCCAGCCTACGCCTTCAGTGGCATTCCTAACTGACAGTAACCGCCCCCAACCGCTTCGGCAACCTCCTCCAACCGCCTGTCCAACCGCTTCTGGGGCAGCCTCTGAGGCCCCTTCCCTTCTAATGCGTCCCGGGGGGGGGGGGGGGGGCTCACAAATGCGTCAGAATTTGTCCCGCGCAATAGAGAAGATTGCAAAAGTTGGACCCCAATGCCACATGTAAATTCTAGTATCTGGGTTGACTGATAATTTGACCTGTCATTGAAGACCAGAAGGTAAGCAGAAACATTCGTGATCACAAACTTAACATTCTAAATATTCATGTTGCAATGGCAGCCCCTTCACCCCAGCCACAGCAAGACATGTTGTACTCCCTTACCATGGTGCGAAAGGGCAGATGCAACAACCCTTTGCAAGCTGTGTCATGGTTGTGCAGTGATCGTTGCGCACCTACGTTGACGGCTGCGCATAATGCACCTGAAGGATATTTGACAAATACCTGTTGCCGCAAATGACAGATCTCAGAGGGGGGATGGTCAGACCAGCATGCACGCGTGCAAAGCAAGGAAGTCACAGCCAGGGCTCCTTTTCAGGGGGGTTCCAACCCCCCCCCCCCCCCCGCGGTGCTGAGTTTTTAGAGGCGCCGAAAAAAGTTTTTGATTGGCCAAAGGCCCAGAAGGAACTTTGGCCCAATCTTTCAAGGGTCTGATGGGTCCAGGGGAGGAGGAGGAGGAGGAGGAGGAGGAGGACCTGCTCGCGGTAATCGGCCGCTCACGGCATCGACGGCTGGTCTAAGGGACGGACCGTCGACTAATCCTCTGTGCTCCACCTTGCACATACTCTGAGGGTGTCGTGGGAATGAAAAGAACATAGCCCCCAGGAGACCGTCCGGTGAGCCATGCCCCACTCACCCTTGCTCGAGGCGCCCCAACTCAGAGCCTGTCAGAGGGTACCATGGGGCGTCTTCACACACACATGTGGTCTGACTGCGGCCATGGTGATCCTCCCGGTATCCAAGTCAGATTAAGCGGTCCCCTTGAGTCGTTTCTTTGTATGCTTACCCTCCATATAAAATCCATTGCCTGTGCAATGCAAGCCTTATAGATCACTGGGTATGGACGTCCTCCCCTGTGTGGTGCACCCCCAAGGCACTGGGGAGATCTAACCACCAGGTTTATTGGCTCTGACTCTGTGACCGCTCTTGTTTGTGTTCTGCGTGTGACGCTCCGTGTTCCCGCGTTTGACTGCGTGTCCTAACTTGGAAACCCCTTTGGGTTTCAACCACTAGGTTCTCTGGGTCCTATTGCACTGGTTTCCTCCTTTTGTGCACCCCCACCCCCATTTTTCCCCCCGTTGCGCCCCACATGTGCTTTTGCCCGTTTGCGTTCACACCGTGCTCTGTTCTTGGTCTGTCTGCTCTCTGGTGTCCCTCTTGTGTTGGGTCTGCACCTATGCCCTTTGACACTGGGCCTGTACTGATGCCCTATGATGCTGGGCCTGTACCAGATAATTGCTGGAAATGTACTTGGGCAGAGAACACCACCCGGACGCTTCATGGACTTGGTGGTATAGCATCGTCCTCTGTACTGCTACATGCTGGGGAATGTCCTTGGTCTCTTCGGGCATGGGCAGTGATGCAGTCCATGGATCCATCTGTGTCTGCCATCTGTTGCTGAGGTGTCCTATTGTTTGTTTACGTTTGTTTTTCGCTGCACACCTCGTGTTGGTGTTGTTGGTTTCGGTTGTTTCTGCAGGGGAAAATGGGGGGAGACATGTGTGCACCCTATTGTATAGCCACACGGGCTGCTGCCGCTCTGGTTATACAGTCATCAGGTGGTGTTTTTAACTGTGGACCGTCCTGCATGATCGCACAGGTCGACACTGCTCTGACCATGCATTTTTTGGGCCATTTTCCTGCTCCCCAGAAAGGGGAAAGCAGCCCACGGCCAGCACCCTCACTTTGTGGTGGCTTAAATTTGGGCCGACTGATGGAGGGGGCGGGCGGGGGAACTGCTAGACGTTAATCCTCTAGGCTTCTGGGCTTTGGTGCACATTGTACACATCGTTCTGGATATGTGTGGTGCTGTAGCACTGCAGTACTGCTCGCCAGCCCCAAATAATAACCCTAACCCTCACCCCTGCCAGTTTCAGCGTGTTGATATCTGCAATGCCCAGGGATGTAACATTGTGCAGTTTGCATTTGCCGCACCGGCACCACTTTATGATGTTCATTTTCCATTGCACAGAAACAATTCTCAGGGGTTGTCTTGCTTTGAACCTTGCATTATGAACCTTTTGTAATCCTGGTTTCACTGTTTGCCCTTGCCCGAGCAATACGCTCGTGCGGCGGAGTATAGCTTCCATGTGTGGGTGTTGGAGCATGTGCTTTGCCCACTCGTATGCATAGCTGTAAATAATGATATGATACGCACGTGTGATACTTGTTGGGGCTCAGCTCAGAATTATCAATCAAGTGATGCTTGTTTTGGTATTGACTCTCCACAAGGTACGAGCAGACTTCGTGGGCAGATGGATCCAACAGGCTTTCCAGCTTTTTGGCAATGCCTTTGACATGTGTGCACCCTTGTGGAGTGTTGCACGATTCCATGTCCCGCAACTGCATCAGCGCCCTTCACTCAGATGTAGTGTGGCCCCTCGCCAGTTTTGGAAATCCGATGCACCATCAGCCCCACCAGGTTCCCTAGGCCCACTTGTCTCACCAACAGGACTGGACCGTTTCCCTTCATTTGTCCATTCTGAATGGGTTTCAGGGCCGTTTTGGGCCAAAAAAGGCTGTTTTGGGGCACAAAACGCGCAGTTTTGGGAGGGCACCTCCCGACTTGGCGCCCTCGCCCCGGGGCACCACTGGTGAGTTTTTGGCTCAAAACTTGGATTTGGCATGAGCATCATAGGGTTAGGCTACACATTTTTATGATCCAATCACGGGTGGGCCGTCTCCTCAGTTCGGGTACGCGACCCCCCCCCCCCTTGCGCTCCGGGCCCACTTAGTTACCAAGGGTGAATAGCTGCCGGCCATACATAGGGTGGCGCCAAAGGCGCCCGAAAATTTTTTCCCTTGCCCACGTAGCACCCCTCCCCGCCCAGGGCCCAGGCGGTGGAGCACCCCAACACTATCCTTGAACCCAACCTTGACTCTAACGCCATCCCAACCCTCAGCCTGCTCCTAACCCTACACCTAATCAAGACTTAATATTGGGACCGAGCTGGTGGGGGAGGGAACATCAGCTATGACTGGTGAGGGACATCAAGAATGATTCACACATTGATGGCTCTTGACAAAGTGGAATCGGCTTGCAAGTGAACCCCATCACCACGAGGCCCACTTTCAAGGCTTTTTGGACTTCTGAGGGGCCAAAATACCCCAAAATGGGCTCAAAATGGGCTCATTTCACCCGTTTGTGCACCCCGAATGGTCTAGGATGAGGTTTGGAAAAATGCGTTTTTGACCCATTTTTTACCCATTTTTGGTCCCAAAACACCCCATTTTCAAGGCATATTGGGATTTTCGGAGGACCAAAATGGGCCACCACAAGCTCAAAACGGTCCAAAAACACTTGTTTTAGCGTCACACATGGTCTAGGATCATTTTTGAGAAAAGTCATCTTTTTGCCCCTACTGGACCCTGTTGACCCATTTGGGCACCCACCTGTTTGGGCTTGAGCTCGCAGCTTGCCGCAGCCTAGTGGGCCTAGGTATGGGGGTCTAGACGTCCATTTGGGCAATTTTGAGGGGTGGAAACCACAAAAAGTGGGGGGTTGCGGGTGGAGTAGGTGCCCTCGGAATCGCATTTTGAGCCATGTAGCCAAAGATATGGCCTATTCTTGGTTTGTGGCTGTCGGCATTTGGAGCTTCTGGGGGCCTTTTTGGGCCGTTTCCACGACATATCATGGAGTTAGAGGGCCGCAAAGAGCTCGTTGACATGGGGAAGTCAAGCCGCACGTGGAGTGTACCCACCGTTTCCCTTTGTTTGGCCGTTTTGAATGTGTTCCAGGGCTTTTTAAGCCCAAAAATGGCTGTTTTTGGCCCTAAACTGCAGTTTTTGAAACTGAGGTCCGCCACTTGCGAATCCCGTTCCCGGCCGCCACCGTTGAGTTTCTTGCTCAAACTTTGTGTGATTGTACTTCACACCCATAGGTATCATCCACCAAAATTTCAGCCGAATCTGAACCCCCACGACGGAGTTCTGATTTTGGCCCATTTCGCGCGTGCTGCTTGCTTGCTGCTTGCTGCTTGCTGCTTGCTTGCTTGCTAAACCTGGTAGGTCCACCCTAGACACTAAAAAGGGTTATAAAACCAAGACTGGTTCCACCAGCTCGGTGACCCTAACCCTAATCAAGACTGAATATTGGGACCGAGCTGGTGGGGGAGGGAACATCAGCTATGACTGGTGAGGGACATCAAGAATGATTCACACATTGATGGCTCTTGACAAAGTGGAATCGGCTTGCAAGTGAACCCCATCACCACGAGGCCCACTTTCAAGGCTTTTTGGACTTCTGAGGGGCCAAAATACCCCAAAATGGGCTCAAAATGGGCTCATTTTACCCGTTTGTGCACCCCGAATGGTCTAGGATGAGGTTTGGAAAAATGTGTTTTTGACCCATTTTTTACCCATTTTTGGTCCCAAAACACCCCATTTTCAAGGCATTTTGGGATTTTCGGAGGACCAAAATGGGCCACCACAAGCTCAAAACGGTCCAAAAACACTTGTTTTAGCGTCACACATGGTCTAGGATCATTTTTGAGAAAAGTCATCTTTTTGCCCCTACTGGACTCTGTTGACCCATTTGGGCACCCACCTGTTTGGGCTTGAGCTTGCAGCTTGCCGCAGCCTAGTGGGCCTAGGTATTGGGTCTAGGCGTCCGTTTGGGCAATTTTGAGGGGTGGAAACCACAAAAAGTGGGGGGTTGCGGGTGGAGTTGGTGCCCTCGGAATCGCATTTTGAGCCATGTAGCCAAAGATATGGCCTATTCTTGGTTTGTGGCTGTCGGCATTTGGAGCTTTTGGGGGCCTTTTTGGGCCGTTTCCGGGACATATCATGGAGGTAGAAGGCCGCAAAGAGCTCGTTGACACGGGGAAGTCAAGCCGCACGTGGAGTGTACCCACCGTTTCCGTTGGTTTGGCCGTTTTGAATGTGTTCCAGGGCTTTTTGGCCCAAAAATGGCTGTTTTTGGCCCTAAACTGCAGTTTTTGAAACTGAGGTCCGCCACTTGGGAATCCCGTTCCCGGCCGCCACCGTTGAGTTTTTTGCTCAAACTTTGTGTGATTGTATTTCACACCCATAGGTATCATCCACCAAAATTTCAACCAAATCCAAAGCACCACGACGGACTTCTGATTTTTAGCCATTTCGCGCGTGCTGCTGCTTGCTTGCTGCTTGCTACTGCTTGCTGCTGCTTGCTGCTGCTAAACCTAGTAGGTCCACCCTAGACACTAAAAAGGGTTATAAAACCAAGACTGGTTCCACCAGCTCGGTGACCCTAGCCCTAACTCTAGCCCTAGCTCTCACCCTAGGCTAGGGTTAGAGTGAGTATTGGGGTCCAAAATGGAGACCATGAATGAAATTTGGCGGATGATGTTCAGCCCAACCTTGTGCCAACCCCCCCCCCCCACCACCCCAAATTGTCCCACCTGGACCCCCCCCCCCAACCGACCCTCCTGGCTCCCCCCCCATCGCCCCTCCCTGAACCCCCCCTCCAATCCCCCCCCCCCCCCCCCCGGGGAGCCTTCGGCCCACTTCTACTGGGGGGGGGGGGGGGGGGGCGTACAAAAGCGAGGAGACGGGCCAAGCACCAACGGCAGCAGCATGCCGCAGCATGCCGCAGCGCCAGATTCTGGGAGCTGTTGGTGGGGGTTTTGAAGCATGCCGCAGCATGCCGCAGCGAGCCAAAATTTTCACATGGCGGACTTTTTTTTCATAACATGTCAAACCTCTGAACCCTTTGTTGCACAAGTGTCTCAGAACTGAGTGGTAGCTCAGTGGTCTATGTCCCAGGCCCCAGTTTGGAGGGTTGTGGGTTCCATTCCCGGAAAGGGCAATTTTTTGCCTGTCAGTTCCTCTCTATTGTTGCACAGATCTTCGCTTTTTTGGTGTTGTTTTGACATGTCAAGTCCTGAGGATACTCAAACAACCGAAGGATCACAGGAGGTACCCTTGACCAACAGCTTGAAGCATGCCGCAGCATGCCGCAGCATGCCGCAGCATGCCGCAGCATGCCGCAGCATGCCGCAGCGAGCCAAAATTGTCTTGGGGACCGTTGGTGCTTGGAGACGGCCCCCCCGTGGATCCGATTCAGTTGTCGAAATATAACTCCGGACATACAATGCCTTTCCTCCTTTGGATTTTGCCCTTTTTTTTGCCTGTTGTATTTTGTGTTTTGCCGTTTGCTTTCTGTCTGTGAGGATTAGTGAGGGGTGTAGAAACAGGCATAAACTTGTTCTAGTCGGCGAGAAAGGGACGTACCCACATGGATATTATCCCACTGGTCAACAACTGCGGCGCCGATGTTCATGACAATTGGAGACACCACTGAGCGCTTGCTCTGCGATTTCTGGCACTGGGTAGCTGCACGGGTATCCCCCTTGGTATGCCATCCCCCTCTCCTCCACAGCGCGCCGCGTTCTGTCATTATGGCTATGCCCATCGCCGGAATGAGCAAGGCCTGCATTGTGCACACACAGGTCTTGGCTGACTGTGCTAAGGGAAGGTAGCAGACAGGGGGGCATGGATATTAGTGGGTCACGGACCTCTGAGGACACTCGCTGCACCTCACATCAGTCCCCTTTGGATGGCAATTTGCCGACCATTTTCCTTCGGTGCACCCGCTGGTCTAATGGGAAGTTTGCTAGGAGTGCTGGGGGCACGAGTTGCTGTGCTTCCCAGACTACTGTTCGCTTTCTGCTCTATTGAGCCAGCCAAGCGCTTCCGCTGGTGAATGGGGCAGTCAATTGTGGTGGAAGCCACAGGGGAAGTCATTCAGGAAGTCCATGGTATAGGGAAATCAATGAAGAAGTCACTGGGGAAGTCATTCCTGAACTAGCCCCCAGGGATTTATTAGAATGGCTGACAACCATAGCCCCCCCCCCCCCAGACCAAAGGGACCATTGTGGGAAAAAACGAAATTTACAATCGGGAAAATCTGATCGGACCATCCCCAGTGCACAAACTTTTGAGTCCCAGACCCCCCCCCCTCCTCTCTCGTGTGACCGGACACCCGGGTACAGCCGCCCAGTCGGGTCCGGCAGGGAAGGCGGCGCGGACCGTGGGTAGGCGACCAGGTGAGGCCATCACCCAACCCAACCCAATCCCCCTCCTCTCTTCTAATAGTGGGCCTGCCCCTCCTGGGAGCCGGCACGGGCGGCATGGCGCCCGCTGGTGGAGGCGGCGGCGCGCCCTCTCCCCACGCTGGCTGTACCGTCTGCGTGGCCGGCCTGTCTGCGCTCGGCTGGGCTGCTCCCGCTGGCCCTGGTGCCCAACAACGATGCGCTGCAGCTGGCAAAGGACCTCCTGTACCGCCTGTACGGAATGTTCCTAGCCGTGCTCGCGGCGCGCAAGACAGCATTGGACGCTGCCCAGCAGAGGGGGGACCAACGTTCGACCGTCTTCGGCCCGGCGCGGGGCCGGGCGCCGGACACACGCGCTGCCTATCCGTGGCACCAGCTAGGGGCGGGCCCACTGCCCATGCCCCCGGCCCGACCCCCGCTGGATGCACCTGCGGGGCTGCCACCGCAATGGCCGTGGGAGGCAACGTTTCTGCATGCCTTGCTGCGGTGGGCAAGGGCCCTGCTGTGGCTCCCTGGCCAGGGCCACGTCACGTACGTGGAGTTGGCCCTGGATTTCGAAGAGCATGCGGGCCGGGCCCTCCCAACGGCTCCGGGGCACAAGTTGGCGGGGCGTGTCCTGCCGCTTCGCGAACGGGCGCACGTGCTCAAGCTCGCGCTCGACAAAACACAGCAGTTTCTGCGGGCTGGTGAGCTCCTTGGGGGCCAGCTGCGCCCGCTATGCAATGCACTTGTCCCGTTTGGTGGCTACAAGTGCACGGGTCGCACGGAGAGACCCGTGTTCGCGTGCCGCCAAGCCCTGCAGGAGCACATGCGCCGCCTTGAGGTGCACTGCAGGGCCCTATGGGCGCGGCGGCTGGCTAGGCCGGGCAGGGGGCGCCAGGAAGCCTTCCTGAGCAACTACCTGCCTCGCCCCTTGGGTGGTCAGGCGCCGCTGCGCCCCTACCAGCGGGTGCGCCCGCAGCGGCCGCACTGCCCACCCGCGCAGCCACCACCGCCGGCGCGCCCGGCTGGAGCCCCACGGTGCGGCGACGTGCGCGGCGTGCGCGGCAGGCGGTCAAGGCATTAAATATTGCTGCTCCTTAGGCCACGAGGGGCACCGGCTGGCGCCGGCAGCGCAACGCGCAGGGGCCAGGGCACTGCGTGCGTGGCTTCAAGCGCCCCAGCAGGTGCACCCGCCTGCGCCCCCCCCAGGCACAGTGCTGGGCTTCCAAGGGCGGGAGTCGCCGCAGGACTCATCAGAGGATGAGCCACCGCAGGCGCGGCAGCGCGTGCTGCCGCCGGCAGTGCTGGGGCGGAGGCATCGGCCGCCACGTGTCGGCTCCTCCTCCAACGACGAGCCACCGCGCCGGAGGCCCCCTCCTAGGGCTGGGTCATCTCTCTCCCACTCTTCCCGGGACTCCAACCCCCACCACCCACGGGGATATGGGGGGGTTGGGTTGGGTTGGGTCAAGGCCTCATCCGGACCTCCGGGACCATGGACGTCGCCCTTCCCTGCGCGTCACTACTGGTCCGGCGGGTGCTCGGTTGTCCGGTCGCAAGGCCTGCCGGACTGATGACCGCCCCCGTACCCCGCGGTGGCACACGCGGGAGGGAGATGCCACCATGCCTGTGTGTATGGGGCACGCGCGCTGCCTGTGCACGTGGGGCGGGAGCGGGTGGGGCTGCGAGGCACGTCGGGTCACACGGCAGTGCCGCGCCTGGCCCGGCCCCGGTCCCGTGTGTCACGCTGGGGGGGGGGTTCTGGTCCGGGCGCAGTCCTCTGTGCCGGGCCCTGGGGGGGGGGGCTCGGTCCTACCTCTGCCTGCCCTACACTGGCACAACGCGGGGTCGTCTCGGCTTGTCTACTGTTACTGAGTTGCTGCTGCAGGAGCGAGGGCCCATCGATGGGACACACCTGCTGTGGTGTACACCCACAGCGCACCGCAGGCGTACGGTGTCATGGGCTAGGGCAGCGCCAGGGAGCTGTCCCCCGGGGGCACAGCCGTGAGCAAGGCTATGCCAGCCCACAGGGGAGGTACACCTGTATGCGCAAGCTGGGCAAGGGCCCAATATAAAGTCGCCGGCGGCGAGACAACGAGGAGTACAGGGTCACCCAGGTGCCACTGGGGCTCTACAGGCAGGGACACATTCAGCTGTGCTGCACAGCGCACATGCCAAGACGGCAGGCCCCGCACCAGGTAAGCTGTCACCAGGGAGTAGTCCCATGGCACGTAGCTCTGGTGATCCAACACGGAGACCGTGGGAGGCTGAGGCGGGGGCTGGGCCGGCGTGCTGAGGGGAAAAGGAAGTGCAGCCCAGAGGGCCAGCAGGTCAGGGAGGGTCAGGCCTGGCTGGGACAAGGTACTTACTACGTCTTTCGTCGCACGGCGACGAGCGGCTGCAGTGAGGTGGGCCCCACCCCGGTCGGGGGAGGTGTACCACAGGCCCGGCCAGGCCAGGCCAGGGGTTAGGGAGTAGGGGCAGGCGCTAGGGCACGGGCAGGCGCAGGGCAGGGGGGAGGAGGCATATGGAATGTCGCAGGTATCGATGCCCGAGGTGTGCGCTGCGGCGATGCGACCGTCGTCCGCAGCCTTCCTTGTCGCTGAGGGGCTGGTGCTTGGCGGCCGCACGTTCTAGTGATCCTGCTCCATGGTGATCAGGTGGTGTGCGGCGCCAAGAGGAGGATGGTCTGGTCTACTGACGCACGGGATACCGTGCTGGGATCCGCTAGTGCGGGGTGTGTCCCGCGTGTCGTCGGAGACCAACCCGTGCACGATACCAGCGTGCCCCGGTCGCTGTGTGTGTGGTGGCGTGCGTGGGGGGCTGTACGCGCGCGTGGGGCAGTGTGTCGCCTGGTGCTCCAGGCCCCGGCGGGGAGGCTGGGGGAGCCTGACGCTGAGCCCACCGGGGGAGTTGCCGGTCTGGACACGCCACCTCCAGGTCTACAGACATGCCGCTGGTCACCCACTACTGCCAATGGCAGGGGGTGGCCAAGCTCCTCACACGACTGGGGGCGGTCCGCACTCCCTGATTGCGCTGGCACGGGTGGTGCTGCTCTAGGCTGGACCTGCCTCCCACGGCGACGGGGCGGGCGGTTGGAGGGGCCCCAGGGCGCGCTGAGCGCTTCCCTGCCCTGGGGTCTCCCGGACCTGAGGCCCGGGTGGCGGTGCAACTGTCCACGTAAACGGGGGGGCCCGGAGGGCACACCACCCGAGTGACCGCCCCCTTAGGATATGGGGGGGGAGGGGCGGGCGGCGGGGGGGTGGGTCAGCCACAGTCCCAGCCACGGGCGAACAGCCTCAGTGGCTCCGGCCTCATGTCTCCTGGGGGGCGGTGGTTGCAGGCACCCCCGCTGGCTGCGTTGTCGGCCACGACTTCACTGCCCCCCCCCCCCCCCTCCAACTATGGGCACGCCCCGCGGCGGGGGCGGGGGGCAGGGACGGGGGCGTGCGAGCCTTGCAGACGATTTTGGCTCCATTTCGGCCGCGCTCGTTGATGCGGCGCGGGCGGATGGGACACAGGGTGACCCACCCCCACCCCGGGATCGCGAGCAGCAGGGGGCTGCAGGGTGGCTTCGGGATGGGCAGGGTCGAGGAGCCTCCCCACCCCTCAGCGATCGGAGGCAGCAGGCTGCTGCAGGGCAGGGTCTGGGGCAGCAGGGTGCTGCGGGGCAATCTGTGGTGATAGCACAGGGGCAACCAGGGGCTGCTGCCCTGGGTCAGGGGTGTCAGGGGGCTGCAGGGTGGCTTCGGGATGGGCAGGGCAGAGGTGCCTCCCCGGCAGGGCAGCGCGTGGGGCGGACCGCCAGGGGCGCCCCGCGCAGCGCAGGGATGCGGCAGCCCGCCTGCCGCCCCGCGGGGGGGGGGCTCTTGAGCCTGGGCTTCACCAGGCAAGTGCAGTCATCGGGAGGGGGGGGCGCCCAACCCCCCGCAGCCGCACCTGCATCTGCGGGCGCGGATGGGGGCGCGCACAGCCCGAGGTCTGGGCAGGGACGCTCCTCAGAGGATCCCACATAGGACGGAGGCTCAGGTCCTTCCGTCGCGCCGCGATACGCTGGGGGGGGCGGGGGGGGTAAGGGCCTTATATATCTGTATGCAGCTGTATATAGATGAGCTCTCACCCGCTAACCTCTGCACCCCTCAATCGCACTAGCGTCCAGGACTTGAAAAGGCGAATGCCTCCTCTCTTCTAATACACCCCTGCTAGCCCCCCTTTCCCTGCGAGCGTCTGGTCAGCACATCCGACCAACCAATGAAGTCACAGTGCCGGACAAGGCTGTTCCTGTGGTTCCAAGTCGGCGCCTGCATCACTCTGCGGACCAAGCGCAGGCCCTCAATCGAGTTGCAGCAGCACTGCAGGCGGCGCACAGGAACATCTATCCCCCCCTGTCATCCCCCCCCCCCAGCCTTTGACACAACGCCCTTGCGATGGTAAGGTAGGGCATGCAAGAACGCTGCTGGAGTTTTGATGTGACATGCGGCCCCTCCCGGCCTGTCAGGCAAATCCCCAACCCCCATTCCCTTCGAACCGACAAGCAGGTCATCTCCTATGCAAGCTCATGAAATTGGGCGCTGATCAAACCAGACTGCAACCAATTTGCCAGCCTTCATGGAGCCCTCCACACCGCAACTCAGGCTGTTGAAAGCCTGTGCACATTGCCGCTGTCTTGATGGCGACCCCGGTCACGCTCTTGCAAAGGCATAGTACTGCATACAAGAACTCTGGTGGATTTGCAGCCAGCCCCTGAATGACCACACACAGCCTGCACGTACATACCTGCAAAGGAGGAACAAGTGCATGAGACGGTGGGTGCTCCGCATGGATGAGGGCTCGGGCTGAGGTTAGGATTAGGGCTGCCGGGGGTGGGGGTCGGGGCGAGGGGGGTCAAAATTTTTTGATGTATTGTGGACAGTGTGCGTCGACTTGGACCCAGGTCCTGAACAATTTTTTTCTTGTACATGGACCCCCTAACCGATGGCAGGGTCTGGGGTCCGAACTGCGGGTACCCCCCCCCCATGGGCTCAGCCATACAAGCCACAAAAGCCAGTACCCACGCGGGGTTTTCAATCCTAAGGACCAAAACACATGACAGCCTGTAGCGGGGGTAGCCCCGGACACCCCGGGGGTAGCCCCGGACTCACCAGGGCTAAACCCGGACACCCCGGGGCTCACCCCGGACACCCCGGGGGTAGCCCCGGAACCCCCGAGGCTAGCCCCGGACACCCCGGGGGTAACCCCGGAACCCCGGAGGCTAGCCCCGGGGGTAGCCCCGGCCTCACCGGGGGTAGCCCTGGACACCCCAGGGGTAACCCTGGACACCCCGGGGGCTGCCTTCACACGGCCTTTATTGCCTTCTTAGTTCATTGCATGTTCGACTGGCCAGCAATTGGCTCATTGTACTTCTCTCGTTGCTCCGTGGCTTGGGCAAGAGACAAGGGCTGCATGGTTCAGGGCTTTAACGCCGGGTCACGCTGGTCTACAGTCTAAGCTTGGTCGGGGCGTACATGCCGTGTTCCATGTTGGTCTGCTGTGTTCTTGGGGCGTGCTTGCTGCTGCGGGCCTCGCTCGGCCACATACCTTGCGTTCAGATGAGGGGGTCAGGTGTCATCTGTAATGGCCGCTGCTGCTACCCCCGGGATGTCGGGGGTTAGCCCCGGGGTGTCCGGGGTTAGCCCTGGTGAGTCCGGGGCTACCCCCGGGGTGTCCGGGGCTAGCCCCGGGGAGTCCGGGGCTACCCCCGCGGAGTTCAGGGCTAGCCCCGGGGCTTCCGGGGCTACTCCCGGGGTGTCCGGGGTTAGCCCCGGGGTGTCCGGGGTTGGGCCTGGTGAGTCCGGGGCTACCCCGGGGTGTGGGGGGCTAGCCCCGGGGAGTCCAGGGCTACCCACGCGGAGTCCGGGGCTAGCCCGGGGTCTACGGGGCTAGCCCCGGGGGTTGCGGGGCCACACCTGACCTTTGAGGCCCTATGGGCCCGAAATCAAATACAAGACACACTCAGTAACGCATGGGATGTAGCGTTCTGTGATGGTCACGACAACAACAACAAACGCCACAGTTTGGTCCCATGCTGGGTTCAGTGTGTGGTTCTGTGAAGGGGGCCCCCATAATGAGGATACGCTGGTGCCAGTGAACGGAAAGCAATCAATCACAGGGGCTAAACTAAGAGCAGTGTTGCTGGCACTGACAAAGAAGCAGCCAGGAGTCAGGTTGCACTTAGTGACTAATAGCGAGTGTGATGGGACCCACTGCACAGCCACACTGTCTTCTAAAAGCAGCCACTGGTCCCACAGTTCTGCCCACAGATCGACGTGTGTCAGCAGCCCCGGCCCCACCCACCCCACCCCTGCCGCTGCCATTTTCCACATTTCCCTTGCTTTCAGAGGAGTGTTTTACACGGCCTTTCTGCCGCGCTCAACAGATGCACCGTCGAGTGCTGAGATGGGCCGCCGAGTGTCGGATTGCGTCACAGTGATAGTGCAGCACCCCAACCAAGAAAGGGACATTTTGACTGATGTTTGCCAGCGATCACTATGAACCAGCGCCTGAAAGGGGGCGCCTTAAGCGCAGTGCGCGCGCAGTGCACGCACAGTGCAACTATTTGGGCATCTGGCCGTACTAGAGACCCATACTTTCAGATACTAGGGGCCCCTAGGGGCATTATCGGGCCTCCCCTCTTCAAGCGCAGAGCCTCTTCCTGTACCGTCACAAGGGCGATGCCACGGGGAACCATGGGGCGCCTCTCTACGACCGAGTGCACCTACCTACCTACCTACCTACTTGAGCTGGGGCAGTTTGGGTCACCTAATTCTAAGGGCGTTTCCAAGGGGTGTGCTTGGAGGCTCTTTGGGGGGAACATAGTCTAAAAGTAGCGCGCAGTGCGCGCGCAGTGCAAAGATTCCCCCAAAGTATCTGAGCAGGGGCATTCAGTCAATCAGTACCACCCCTTGAGCCCCTGATTGGGGACCCAGGTTTCTGCCCTACAAAAGGGGGGTGCCCTGTTCCTGGGGGCTTGTTCCGTCTCTGGCACTTTTGGGGGGTCTGGTGAGACCGCGTGGCTTTTGTTTTGTACAGCATTTGTGTGTGCGATGTTCACTTGCTGTCCAGCGCGGAGGTCCGCAAAACCTCCGCGGGCGCTGGTGTTCCTGCAACCAGGCGAGAGCCTCCCCCGGGCCCTTCGAAGGAGTGGCGTGTCCCAAGTATTCACATCTGCCCGCAACGCCTCGTGCCCCAGGGACACGCCCCTCGCGCTTTCGAGGACGATGGATGCCGCACTCGAGGCCGCTAGGGACGGGGTCGCCATTGTGGCGCTGTCGCGCCAGGACATGGCCGTGCTCCCGGCCCTCGCCCTGCCACACCTTCGACCGGTGGTGGAGCTGCTTCGAAGCGGCTCCAACGCCGCAGTCAGATACGAAGACTTGGTGCCGGAGGCCGAGGAGGTCGTGCTCGGGCCGGCGGACCTCACTGGCGATGTGTCGGAGTCCATGGTGTGGAACAAGCGTCTGACAAAAATTCAGGACCATCGGCAGGTGATCCATCCCCCAGGCCGCACTTGGCGCTGTACATGTGCAGTGCCACTGTGAGGGCTTGCGACGAAAAGGGGTGGGGTCACATCACATTCACCTTTATGGCAAGCCCCCCTTCCTTCCTCGGTATTGATTTCTCTGTACACGGCGCACCGCTGTTCTCACTCAAGCCTTCAGTCTTTCTGGTGCTCCGGTAGCGCACTGGGATGCCTACGGGCGTGGCAGTTCCCACTGCATTTCCTGGTATCAGCATCAGCTTATCCTCACTACGTGTCATGTCCGCTACCACATCGCCTTGTGGGACAATCGTAGCATCGGACAGCTCTGATCCTTGATTCCGAGAGATTTCTCGAGTGCCTTCTGGTGAGCAGGCTTTGCCAGCTTGCCTTGGCCTGAACCCCCCCCCCTCCCCAAAAAAACCCCTTCCTGCCCACCGCCATCCTCCTCCCCATCACGGCTCCTCCTTGTTTCCCCAGGACGCGGCGTTCAAAGAGTTCTGCAGCTCAATCGGGGCGCAGGTGCGGCCGGTAGTTGGGCGCTCCGACTTCCTGAAGATCTACCGCATCCGCCACCCGGCCTTCAACGCCGCCACTTGCCAATGGGTGATCGACGCCGCCGAACGGTACGCCGGCCGCAACGGCGGCTGGACCACCGCGCGCCACGGGGCCTACCCCACGACAGACATCCCCGTGTACAAAGTGCAGGAGCTCGGCCCGCTGTTCGACATCGTCCAGCGGGCGGTGTTCCCCGTCATCACGCGGGCGTACAACCTCCGCCAGGTCTGGGGGTTCCCAAAGCCCGCGTTCGACTTCAACGACCTGTTCGTGGTGAAGTACGAGGCGGCACACCAGCGGGCCCTCAGCCAACATCAGGATGGCTCCTCCTTCTCCTTCACCGTCCTCCTGAACGACCCCAGTGACTTCGCGGGCGGCGGGACGTATTACAAGGCCTTTGACCGCGTCCTGCACGCAAACCGCGGGGAGATCCTAGTGCACCACGGGTGCCAGGAGCACGGGGGCATGGCGATCACGAAGGGCGTGCGGTACCTGCTGATCGGCTTCCTGGGGCTGAAGGGCGACTGCGAGGGCCACGACGCGGCCGACAACACCGCCGATGTGCTCATGGACCGCCTCTGGGACGAGCCGACGGGCACCCCCGCGGGCGCGCGGGCACTAGCGCGGGAGGTCGTGGACGAGTTGTGGCATGGTTTTCCAAAGGGGACCGCACTCGACTCTTCGTTCTATTGACGGCCGTGTGTTGGTCTTAGTGGGGCGTATGCACCGCACCAGCCGCCGTGGCGGTAAGTGTTGGTGAGTGCATCCCCACCCATTTTCCCCCATTTTTCTCTATTTCTCCGTTGTATCGGGGGCATGCGTAGCAAATGCCAAGGAGGGAGAGACAGTGGGCGACATGACCATTGTGGTCCTCGTTCCAAGTGCTTTGCAGTGCCTGACGTGCGCTGCTGACCCTTTTGGTGCACCTCCTTAATATGGTTTCCCCCTTACCCCTCCCACAGTGTCCAACGAACACTTCTGTTTGGACCATAATTTTTTGGGACCTAATTAATCAGGTACCGAATTAGGCACCGGGCTCCAGAACCGCGGTTTCAGGCGAAAGGTTCGGGGAAATCAGGGGCTTGTGATGTATCTTGCAGTAATGTTGGGCAAATTTGTAAAGCAGGTTGTGAGGGAATGGTGTCCCTCAACTACACGATTTCTATTGCCCACCATGACCGATTCTCTGCTTGCACCTGGCCGGGGGTTGCTATACACGCAGTACCACAGTGGTGAGCTGTCCATCCCAAAGGTGCCCGAGCCGGATTGGGCTGCCACTCGTGCGCGTGCCAAGAACAAAAAGGGCCCCAAGCCCAGAGAGAATGTTAAATTTTTCTGCATGAAGGGGTTCTCCTCTCAAAAGTGCTAATTGTGCATTGAATGGGCTGGGTGTCTTGTGCCTGGGGATGTGTCACCGCCATTTCACAATATTGTCACGCACCGAACGTGTCCAACGAATAGTCCTGTTCGTATTTTTTAAGGACAAAATTTTTCGTTGGACAGGGGGGGTATGTATTTTTATATATTTACATTCACATAGAGACACCATATATATTGTTGTTTTGTCTCTATGTTGTCATGTAGCATCATGCCCCCCCCCCCCCGTTCTTATAGCGTGGCGGTTGCCTGCCGCACTAGAGGGCCCCTCCTCTTTCCTTGTATATGAGCTATGGGTCTGTGCCTGTGCCCTGTCTACCAGGGATCCAGTGTATTATATACTTGAGTCGCCCAATTTCCAAGAACTATCTTGAGTACTCATGAACACTTCGAGTCAGCCCCCCCCCCCAAAAAAAAGTGACCAACGCCCCCCCATTCTCAACAGATGGTGGTTGGGTGAGTTGTATTGGGTGGATGCTGTGATGTCTGCCCTTGGCGCGGTGCAGCGGTTCGAATCTGGGGGTGGGGATGGCATATGGACCATCCACAGAAAGCGTTCCTCATTTCTTGTAGAGCACTTCCGTCCGCCCCTGTGACATATGCCTACGTTTGCAATGAAACGCATGTTCTCCAAGTTGGGGCGGGGGGCGGGTGCATCCCGCCATGAAACTGTTGTCACTTGTTGTCATTTAAATCGCCAAAGCCGGAGGCCACCGTCCATTTTGTCAGCCAATCACTGACAGCACGATCCATTGGCTGCTAGTTGCTTGACGAGTCTACTGCTTTCGCTGGGCGACACTCGGGGTTTTCTTGTTGAGGGAAAGAACGTCCTGGCTGTGTGTCTCATGCTCCGCCACTATTTTGAACTGGGCATGCGATGCTCAGCGAACAGCCACTCAAATACTGGTGAACTATACCAGCGTTGTGCTCGGCGAACCCCCGCCCCCAGCATCTGAGAAAACAAATGGGATGCTTCAGCGGGCATCCCATCAAAGATAATCCCAGCCACACCGCCCATCCAAGAGTCTCCGATACCCACCTCTTCTGGTCCCCATAGTGGTTGGTATTTAGAATTTCGCAGGGTAGCATGAAGCGCAGGGTGTGTGCAGTCGGAGTATCAAAACGCAGTGGACCCTAGGCAACCATTGATTTCAAGAACTTTGGGCAAAGGGTTACATGTTTCCATCGTTGGCGTCGTCTGTGGGACCTGTAAGAGCCCTTTTTAGGTTTTCTGCAACCCCTCAGGTAACCAAAGCACAGCAATGAAGGCCGAGGGGGAGCTCTGCAGCCAGATTCATCCGCCACGAATGCTGAGGAGGCTCTAGACAAAATATCAGCATTTCTGCAGACAATTGTACCACTCTGCATGAGTTTCTTTAGTGGCTTTGAGCTGGCCTGCTTTGTGGTCTGTTGATGCATGTCCCCTGGGGGTACACGTAGAGGGTTTGGCTGTGATATTTCATAATCGCCTTTGTAGTGTGGAAGCGTTTGCTCTCCTTAGGTGCCATTTTTGGAGGGGTTGAATATCAGGATGGTCTAGGCGTACTTGCCATAATAGTAGCGCGGAATGCGCATGCAGCGCAAGTAGACAGCTTGGTATTTGCTTGCAGGCTGCACTTTACAATTTTTCCTCTGAAACACCGCTTTCAGTGCAAAACATGGAAACTAGGGGAATGCTGTTCACGCGGTGCGCAAACAGTGTGCATGCAGTCCGTAAGGAGCGCAAAGTTTTATATGCCGACAACTACTTGAATTCTAGTTTGGCGTTTAAGAGGGTGTTTTCAGGGTGTAAAATGAGATTCATTCTATTGATGACATGCCTTTCAGTGGAATTTGTGTGAAAATGAGGCTCAGACCCCTGCTTTTCCCCCTCATAGTTGTGGTGATGACCTTGTTCCTCATGGAGCCCACCTTGCCGTTGGAGGTTAGGGTTCGGCCTAGCCCCAACAACATGCAGGATGTGTCAGAGGTGCAAATGCTGACACCACCCCGGCAGACAACAACATGACAAACAACGGAACCACCCCACGTACGAACCAAGGGGTACACAGACGTGGCTCATCTCCATCGCTTTGATGTGGATTAGCCTGAGCCCTTACCCTAGTTATGGCTGCCCCCCGGGAGGTAACATCATGACACTAATCAATGACCACCCCACAAGCCCATACAACCACTGGTACAGCACTAGCTGGGTCCTCATCTGCGGGGACGTACACGCTAACCCCGGAAGTTGCAGAATATACAAACGGAATAACGGCAGAGGAGTCCTGTAGGGACCTATGGTGCCATTACAACACATCGAGGCATACGTTAGACAACTAGTTGCCAACACACGACAAAATTTAAGCAGGTTGTCCCATGCCACAAACCACCATGACTACGACATGAAACTGGCTACCTGGAACATCCATGGCGCACAAGGGAAACTCCGCATGCAGCGGTGGGCCAACATCACGCAACTCATCCGTGATTGCCGCATTCACCTCATCGGCATATAGGTGTACCACCCTAGTTTCCCTTTGCCTGAGGCAGCAACTATTGCCCTTCATAACGACTATAAATGCGATGCGACACCAAGAAACGAGCCATGTGTGGCCTTCCTCATCTGTGACGCACTGGTGCCCTTCATCTTGGAGGTCATATACTCCCCATGGGGACTCGCTGCGGCAATACGGCTGCAATTTCCTCATGGCCGCCACACATCCGTTGTGTGCGTGTGCTCAAAGTTCACCGCATGAGATAAACAAGAGGTGGACCAATTCATAGACACCATGCAACCCTACGATATCCTTATGGGAGTCTTAACAACGATATATGGTCACCCAACCCGACCAAGCCATGGCAGTCTTGCTTTGCCAACGGTGATCTTGTGGATCTAAAGTTATGCAAATAATTTTACTTTTGCTAGAGGATGAGGGACAAAGAACTGTGTGTATATTACTGAAGTGACTTAACAGTTATCGGGCCAATGTTACCGTATTGCCACCTTCATTGTATAATTGATGACAAATCAATCCCGCTGAACTTCAATTGGCCGCATCACGCTATTTCTTCATTGTACATAACTCTCAACCTCGGCAGCCAGTGTGCCACTGCACGGCGCCAACCAAATGTCATTGTGACAGGTACAGCCATGCTGATGGCCACATATTGCTGACAATGAACCAATCCCCAGTGGTCTATGTTTCTTGTTTTGATCCGATTTGGGGACCGTGTCTCGTGCAAGGTGATCGAGGTCTGGCTTGGGCGGGGGGGGGGGGGGGGTCGGTCGACATCGGCAAAACTGCCAACCCCGCACCAGCTAGAGGCTAGACGGTACTATACGTGCATCCCTAGGCATGGCAAGCCTTGCCGTTTGGATGCCATATATGTCGTTGACACCCCCATCGCAGCAACCAAGTGCATACTAGCCGCCATAGCTAAAGGAAACGAGCAATGTCAGTGATGATGACATCAGTGGGGGGTCGCACAGGGGCGATGATTCAGACTGCAGCAATGACAGCAGCAGTGGTGCAGGTGAAGGGTTTAGCAGTGACACCAGTGATGGATCGTGGAAGTACTGGGTTCTAAGGGGGGGGGGATCAGCTAACCTATGGCGGCATCTGAACCAACACTTTGGTACAGCCTAACACAAAGGAATGAATTGCATGAGCAATGACCGAATGGTGTGTGACACAGCTTCATGGCCTTGTGGGCCTTTGCTGGTGAGGAGCCGTTTTCAGTTTGGCATACATAGGCTATAACTTTTCAACATTTTGGCTTTTTCCAAAGTCCTTCTGTCGCCTTTGGGATGTGTTTGGTTGGTCATAGTGGCCGCTAGGTCCATGCAGCCTTGGCACCCCAAAAGCCCCAAAATTCCTGTTTGGGCCGTCTATAGGCACCTGAAATTTTTCAAAAATCCCCTGTTTTCTGAAACCCTTCTATTGCCCGTGGAATGGGTTTGAGTGATCATTTAGTGGCAATACAGGTACTTGAGCACCCATGGGGACCCACATAGTGGCCGCTAGGCCCATGTAGCCCGGGCCAGGGGCGCCCCGGAAGCCCCGAAATTGTCGTTGTTTACAGGTAGCCCCCCCCCCCCCCCACCGCCCAAGTGCCCATTGAACTAAGTGGTGATGACCATGCGCCTGTGACACGGGGGCGTATGTGAACCCAGTATCCGTTGCCTCATGGCCACCGCCCAAGATGGGCCAAGCAGCAGTCCCGTTGCCGGATGCCCCCCCCCCCCAAAGGGGGGCTCCCAGGCCGGGTCCCCACAGGTCGCAAGGGCGGCGGCATTGCCGCTGCCGGATATCGAGCACCTCACGAGCACTGACCACACGTTGCTTGCAGGAGGCGCCACTGCCCCTGAAGGCCTATCGCTAGCCCTCCCTTAGGGGAGACAAATTCCTCTTCTTCCTCTTTCTCATCCTCTCCGTCAATGGTCAACCCGTGCTCATCAACGCAGGGCGGTAGGCCAGCTTGCTGACCATGGGAGGGCGAGCACAGAAGAGACCTAGTCTCAACCAGCTCGTCCCTCTTGGCGATTGTGCTCCATAGGTGGGGACCATGCATGGGGGGAGGGGGCGCCCAAACTCTTATCGGCCCCCTCTCCCCACCCCTCCACCTCTGTACATAGGCCTATGGACGATAACACGATTCGTATCCGAAATTGCTGTTGTTTAGGCAATTTAATGGCACCTAAATTTTTTTATAAAATCGACATTTTCCGAAACCCTTCTGGCATCCTTGGGATGGATTTGGGTGGTCATTTGGTGACAATCTCACACGTGTTGTGCTCTCTTTCCCTGCTCTATCAAGCTTATTGTGCATATGATGCACACCCTAATATCTTTCATCCTCCACTGCCTCTTTTTGTTGAGCCACTCAGAGCCCTAGACATATAGCTACCGATATGTGTAGGGTCACAGTGTTGGACTGTTTTTTACAAGCGTTCTGCAACCACCCTCAACCCCTACTAGGCACTTCTAGCCCCCCAACTCACCCCCTAGTGCAATGAACCGGCAAACAACAATGTGCTCCCGGCGGACCGGGACCACTTCTAGCTGGTTGCACGCAAAATAGTGACCTGCAAAAGTAAGCTCTCCACTGGTCGGGACCATTTCCGACAGCTTGGGTGCAAAACAGTGATATGCAAACTTGTGCTCCCCAATAGCTATGACCACTCCTAGCAGGTTTGGCGCAAAATAGTACCCCTTCACAATGTGCCCCCTCAACTGGGACCATTTCCAGTGGGTTGGGCCAAGAAAAGTGGCATACAAAATGTGCTCCGCACTAGCTAGGACCTTTTCCGGCAGGTTGGGCACAAAAGATGACAAGCAAAAATGTGCTCTCCATTAGCCACTTCCAGCTGGTTGCGCGCTAAAACGGGGGGGGGGGGGTTGCGCCCAAGCAATTTGGTTTGTGTTTGTACATGAGCCACTAGTCTTTGGAGACATTGTGGGTGGGTATGGCTTGCTCATGCATGACTTAGGGGTAGTCACACCACTAAGATTCTTTGATTCATAAACCTACGCCTGTGTCACGGTTGGTGACGTGGCCTCACATAGCTCCATGAGTGGGGATTGCTATGACCGGCAACCGCGTTAGGGATTGGAGACACCGTCATGCTTCTTTGATACATGCATTTAACGACAAACACCCCTTCGTACTATGACACAATTTGACTTGATTTTACGGACATGCCAGATCGTGAACTGGATCAGGCCATGGACACAGATGACTAGGGCTTGTCCCGTTCGGATACCACGGTCACGATGGACTCTCCAAGCTCCAACACGATGAGCTGTAGCTCAATTATGTCACGCTATAGGAAGAGGGACAGCGAAGGGAGCTTGACTGCTACATATGTGGCCTGATAGCCATAGCCAAATGTGTGCCTTATGGGGGTCAAGCTTGTGCAGAAAGTAGTGCACATTGCAGTGCCAGGTTGTATGACAGCACACGGGTTTGTACAATTGTCATTGACATAAACATGATTCAAACAGATGTACATGCTGTGCAATGTGTCTCCAACCTACGTACTGTGAGTGGATTTTTGGTGTGAAGCCAGAGGATGAGGACAATCATCAAATCCAGCCAAGCAATTTGGTCAATGCATGCTAGGCGATTCAGTGACATATATAGGCACAAGAGCGTTGAAGGCTGCAATGGTCGTTATAGCTACCGTCAAGAATACAAGGGTTAGTGGGGTTGACATGTATGCACAAAATCATGCATGCATAAGGGTGGCAAGGCAAGAGAGCAAGAGGGGGCATCCTGGAAACAAATGCTCCGCATCTGGGGGGCTCAGAGGGCCAATATTGGAAGTTGTGATCAAAGGGGGCCTTGAGGAGCCCTTTCCCAACCTTTTTTCCCCTAGCAGAGCCAAACCTCGTGGCATACATGCCACATGAGGGAATGGACATATGATACACACACTACAGACTTGGGAGGTTGGGTTGGGGGCTTGGGGGACATATTATGCACGCCAGACAGGGCAGGTTGAAGGTTGTTGTGTGCCTCCGTCAAGGAAGTAACCCCACTAGTTGACATTCTAGGGCTCACTGTTGGCGCTGTTGGGCGGGGGGCCTCCACCACCGGTATGGAGTGCCCGCCTGGACACACCTGGCCGATGGCAACGGCCGTTACCCTCCTGTATGTGGACCCAACACAGAGCAGTGAAACAAGGACAGTCTGGGGGCTCTGTTGGCACAACCTACCAAGGGAAAGGAAAAGGGTTGAGGGAGGTAAGGATAGGCCAGACTGGGAAAGTAAGGGCACTGGGGTGCTTAGAGGCCAATGGGAAACAAACTGCCGCCTGCAGAGGAAAAGGGTTCAAGAAGGCAAGGGCGAAGGTGAGTGGCGAGAGGCCAATAAGTGATGCCAGCTTCAGACAGCAATCCATCCAGGTGCCATGCCGCCCCCCCCCCCCCCACACACACTTTTGCATCAACACGCTAAACGCCAAACCCTATTTCTTAACCGAAGACCGCAGGTCCCCTGGGGTGCCTGATTTGGCTGTGCTTGCACAAGACTGGGACTCTGGGGCCAGGCTTGTGCTTTAATAAAACAATGCAAAGCAAGAGGGTCAGCCCCCCCCCCCTCTGCATACGGCCCCGCCGCCACCCATTCCAAAGCCCGCATCCCCCCCTCATCCCCCTCCATTGAGGGACCTCTGGGATTTATCGGCATCCAAAAGCTTCGTGTGAGCTTCGTTCGGTCTCCAGCAGCCTTTCGGATGTCTGTTGTTGTCTGATGTCTGGCCACAATGAGGGTCAGCCCCCCGCCCCCCCCCATTCCCCTCCTTTTCCCCCTCCCATCCCTCCTGAGTATTGTAACATGTCGACTAGATGCACTTGTCAACAAAACACGGCGAAGAGAGCAGGTAATCAAGCCAGGGGGCACAAAAGGGAGAATACACCTCCCCGACCAATTACATTTGCAGGGTCCAGTCGATCCTGCTTCTGATACTTTCCTTGGCTCCGTTTCCTGGGTCAACAGCGCCCGGTAGTCTCTCGTGGGCCTGTCTTCTTCCGTAGACTAGTGGCGTGCCGTTGCGCTTGAGTCTCGGATGGGGCTGCAGGCTTTCCGTCGCCTGAACGCCTGCATCCGTGACTGGAGGGGGGTTTCAAAAGCGGTTGCCAAAAAAGCAGGTGGTTGAAAAAACGGTTGAGGGGCAAGGTCTGGCAGTGTTGGCGGTTGACGGCCTCTGTGTTCCAAACAGATCACTGCACGTTTTGTCGCCCTGTTGCATCGGTGATTCATTCCGAACAAAGTGCAGACACCACCCAGCACGGAACATGCAGGTATGCCATGCTCCTTGTGCCAGGGAGGGGTGCTTTGGTGCCTCAGGCAGAGGGTCTGTGTGCAGTTCTGTGCTTGTTTGTGGCTTTCCGTGTGCTTTGACGGTTTCGCGGAGGCAGAGACGCCCTTCTCACAAATTTGCATCGCTCCACATGTGGTCTGCCCCGCATCAAATCGGAAATGGCTCTTTGCTTTTTCACCAAACGCGAAGCAGAAGTCAGCTGAAGAAGCGTGTCTCTGTGCTCACAGCCCCTCTGTCGTGCGGCGTTATGCTTTGCCACCGCAGAAGTGGATCTGGGCGAGGGACGAGGAGTCAGCCCAAAGTGTCCCGTGCGCCTGCTCTCAACGGTAGGCACGATACACACGGCACACCCGCCTCCCACATGTTGTGCGTTGCTGTTGATTATGGTGATGGTTGTGGTTGTGGTTGTTGCTGTTGCTGCTGCTCCTGTCGTTCTAATTTGTTGTGCGTTGCTGCTGCCGCCATTGCTGTTGTGCGACGTTGTTGTGCATTGTTCCATCAGCGTCACGTCACCTGTCGCCGTTGCGCGACACCTCGGCATCGTGCTGCAGGGGGGGGGGGGGGTTGGCACGAGGCCATGCTGTTGGTTTGCTTGCCTTTGGCGGCGCCTATTGGCCTCTCGCCATTGTACATTCCGACCCTCTGTGGGTCTGAACGTGTTTTGGTTGTGTCAACGGAGCCCCTGGATGACTTGTCCTGTTTGACTACTCCAGGGTCGGCTGTCCCGGAGATAGGGGAGGAGGGGGGGGGGGGGGTAGGGATAGCTGTTTGCGCAACAGGAGCGGGAGCCCATCAGCGGCAGACCAGCCGTGAGGGGGAAAGGGACATATGGTGGACGGCCGGGACAACGCGTGGAGGAACAGGGCACCTGGGCCTCACGCACACGGAAACACAGCGAGGCAGGCTACGGACGGCCTGTGGACAGAGGCGCATTGACAGCAAACACAGTCAAACGACCCCGGCGACAACCAGCACAACCTCGATACACCAACTACTGGGCGCCACTGAAGCGCAAACAGCACACCATGCCACATCCAGCACAGCCCTAGCACACCAACTACTGGGCTCCGCGAACGCAGAAACGACACCAGCAGGAGCACCGGCCGCAGCGTCCGACAGAAAGAAGCAACCCGACGCAACATGCGAAGGGAAGAACGGGTAACTGTCCAGGGCCCCGTAATTAAACAACAACGCGACGGAATGTCACACAGGGGGATAGTTTGGCGCCGGAAAATTTCGGGGGCGGGGGGATTTCGTTTCTCAGATTGGTGCCGAAATTTCACCCCCAGAATTTTTGCGTGATCCAGGCCATTTCTTGCTCCCCGGGCCGGCAGCGAACATGTTTCTTCTGTGTGGAGGGACCGCGTGTCCCACAGGATGATGTTGTGCACTCAGTCTGTTCCCCAAAGGATTTTTGTGCATCCGCCGTGTGTCCCAGGGACTGTGGTTCCCGCACCTGTGCACAAGGCTCCAAAAAGTTGGGGGTGCCCAAATTTTCCCCCACCCTCCCCTCCCCTCCCCCCCCTGTACGCCCATCCCCCGCGGGCCCAGGACTGAATCGGACGCAGCCCGACCTGCCGCTCAATGGCATGGAGGAGGAGCAGCAGCTCATCAGCAGAACCGAGGACTCCTCCTCCTCTTTCACCTCCGTGGCCTCCTTCCGCATCTCGGGGAGGATGGCGCGGACGGGGTCGGAGCTCTTCGACTCGGACGACCTGGACCTGGGTATGCCCCGCCGCCCTCCTCTCGGTCCGTTCTGCCTGTGCTCCAGGGGGGAGGGGCTGGAGGTCCGCAATTTCTTGCAACTTTCTGAAATTTCGAAATTTTCCGCAATCTTCCGCAATCTTCCGCGATTTTCCCGCAATTGTTGTTTGTTTGTCCCCCTCCCGTGCGTGTTGGTGCCCTGGGTGTCCCCTGTGCAGAGGTGTTGCTCCTTGCGGCTTCGGGAGGTTTGGTTACGGCACCGCAATTTTTTCGGCAATTTCCGCAATTTATGGCAATTGGATGTGACGCTTCCTGACCGGAATTCACCCACCCCTGCCGTGCTTGTCCCTGAGTCTCGTCATCTCCATGTGCCACCCCTTGTCATGCCATTGCCTGTGCGATCGTGCCTCAACTGGTCCGCCACCTGGGGCGTGGGTTTTTTTTCGCCAGGAAGCATTGGCCTGATCCAGGCCAACAGCCAGAGGCTGAAGACGGTTCTGCCTGAACAGGTCGGCAGGGTGCCAAGGCATTGCCCAGCCCTAGGCCACAGGGTGAGAGGCTGAGCGCGCTGCCCAGAAAGACTGGTCCGACAACAGAGGGGCCGTGAGCACAGAGACACGCTTCTTCAGCTGACTTCAGCTTTGCATTTGGTGAAAAAGCAAAGAGCCATTTCCGTTTTGATTCGGAGCAGACCACAGGTGGAGTGAAGGCGTCTCTGCCTCCGTGTCAGTGGGTCCATCCCTGCTTGAGGCGTTGCACACACTTCCCTGCTGATCGAGCCTACACTGAGTCTCCTCTCACAAAGGCTATGATCAAGGAGAGCTCTGGTCCCACACAAAGCCGTATGTCTCTGAATGCACTGCCGCCAAATGCAAATCGAAGTGGATTGTAGCAATGCACAGTGCGGTTTCAATGTTTCATACTAAAGCCCTACCACAATCAATCTGCACCGCATGTTTTGGTTCCATTGGGTTCCACAACAACAACAACAGCAGCAGCAGCAGCAGCAGCAGCAGGGGCAACAGCGTTGTGGAATTCCACATCGGCGTAGTTGGGGGGGTCCCAGCCAAGAGCTGGTAGCCGTACTACTACCCTCTCGACGGCGTACACGACTATCTTTGCCGTCCTCAAAAGGCTGTGCTCATTTGCAGACACGTGCGCAGGCCTTTGCACACATGTGCGTGTACAACGTGCACATGTTGCGCGTGTGGCAAGTGTCGCCGCGGGGCGGGTGTGGGGTGAGGGGTGGTAAGGCGGCGGAAACGTATTCACGGCAAGCATCCGCGCTCACCGCCACCGGGCTCACCAAATCACGGAACCAGGGTTTCGGAGTCTGGAAAAATGGGGAAAATGGGGAAACGGAGAAAAATGGAGAAAAATGTGGGGAAATGGGGAAAAATGGGGGGGAATGGGGAATCATGAACAAATCAAGATGGAAAATGTAGGAACAATTTCCAAAGTGGGAGAAAAATGGGGGAAAATTGGAGAAAAAAGGGAGAAGATGGGGGAGAATTGAGAAAAAAATAGGGTGGAATCCCCAGTTTTCACAGTCTTCCCCCATTTTTCTGAGGGGTCGAAGACCTTCCCCACAGTACCCTTTATAAAAATCAGCACACCGCACTCACCGACAGAAAAATGGGAATTTGCCACTCACCGACACTCACCGCCACGGTGACTAGTGCGGATGGTTGTCCACGAGGTCCAACGAGTGAGATCATGGGTGCAGAGAGAAATGCTCATCTTTCTGGAGGTTGCTGGGGGTTGCAGTGGAGGGTTGACAGAGATGGGTGGAGGTTGCAGTGGACGTTGCTCAAGGTGCCGGCGGTTGCAGTGGAGGGTGACGGAGATCCCTGTAGGTTGTGGTGGACGCTGCTGGACGTTGCGATGGAGGTTGGCGGTTGCAGGCGCACGTTGAGGTAGAGGCTTGTGGGGTTTGCTGGAGGTTCTAGTGGACGTTGGTGGGTGTTGCGCTGAGGATCAGCACTGGGCAATGCCTCGGCATACTGCTGCGCTGTACAAGGCAGGGATCTTCACTAGCACTGAAGCAGTGATGCCAATGTGCCAATTTAGGGACACAAACTTGCCTTTGGCCTGTCTCTCAATCCCACCCTTTTGCAGGTCCAAACTGCAAGTATTTCATCACAGGCCACTCCGGCATGCAACTGGAGGATCGGAACGGGACCCTGGGGCTTCATGATGACGCGGGATATTACCAGCAGTGGACTCTTGCAGCCGCGGGGGGCGGCAAGCACTTCATCACAAGCAACAGGGGCATGCAACTGGAGGATCGCAGTGGGACATTGGGGCTTCATGATGACATTGACCCGTGTCAGCAGTGGACCATTTCGCCGGCTGTGGGCGGCCAGCACTTCATCAAGAGCCACAGGGGCAGACACCTGGAAGATCGCGGCGGGGTTTTGGGACTCCATGATGAAGCCGGGTGCCATCAGATGTGGACGATTGCCACTGCAAATGGAGGGTCGTGGCCATGGGACGCAGGAGGTTTGTGTGAGGGAGGATCGTTCTCGCTGAGTTCCTTCCCATAACCCACCTCCCAGAGGGTTGTTAGATCAAGCGCAAGCGCAAATGCCATGGAACCCCCCTTTTGGTATCCGCTTAGCATACCCCAATGTGCGGCATCGGATGTCCAACCCCTTGTAAAATCATCATTTTAGGAGACAAATGATCCCCCAATGAATTTTCCGATTCGGACCCTTCAGCCCCCCCCCCCTTCCCAAGCCCCCGTAGCTAGGTACTGCTTTTGGAGAGGGGGGCAATCAAAAATAAGAAAAATCGAAAATTTGACACCCCCTTTTTCTGCTTTCAAAGTGATGATTTTTTTTCTTGGAATTTCGATTTTCAGGCGAAATTTTTTCATGCCCCCGACTGTTTGTGAGCGATGTTGCAGTTTTCTAGGCTGTTTAGTGACATGTGAAAATTCCGAAACTTTGACCTCTTCCGAAAACCTTCTGACAGGTTTGGAATGGGTTTGGGTCACCATTTGGTCACAATACAGGTACCATGAGGACCCACGTAGCGGCTCCTAGGCCCATGTAGCCCGAGCCATGGCCCCGAAATTGCTGTTGGAGGGTGTTCAGTGGCACTCGAAAATTGTCGAGCATTTGATCTTTTTCATTGAATTTGCATTTTCCTGCCATTTGTTCCCTTTTTTGTTGGCCACAGCAGCTCAATGAGCCAGAGGGTTGCATCGCCTTTTGGGGAGTGGCAAGGGTGCCCGAATTCTTGTCCAACAACTCTGAAAAGGGGGTGTTCAAAATTTGTGAGCACTTTATTTTAGGCACCGCATTATTTCTCCTGCACTCTGCAGCCTCTTTCGAACGGAGTTTCAACGATTTTGAACAAGATTGCAGCGACTTCGGATTTTCACGATTAACCAGCGAGCTCCCCGACACTGAGCCTTCGGAGGGGGGTTACGGGCTGTCCAGCTTGCCGTCAGGTATGCGCAAGGGGTGTTACCCCCCTCCCCGTCTCTGCTCAGGCGTGCTGTGGAAGTGTGCTCTATGGACAGGCATGTGGGGCCTGGGAGTCGCAATTTGTCAGCCAGCCCATGCGGGCCTGAACACTGCTAACTCCTCACCAGTGGCTCAATAGCGGGGGGTATCTGGACCCAGACCGCCGCCATCGGTCAGGCAGTCCATACACAGACAAAATGAGGGGGGGGGGGGGGGGTTGGCACAAGGCCTTGGTGGTTGGGGGGGGGGGGGGGTTGGTGGGGGGGCGGGGGGGGGGGACTTGGGTGGGGCTTTGGGCCCACCTTTTGGGAAGTGCTGGCAAACATCAATGCTGTCACCTTTTTTTAGGGCAAAATGGGACAAACACAACTGCGTTGGGGGACAATTGGGGCCAAGCATTGCACACTGCCATGCCCATACCCACGTACTACAAACAAGAGGGGACGAGGAAGCAGAGGAACCTGGGCAGACAGAGGACACGTGTGCGTATGTGTAGGCAAGGCAACGGCAGATTGTTGAATGTGTGTACAAAGGCTGGGTGCTTTTTTTTTGTGGGTAGTCTGAGAAGGCAGGTTTCTGTACATTTCTTCCTTGTTCCCTACATGTCTGTTTCTGTGTGTGTGTGTGTGTGTGTGTGTGTGTGTGTGTGTGTGTGTGCGCGCGTGTGTGTGTTTTCTGTTTTGTTTTGGTGTAACAGATGTGTGTGTGTGTATTTGTCAGGGCTAAGCTTTACCCTGTTCTGTTTGTGTACTGCTGGCTGCTGGCTGCACCCCTTGTGCTCTCGAGCATCTGTTCTGGAGTACAGTACGAGTTTTTCTCTTTGAAATTCTTTTTGGGTCGTCACAAAAGTGTGTGTGTGTGTGTGTGTGTGTGTGTGTGTGTGCGTGTGTGTCCCTCGGGTAACCGGGGGAAACTGGCAAGTGCAGATACCACAGTCTTGAATAACAAAAACCTGGATCGCGGTAGTAGAGGTACGTCGGACTGCCTTTTCTATATGGCTCATTCCTATCTGCAGAACTTTATTTATTTGTGTTCGATGACTGATACCTTCACACAGGCCTCTGGACGGGTATGGAACCGCGTGGGTGCAATCCCCATGGGAAGCCCGTTTAGTGGCCAGAGCGCGGATCTGCAGTCTGTCTGGCGCGTCAAACGACGGGTCGACCTCATGTGCAAGCTGGGTACACTGTGGATTTCACCCCAAGGCCACCCCATATGGACCACACCCCAGGGCAATGACGTGTCTTTAGCACAATTCAGAGATAACGTTCTTGTGGGTGTCTGCAGCGCGTTCCCAAAGACTGAAATATTACACGTCACCCACATTCTGCCCGCTGTCTAGGGGTTGCCTATGCTGTGTGACTGCGCAACAGATGAGGTCCCTGTTTGCACTGCCCGCTGCATGACGCAATCTGTCACCGCTATGGATTTGCCTGTACCTTCATGCCGTCTGACCACGACTGGTGTACTCTCAGCCATCCGGTTTAAACAACAGAGTCCATGGACAAACACCCACGGGCACATTTCAAACATCATGGTAAGTGCAGTCCTCAATATCCAACCGCCCCTGAACTCTTGGGCTGGCGTGCTTTTGAGCGTTGCTGTGTGGAGCCAAGTTTGTGTGTTTTCGGGAAACCCCAAGGCACGTCGATTTGACTCAGGCTTGGGCTCCTGTTTTCTTTGCCTACCAGCAGGGACTTAGTTTTCTTCGATCTGGGGCGATGGCTGTGTTGGCATGCCACTTGGTTTAATTGCGCTTTTGCATCTTGGCACATGCCGCATCCCGGTGCCTACACCGACTTGTGTGCTGTTTGGGGCTCTTTCACACCACTGCAGGACCCGTCAACACCTGTCCCAATGGGGCCTTTGGCCCCGGGGGGCGGATTCTATGTTTCCATTAATTTCATAATTCGGAGAGAGCTCATTGCGTTGTACAGGGGGTCCAGTGGTCCCCACCTGGCGGTGGCACATTCAGTTGCGTGCCGCTGCGAGGCTGCTGCAACCTTGTTGGTGTCTCATCCACAGGTTATCTTCCTGTCGCCACGTCTTGTGACAGCAAGGTACCTATGTCCTTTTAGGCCACTGACGAGCCAATTTTCTTCCTGCGCTCTGTGCTGATCATTTGTTGTGGGCACGTGCATAGCCCTGCCTTCCTGGGGGGGGTTGGATGGCTTGTGGGGTTTGGGGCTGCCCTACCTAACCCTTGAGACAAAGAATTGCCTGGGCTCTCTCCCCCTCGACAATCCTCCACCCTCCTCAACCCCGAATGACCCTTAACAGCCCTCTGTAGCCTCCGCAGGCAATTCTCTCTCACCATCTGATCCTCAGCATCACACCTTCGCTTTCAAGCCGCCGCCAGATCTGCAGTTGGGGGGCCACCGAAGCAAAAGGAAAAGTCGACGTTCAGTTTTCCTTTCACAGGTATGGCACGTGCCGAGCGTTGGTCTGCTATAGGACCTGTCCCCCCAACCCCGGGGATTCCTTGCACGCGCAGCAGTGTCGGATCGGGTGTTGGGGGCGGTCAGGCAGGCGGTTGGAAGGGTTTGCTAAACCGGCAGCGGGCCGTTACTGTCGGTTACAAACACCGTGGGAGGGAAAGTTCGGTAACTGCAAACACAAGTTTGCTGCAAGGGGGGGTCCCGGAGGGGCGGGGCCTGCATCCCTCATTCAAACTCGTGCGTACACCCGGAAGTACCAATCAGCACACATATGGAGCGCTTATGGCAAGCCCCACCCCACTCCATCTTTAGAGCACCGACCCAAGACTCCCCGGCAACCGCCTGCAAAACCAGCAGCCTCCATGCCTGAGCGTGCTGTGGCAGGCTCCCGACATTATTCATGAATCACTGCGCTCATTCCAAACAATACCAGTTTCGCTTCTTCTCAAGCCCTTCTTCACTGACACATCCCGCCTATCTCCAACCTCTTTCCGTGCTCCCATGCCGCACTCGCCCATTCTGCGCCGGAGCGCCTCACTTCGCACCACCACTGCATCATGCCACCTCTCCCACCCTGACCGTCCCCAACACACCCTGGCACCAGATCCCATAGCCCTGGCAGCCCCAGGACTCTCAATCCACGCTTTGTTGCGTGGCCCCTGAATTAGGGTTAGGGACTCCTGTGGAGTGAATTTGTATGCGGACATGGTAGCTGCCTGTTGAAAAAGAGGCAGCAAACAACACAGGCCCCATACGAAACGGACATCTCAAACATGCAGACCTATGGTGTTCCAATCAGCCCTTTTCAAGGGCTTTCCGAATGTACCCCCATAGCCCCATACCCCGCCCTTACAGGACACACATTGGGCACAAATAAGGCAACAATGACAATGACCACCGACAACCCAGAGACTTGGCACAATCCCCACTGTCCCCAAGAGATATGCAGCCGGGGCTACCGGACGGGTGGATGGGCACGGGGATGATAGGGCTAATCAAGACCGAATATTGGGACCGAGCTGGTGGGGGAGGAAACATCAGCTATGACTGGTGAGGGACATCAAGAATGATTCACACATTGATGGCTCTTGACAAAGTGAAATCAGCTTGCAAGTGAACCCCATCACCACAAGGCCCACTTTCAAGGCCTTTTGGACTTCTGAGGGGCCAAAATACCCCAAAATGGACTTCTGAGGGGCCAAAATACCCCAAAATGGGCTCAAAATGGGCTCAAAATGGGCTCATTTCACCCGTTTGTGCACCCCAAATGGTCTAGGATGAGGTTTGGAAAAATGCGTTTTTGACCCATTTTTGACCCATTTTTGGTCCCAAAACAGCCCATTTTCAAGGCATTTTGGGATTTTGGGAGGACCAAAATGGGCCACCACCACCTGAAAACGGTCCAAAAACACTTGTTTTTAGCGTCGCACATGGTCTAGGATCATTTTTGAGAAAAGTCATTTTTTGCCCCTACTGGACTCTGTTGACCCATTTGGGCACCCACCTGTTTGGGCTTGAGCTTGCAGCTTGACGCAGCCTAGTGGGCCTGGGTACGGGGGGTCTAGGCGTCCGTTTGGGCAATTTTGAGGGGTGGAAACCACAAAAAGTGGGGGGTTGCGGGTGGAGTAGGTGCCCTCGGAATCGCATTTTGAGCCATGTAGCCAAAGATATGGCCTATTCTTGGTTTGTGGCTGTCGGCATTTGGAGCTTTTGGGGGCCTTTTTGGGCCGTTTCCCGGACATATCATTGAGTTAGAGGGCCGCAAAGAGCTCGTTGACACGGGGAAGTCAAGCCGCACGTGGAGTGTACCCACCGTTTCCGTTGGTTTGGCCGTTTTGAATGTGTTCCAGGGCTTTTTTGGCCCAAAAATGGCTGTTTTTGGCCCTAAACTGCAGTTTTTGAAACTGAGGTCTGCCACTTGCGAAGCCCGTTCTTGGCCGCCACCGTTGAGTTTCTTGCTCAAACTTTGTGTGATTGTACTTCACACCCATAGGTATCATCCACCAAAATTTCACCTGAATCTAAAGCACCACGACGGAGTTCTGATTTTTAGCCATTTCGCGCGTGCTGCTTGCTTGCTGCTTGCTGCTTGCTGCTTGCTGCTTGCTGCTTGCTGCTTGCTTGCTTGCTTGCTGCTAAACCTAGTAGGTCCACCCTAGACACTAAAAAGGGTTATAAAACCAAGACTGGTTCCACCAGCTCGGTGACCCTAACCCTAACCTGGAGTCCCTAACCCAAACTCAAGGGGCCACGCAACAAAGCGTGGATTGAGAGTCCCTAACCCTAACTCAAGGGGCCACGCAACAAAGCGTGGATTGAGAGTCCCTAACCCTAACTCAAGGGGCCACGCAACAAAGCGTGGATTGAGAGTCCCTAACCCTAACTCAAGGGGCCACGCAACAAAGTGTGGATTGAGAGTCCCTAACCCTAACTCAAGGGGCCACGCAACAAAGCGTGGATTGAGAGTCCCTAACCCTAACTCAAGGGGCCACGCAGCAAAGCGTGGATCGGGTTCCTTATGGACTTGAATGTGCCCAAGTCCGGCTTCTGGCACATGTGGGAGTTCATAAACGGCGCTTTTGCTTCCCCCAATGCACCACAGAAACTTTTGGTGTGCAAAAGAGCGCGCTCTTGGGCTGTAAATGGGTGCAAGTAAGCCGGGATGAGCCTGGCAGGAAGGCCAAAAAGCCTTGTACTTCCTGTTCACAGCAACCTGCATGCACCCACAAGGAGCACCCAATTCTGACGTCCGCTGAGGCCACTGCTTTTGCAGCCCAGTTTTTGGATCGAAAGGTGTACCTCACACAGGCCTCACAGCAGGAGTTTTTGGCCACATGCATTGACGTTGATCTGGAGAAGAATGTCAAGCATGCACAGTGGCACAAGTACACCAGAAAGAGGGGGCATAAAACAACTTATTTCATACCATACCGTGGGGCGTGTCGCGAAATCTGCAAAATCCAATTTGTCCACTACTTCAAAATATCACGCATAGCTGTGGAGTCTGTGGCCAAGGTCAAAGCAGCTGCAGCCACCGCCGCCCCTCTGAATCTGATGAAAGGTTCACGGAAACAGGCCACAGTCAACACACGACGCGCTTTGGCAATCAAAATCAAGTTCGAGAAATTTTTGTAGGGTCTCCCCGAGGCTGATAACCGCTTCAGTGACGCTGAATACTGAGACCGTGCATCTGGCCCCTGTGGGTGGGTGTCGCGCCTCCCTGTACAATATATGGATCCACTGGCTGCAAATGGAGGAGCCCGATCAGTTTGTGAAGAGAGGAGAAGCGGATTCTCAGCCGCAAATTTCGTTGCGAACGGCCCAGCGGATGATGCAAACCTTCCTTGGGGTACCAGGCACCAACGAAAGATGTGTGTGCGGAATGCGAGCTCCCATTGTCCCATTGTCCCATTGTGCCATTTGCTGCTCTGTGCTCAATAATGTGACCACATACCCCCTAACCCATACATTTCTGAAATAGCCTTTTCTCACAGATTTCAAAAAGTATACACATACCCCCCCCAAGGGAATGATATTTTGGCACATTGGACCAAACGTTCAGAAAACCTGGGGAAAGTGCCAAAACCCACCGAGTTGGCATATTCTGAACTGCCCCCAAGAGATATCCACCCATCGGACATCCAAGCCTCGCCGATACCCCACCAATTCCGCAACTATGCCCTGCCCAAGAATTTATGCACACACCCATGCCCCAGCCAAACCCCATCGTTCTGCTGCATCCATGGTCCTTAGAACCATCGCCGTTGCTCATGCAGTGGCATGCTGTACCCCAGGATCAACCTGTGCCCCCTCCTCTTTGCCAGCAGAGGGGCCTACAATCCGTCCCTTTCTGTCCTCAGATGCGCTCTCATTGGAAGGTCGCGGTGTCCGGCCCCAGGCGCTCTTGAATGTATTTGGATTTGTCAGACGTATGACTGCATATCATGACATGCCACACCCTTTACTCCAAATACAAGTCTGCAGGCAAACTGATTTTGAGGGGAGCAACCAGATTTGAGGATGGGCACTTGGGAGCGGGAGGAGGGCAGCCGGGCCCGCTTTGCAGGAGCGACCCCCCTGCTCCCTGCTCCTGGGAGCTGCGCAGTGGGGTGTCCTTGGGCTCCCAAGTGTCAACGCCTACACATTGCAGCTCAACATTATGGCCCCAGGGCCTCTTTAGAATGATTAGAACCCAATGGGGGGCTCCCCCCAACCCCCCCCCCCCCCAGACCAAAGTCTGTGTCTGACTGTGGAGTGCATTACCTCTGGTTTGCACCAGTGCCTATGCGCTTCTGAGGAGCAGGGCGGAATAGAACATCCACAGTATCCGGAACCCCCTGGCCTTGAGAAGCAGTTCCTAGTGGTGGAGGTCACCCTCCAACCTTCATGGGAATGACTGAAAGTGGAGGCTGTGGAGTGGACGCCACACGGGCACTAGCTTGTTAGCACTTGTGAGCACATGGACAACTTGCACTTTCACCCACCAAAATTCCTTTCTCCACCATCTGGGGACAACCAATTTATACAATTTCCTCTCCAAAGTTGAACAACTGTGCACACCCAGAAGTACCAACTGGCATATTTGTTTTACCCCCTATGGAAACCCCTCCACTCCTTTAGGCAGACTGTTGAGGGTTCTCCCTGGGTTGTCACATGGCACAACCTGCCAAGGGAAAGGAACGGCGGGTAGGGTGGTAAGGACGGCCCAGGCAGGGACAGGGAGGACACAAGGTGGTGAGAGGCCGATGGGCACAGCCGGCTACAGAGGCAAAGGGTTCAAGGGAAGGTCAGTGGTAAGTAGTGAGAGGCCAATAGGGGCCGCCAGCTGCAGACAGCAACACACCCGGGTGTCATGCCAATCCCCCCCCCCCTCATCAGTAGTGGAAAGCACCGCACGGTGTGTAAATGACTGACTGTGAAGCCTGTCAGTGCCGTCAGCGGAATCGAGGCCACGGCGGTAAAAAGCAGCCATTGTGAGCAGTGCGACAAACATTCCACAGTCACCCCACCCCGCCCCTGCCCTCCCCGGTCCCCCCCCACTCACTGCACCTTTATGGCACCCTCGCCCCCACACGCCATGGCTAGCAGCGGAAACAGTGCACCGCCAAGCATCCGCGGTGCACATCCCGGACGCACAGCTCCACAAAACACAATGTTTATGCCCCGCCCCCCAGTACTGGAGGACATTCTTCCAGGTATGCAATTTGGGTCACCAGGCTGGTTCTCCCTTTATGTGCTTCCGTGCAGCCTCCCCTCTGCTGTCCCTTGCCTTCCTCGACTACTGCACAGGGCTGCAGCGCAGCGCGGAGTCCTCCGCGTGGTACGCAGTGTCGACCCAGGAGCGCCTCACAAACCCACTGCCGCCGCTGAGGTTTGGGTTGTGTCTGAATGTCAATGTGGACCTCATTTTCACACCGTCTGGGGATGTCTCGGAGCATGAGAACTGCCTGGCGGGCACCGCAGACCTGCGGGAATGCAATTACCGCCTGAAGGACCCTGAGCAGGTTTGTCGTGTGGATGAGGATGTCCCTGGGCCGGCACCCCAGCTCTGGCACCTCCATTTTGTACTTCCGTGGCGGCTTCTGCCAGTGCATGGTGGGGGATAACAGGCCTGCCTCGTGTTCCCGGGCCTTGTGCGCCCTTAACACCGCTAGGAACATGCGCGTGTGCGCGCGCGTGTGTGGCAGACCTGTCGCTGTTTTTTGCAGACTGCCCCTGACCGGGGCTGTGTGTGTGTGTGTGTTCACCTGGCTCTGCACCTAATTTACATAGGGGTTACCACGTCCGCCCTAGTTTCTCGATTGAGAAAACATATGACAGATGCGACGAGCCACCAAGACTGCGCTACCCTCCATCGTCTCATGCTCCAAGTAGATATGGGAGGGTGGGGGATTCTCCCCTTGCAGTACGTTCTTGACCCCTGGTACGCCAGTGTGAGGGAGAGGCACTGGTGGTTCGTGTTTAAGAAATGGGCTTGTAACGACGTACCACCGGGGATCTGCTCCCCAGACAGCCCACAGAGGTCGAGAGGTTGGCTCAACCAGAGGGTACTAGCAATCCTGCAGGGTATTAGGGACGCCAAACGAATCAGGGATTTTGCCAGGTTAAAATGGCTTCAACACGATCTGCGGGATTTGGCCTCCAAACTCAGTGTTCCCTTGTACGTAGTTGGTACGGTCGTGGTTCCCAACCTGACTCCCACCCAGAAAGCAGCCATCCACCGTGTCTGTAGGAAGCTAGTAGGGTCCGTTGTCGGTGCAGCGTGGGAAAAACAAGCGTTAAACAAAGCAATCCGCATCACCAGAAGCACACCGCAAACGGTCCGAAGAGTTTTTGAGAGAAAGGCGCGACAATACGATAAGCTGCAGGCTCGGCCGCCTTGCTCCTGCCACCAGGCATCTAACATACCAGGCACGCGCATAATCATCGATGGTCATGTTGCCCTTTGCCCCATCGCCATCCCCTACCACGACGGCTCCACAGCTCGCCCCAATGACCCCCTCCCCCTAAACGGTCACAAAGTCCGCCAACAACTCCTTCAGGACTTAACCACTATGGCTCAACAGATTGGTGCTACCCTCCCTCCTCCCCTCACATACTTGCCTCCTGCTCTTTGGCCCGAGTCCGGAGCTCGCCTCCGGTCAGTTGTGCAACTCGCAGACCAAGTCACAAAACATTTCTATGTCCGAATTGTGGACAAGGGGGTTGGGGTCATGTGGGGATTCTGCCGCCACTGGGTGTGGGGGGTCTTACAGAAGTTTCTTGCCGATGAAGGCTACACACCTGCCCCCGGAGACCCTTCCTCGACTGTGTCCGCCATTCGCAGCGACATCATGCGCCGCGGCTGGGAAATGAACGAGGCGGGCCAATTGGCCATACTGTACCTTATAGGGAAAGCCAAAAGCCTCACCAAAGGTACTTGGCTCTGGCGCGGAATCACCGCCCTGCCCCACCCCTTCCTCCCCAAACGAAATCTCAAGGTTGCCGCTAGAGCCAAGACCACTTTCCTGCGGTGTTTAAGTGATGATCTTCCCTGCCCCTTCCTGGCCCATAGCATCAACGATGTTTCATCATGGTTCCATGATCTTGATTCCCTGGGTTGCCGGTATATTAGTGAAGTGGACTGCAAAGACCAATTCAACAACATCAAACCCGAAGACGTCATCTCACATCTCACCTCTGCCTGCGAGTGGCTCGTAAAAAAGAAGCGCTGGCGCATGTCGGAGGTTGTGTGGTCGGTACATAAAGAGAGTAAAAAACTTGACAGAGCGGGGAGGGGGAATTCAGCCAAGTTTTGGTATATTACCCAGGGCTCCTTAGAGGACACTGTGACGTGGGAGATGAAATACAACAACTTCATTCTCAGCGCAGGAAATCTCTGGTGCAGGCATGGCTGTATACCGATGGGGGGTTCTTTTTCGGCACAGGCTGCAGACCTCCACAGCCTATGGTCCGTTTACATCCACAGGGGCCTTTTTCGCCGCCTGGGTACTCTCCGCGTCACCGACTCGGGTTTTCCGTACTGGGAGAACAGCCACGGGCGAGTCTCGATGCAGCAATTCAGAGACAACATCCTCGTAGCCTCCAGTTACCCTGACTCCCCCCAGGTGCAACTGATTCAGACAATCTGCAATATTTTACGCCAATGCTGGGGATTGCGTGTTCTCTGTGACTGTGCCACGGAACACTCAGATGCTTGTCTTTTTCGGTGCCACCACCACTCCACCCAGGCCCTCGGTTATTGCCTTGTCCGTGGCCTCGATGGACAGGGGTCCTGTTACACCCACCCTAGCGCCCTAGATTCATCCTGGTTCCTGAAACTCGGCCCCCCTCTTCTATCCCCTGCCCTGGCCCACCCCTCTTACCTCCCGTGCCTTTTAACCGGCGTCCTCAGTAATAGCAAACGATGGTGCGTGACGTGGGCGGGGGAGTTATTGTCGGTGGCGGCTTGGCTCCAGGTGGCGGTCCTGTCCGGATGGCCGCTGACGCTGATACGCAGAGCAGCGCACTCAGCGATCGCCAGGGGGTTGTCCGCAAGCCAACACAATTTTTCACAGACCGTCCACTTCATGTACCACCTCCTACCCCACCTCCCAAGACGCCGCTGCTGCATCCTGCACCTCTGTCTCCAATGGCTCCGCCACCGGGCAATATGGGTGGGGGACCAATACAGCAGCTGGGCTCTGCCACCTCATTTGCGCGTGTCGGGAATCTCGGGCGCCTGGAACGGAGATTGGCATGCGCTGGATTATCACCGCCAGTCAATATCCCCCCCGGGTCACCAATGTTCCGACGACTGTCGCCGCCCACCTCCCTCCCACCCCTCTGTCCCCTCTGTCCCCCCTGCCACCCCCCTGTCCCCCCCCCGCTCCGAGCAGCCATCCCAGTTCAGTCATTGTGTGTGTGTGAGCGGGTGGTTACACCCGGCTCTATGTTTCTTCTGGTCCTCCCTGCCTGTTTTTCCTTTTTCCTGTCTCTTGCAGGCCAGGGGCCAGGCACTACCAGCCACCGGCTTCTGGCATCAACACCGATGGGTTTGGTAATACAGGCCTACTCCTTCTCCCCGCCTCTCTTCCGCGCAAATGCAAAAGATACCGACAGGGATATCTCGTGGGCATGAAAGGACTGCTGCGTAGTGCGAACATGCGATTGTTTCCCCTCCCCATGGTCAGTGGGTGCCTAGAGTAGTTGTCGTACATGACTCCAGCACTATGCCAGGATGATATCACGACTGTCTCCTCTATCACTTCACTTCAGAAAGGCGCCTAGCCTTGACATCATGACATTCACAATGCTTTCTGCTTTGTTCTTGTTTTGATGCTCACTGGCCTGACAAGGTGTTCCTGGTGCTAACATCGTTCTCCACTGCGCTCGCGGTCAGTGGTTTTCTTGTTGGTTCCTGCACAAGTGTGTGTGTGTGTGTGTGTGTGTGTGTGTGTGTGTGTGTGTGTGTGTGTGTGTGTGTGTGTGTGTGTGTGTGTGTGTGTGTGTGTGTGTGTGTGTGTGTGTGTCTCAAACATGCAAACATGCCTCAAACATGTCTTTGTATTGAATGGCCTGACGAGGTGTCCGGAGACTTGTGCTCAGCGACTTCTGCCCTGCCATGTCTCGTATCGACCACAGGGGGTTTATTGGTTGTTGGCTCATTGTTTTCCTCACGAAGTGTGTGTGTGTGTGTGTGTGTGTGTGTGTGTGTGTGTGTGTGTGTGTGTGTGTGTGTGTGTGTGTGTGTGTGTGTGTGTGTGTACGTGCACGCCTGTTTGTCTTGTGTCAATGGTGTGTGTGTGTGTGTGTGATTGGGGTCTGAACATGGTCAGTCATCAGGGGCAAAATCCCTTGTGCGTGCGGAAAATCCCTTATGCAGATAAAATCCCATGCAGGTAAAATTCCTTGATGGGGGTAAATCGCCTTATGAGGGTAAGGTTCATTGTGGGGGTATTAAATGAATCTCATGGGGGTGCAATCCCTCGCGAGGGTAAAATGTCTACACAGATACACAGAAGGTGGGTGTGGCGGAAAGAAGTGCGCGGATATCCCCCCCATGCCTCCCGCCGTGTTTGCATGATGTCATTCCAAGGAGCGAAGCCAGTCTTGTTCAAGTAATGGTCGGCAATGGTCAGCAATGGTTGGTAATGGTCGGTAATGCTTGCCAATGGTCGGTAATGGTCGGTAGTGGTCGGGAATGGTCGGCAATGGTGGGCAATGGTGGGCAATGGTCAGAGGAGCACCAGGACTGTGTGTGTGAATGTGGACGGTGAGGGGCAATCCCTGCCCCTTCCCTGCCGCTCCCCAGCATCTGCCCTGCCGGCCCAAATTGCATGCCGCACTTGCTTGCATCACCTCGGCCATCCTCTGCTGCAGGTGGCATTAATGCTGAACCTGGCGGCGCCGGCATTGCGGTCGCACACGCTCCTCAGCCCGCGCTGCCCTGTGCAGTGCGCTTGGAGCCAGCGCGCCAGCCTCGGCATCCCACTCAACGCCACGTCCTTCGCATGGGCCTACCCGCTGCTGCTGGGGGTCATCCCCATGCGCGCGGCTGAGACGGAGCTCTTCTGCTTCCTTGCCTATGGCGGCCTTATCTACTTCGACGCGGTGTCCACCGTTGTCAAGATCAATGCGGTCAAGCAGCGTGCACCAGGCGGCCCAGGTCTCACTCTGACTGGGCCACACGCGGTCACAAGTTCCGCCGATCTAGCGGCATACGGCCGCCTCGGTGCGCGGCTGTCGCGCGTGCCCTTCGCGAATGTGCGTACTTACGCGTCGCGGTTTGCGTGGGTGCTGCCCAACGAGTTCCAGGACTGCGCGCACGGCGGGCTGCTGTTCGCGTACGAGGACATGCGCGAGACTCGGCTGATGAAGCTGCGGCCGCCGGTTTCGTCGCATGGCGGCACATCGGACCCCCTCGCGGCGGCGGCGGCCGACCTCGGCGTCCAGCTGGAGTTCGTAAGCCAGCAGCTGCACGTTCTCAGTGTATCCAGCAACAGCCCCTTGCGCGCATGCGGCATCGGGCGCGGCGACGTGATTCTGCAGTGGGATGAGCGCATCATCACCGGGGCCGGCGAGTTTGCGCGTGCTTACGAGGACGCGCGGCCAGGCAAGGCAATTACGCTGCGCGTGCGGCATCCCGATTCGCGCGACAACATCACCAGCGTGTTCTTCTGCATGGCAGCTCCGCAGTGGGCGGAGACCCACGCCGATGCCCCGGAACCCCTTGGCCGCCACCTGCCCAACAATACCGATGCCCCCCGCTGTCGCTTGAGCTCCGAGTTCAGCAGCAGCAGCGCGAACAGCAGCCCAACGTCCATGGACTCCATCGACCTTCCAGATCTCGAAGTCTGGTATGGGTGATGTTGCTGGAGACGTGATATGTGATTGTCGCTGTGGTTGCGACCATGGTTGTGGCCGTGGGCATGGCTGTGTGTGGCTTCAACTGAGGCCATGTGTAATTGGAGATGAAATACAAGCGCAAAGGACGATTCAGATTCTAAAGAATTGAATCCAATGCACCAAATCTCGTACCCCGCCAAACTTGCGCTGGCACCATTCAAATGCTTCAGACCCCACGCCCGTCAAGGTGCTGGATGATGAATGAGGGTTCAGTCTTTCTGGAGGAATGTGGCTGTGTGCCTCTCGTCAGGCAAGACTGTTCTGTGTCCAGGGCAGGGCAGAAAGGTTCACGTCTCCCATTAACATTCCCAATTTGGTCGTTGCTTGTCATTTGATGTTTGGACATGCCCCTGTACGTCGACCGTGTTTTTCTCTTCTCTTTTTCTTTTCTGTTTTTGCCTGTTTTGGCCGTTGTTCTCTTTACCAAATATCGCATCTGACATGACATGGAGGATGATGGTCTTGGGAGAACCATGTACAGCTCTGTAGCCCAACGCTAGTAGGCCCTGGAGACGACAAATGCGGCAGAAGCAACATGGCTCTGTAGCTCAGTGGTAGTAGCGCACGCCCAGTAAGCGTGAGGTCGCGGGTTCGAACCCCGCCGGGGCCTTCCTTCTTTCGAGACGCCACTGTTGGGCCGACACTGGCTGGGAGACAGCAGCCTTCCAAAATACCCACAGAAGATGCTTTCATCAGATGCCCCAACATATTATTTATTATGCATTACAATGATATCATATCATTCATACCAAGAGAAAACGGCAACAACTCTTCAAAAATACCCAGCGCCCTGTTACTGAGCTGTCAAGCGGCCTGTCCGTGTCGAAATTCTTGTGCACGTTTGTCACTGGATAGACGTGCGTTGAATCGAACCCCACCTCGGCACCACATGGCTAGGCGTGACTAGGCGTTCCCCCCTCGGGGCATGTTTGGAGACCTGTTTGCGCTTTCGCTCTCAAACTCTTGACGTTGACTCCTCCAGGGTCTCTACAGTTCCCCCGGAGCTCTTCGAGATTGATTTGCCCCACTACACGCTGCGCCTGCCGGGCGCGGCAGGGGAGGTGATGGGACCGCTGCAGGGGGAGCTCTCGGCCTGGTCCACCGTCAACGTGCGGTACCAGACACGCGGCGAGTGGGTCTCCGCCTCCTGCTTCGCCTTCGCATACCCCTGCGGCACGTGGGACACCCCGCCACCCGAGGGCCTATCCCCGGAGCTGCTGGCGCTGCTGCGCAACGGCGCATGGGTGTATTTCAACGAGCACACGAAGGTCGTGCGGCAGGTGCTGGTGCTGCTGGACGCCCCGGGCCCTGATGAGTCCGCGGAGGCCCACCTCAGCCTGTCGTTTGCCTTCCAGGACCCGTCCCTGGCCGCGCCGGAGTGGCTGTGCTGGGCCAGCGACCTCTTGGAGAACCAGAGCGCCATCTTTCCGGTGCCGCCCGGCAGCCGCTGGCGGCAGCCCCTCGAACCCCTCCAGGGCACCGAAGTGGAGCGCATGGCGTGGACACCGCCGTTTGCTTTTGGAAATCAGGTGGTCCCATGCCTCCTTCACGGCAAAGGTTGAGAGGCTGGGGGGATGGGGGGGGTGGGGAGAGACGGAAGGATGGAGGGGGGTTGCCTGGGAGCAACAGCGATCTTCTTGCCCTCCCCCGCCGCGCCCCTTCCCCCTCGACGCTATGGAGAAACAGAAACGCTGGGCCAACACGGCGGCTGGGGGCAAGAAGTCGATTTATGCCACCAACTGCCAGGCGACATCTGAGGGCTTGTCTCCCGCCGCCACCAACGCCATTCTTTACAGATTTGCACAAAATTTGTGTGTGTGAGGGGCCAAAGGGCAGCCGTGGACGGGGTCTGTGTTGCATGTAAACCAGTCAGTGCCTTTCTTCTGCGGCGTCCCCCAGTATGCAATTTGCATGCAAAAATGTCTCCACTGCCATGTACTGCTCCCAGCGGTGCTAAGCCCGCTCTCACCATGATTCCCAGTGCACCGTTGTTGTTGCCAACCAGTCTTTTATTTACAGCACACACTGTTTGAGTAGCCTGGGAATGCCCCTCCCTCTAGCCCTCCCCACAAAAGTGTGCAAAGCACACGGCATGGGGGGACAGGGAGATGTACGTTAGTTCAATGGGGGGCTCAGTGGCATGCCCTGGATGTGCTTCGTTACCGCCACCAGTTTGACTACCAACAGCGCTGCATGGGCAGCTGAAGGAGTCTGGTACCGGCAGGGCAATGAGGGACGTGAGTTTGGTGCTGTGTTCTCTGGTCACCACCTGTAAAGACTGCCGTGGTTCGCTTTGACCCATTAGTTCCACCACTGTTGCCTTTTGGCCGATGGGCTGCATTTACGGTTTAAAGCTGACAATACCACTCTTCGTAGCCAGACGACTCCGACCACAATCCCTGAGACCCTTCAATAACACTACTGGGCCCCAACGCTAGTGGAGAAGGGTGGCGGTGTCAAAAGTTTTTTTCCACTGGCGACATACCCCTACCCCCCCACAGCCCGCCCCTACGCCACAGCGGGGGCGGGCTAAACGTGGCGGCCCGCCACATCCTCCTCGCCCTGTACCTCCACCGCCGCGACCTCCACCTCCCTGACCCACACCTCCCAGCCCCCCGCATCGCAGCCCTGGCACCGGAGGCGTGGGCGGAGACGGCGCCAGAGGAGGTGGCGGACTACCTCCGGCGCACCTGCCGCCGGTTCAACACCGCCTCCGGCCGGTAGAGAGGAACACCCTACCCCCTCAGCGAATTCCTCTACCCTGCACACCCCCCCCCGCTCCCACCCAGCCGGGGCCCCCGGAGGGCTGGGCGGCCTTCCGGGACACCCACCTCGCCGCCCCCAGCAAAGCCGCAGCCACGCAGATGGACCCCACGGACCAATGCGACTACGTCAGGGACCTCGAGATGAGCCTCAGAGAGGCACATCGCTGGCACGTCAGCGCCCCCTCCCCCCCAAGAGGACAGGGGAGGCCACCTACCCCCGACACCCACAAGGCTAAGAAGGCCAAGACGGGCCAAGGGGCCCGCCAACGCGCCCGCTAGCAGGACGCAGCGCCCAAGCCGGGACCCTAGTCACACCACGCCGCACCGCCCCACGTCCAGAACCCCGATGCGCACCGCCAGCAACACCCTCCCCAACGCCCACCACCGCCACCGTACCGCGGCACCCCAGCCCAGCCCAGCTTTTGTGTTATGTGTGATTTCCCGATTGAATTCTGAAGGGGATTTCGGAGAGTTTCCCAAAATATTGGAAAATTCACCATCAGGCGAAGAAATTGCTTTTCTGTACAGATGGAGTGAAGTAGGGCCTGCTATACAGGCTCAATACGTGTGTTGGTTGGTATTGTCGGGTGTACGCGCTGGTTTGAATGGGGGTGGGTGGTGAGACCGCATAGTGTGTCCCCCTAGTGAGACCCCTTAGTGATACCCTCTGGTGACACTCCATGGTGAGACCCCTGGGTAAGGCTCCCTAGTGAGACGCCAGGGTGAGCCCTCATGAAGAAACCCCATGGTGAGACCCCCCCCGGTGAGACCGGCCCATGTGCATGGCTCTCTGTTGCTATCCACATGCTCTCTGCCGCTCTCTGCCGTTCACGTGCACAGCTCCCTGCTGCTGCTTGCATGCACAGCTCCATGTTGCTATCTGTGTGCGCAGTTCCTTGCTGTAGCCCACATACACAACTCTCTGCTACTACCCACGTGTGCGGGTCCCTGCTGCCGCCCACGTGTGTAGCTTTGTGCTGCTGTCCACATGAACAGCTCCCTACTGCTACCCATGTGCACAGCTCCCTGCTACAAGTGCACAGCTTCCTGTGTACCTCTATGCTGCTGCCCATGTGAACAGCTCGCTACTGCTGCTCAAACATGTGTAACTCCTTACTGCCGCCCGTGTGCACAGCTCACGTGCACAGTTCCCTACTGCTACCCGCGTGCACGCGCAAATCTCCTTGCTGCTGCCCGATACACAGCTCCCTGCTGCAGCCCACGTGCACAGCTCCCTACTGCTACCCGCGTGCACGCGCAAATCTCCTTGCTGCTGCCCGATACACAGCTCCCTGCTGCAGCCCACGTGCACAGCTCCCTACTGCTACCCGCGTGCACAGCTCCCCAATGCTGCCAACATGCACACTCCCCGCCGCTGCTTGCCCACGTGCACAGCTCCCTACTACAGCCCAAGTGCATAGCTCCCCGCTGCAGCAAGCTTGCATAGCTCCTTGTTACGGTCCACGTGAACACCTCTCTGTTGCAGCCCACGTGCACAGCTCTCTGCTGCCGCTCGTGTGCACAGCCCCCTGCTGCTGCTCATGTGCACAGCTCCCTGCTACAGTCCGTGTGTGTAGCTCTGTGCTTCTGCCCATGTGAAGGCAGGTCATGGTGGTGCTGTGCAGTGTGAAGAGGGGCAGAGAGAGGGGCAAGGGGGGTGGGCAGGGGGCCACTGCGCAATACTGTGAGCAGAGGCACAAGGGTAGGGGTGTGTGGGGAGAATAGCGGTCAGGTCTGGGGATTCCACGGGCTAAGGGGGTGTGGGCCCTGGCTGCGGCCCCACTGATTTTGTTGTGGGATCGGATCAGGGACGCCATCAGTGCACCCAGGTGGTCGCCTGGAGCAGGGCAGGGGGCATGGGCGGACTCACAGCCCAGGAGCCCGCCCCAAGCCCAGCCCAGGGGCTGTTGCGGCCTCTGGGAGTGCATGCACCTCATCTGGGATGGCCGGCCAATATCTAGAGTCGTCGGGAACACCACTGTGCACCCCCCAGGGGGCCTGTGAGCCGTGAGATAAGCCTCCAAATCCAAATCCTTTGGTGAGACCCCTTTGTGAAATCCCTGGTGAGAGAAGCCGATGGCGCGACGTCCCACCAGGGGGTCTCACCAGGGGGTCTCCTCAAGGGGGTGTCCTCAAGGGGTCACCCCACGGTTGGGGCGCCCGGGTAAACAGGCGTGGGCATCAAGGGGGAAGCGGATCGGGAGGGGGGGGGAAGTTTGTTCCGCACCGTCCACTTCTGTCCATAGGTAAGTGCGAGAAGCAGGTGCACGGCAAGCTGGGGCTCCTGGCGGGGGCGGGGGCGGGGGCGAGGGCGGGGCAGGATGTTTACTGGGGCGTCCGGACACGTCTACCATTTCAGCGTACAAAGGGGTACACCCTCTGAAACCCTCCGGATGGTCTCAATGGTCGATCACCCTTCACAACCCTCCACGTTCATGCACATCCCTCTGCAACCCTGCAACCCTCGACAACCACACCCAATAGGGTCTTATGCCTCTACCACGCCGTATAATTGCCATCTGTTCTCCATTACGTCAGGTGGATTTCACTTTCGGTGGTTTCCTGTTTATGGATGCTGCTGGGGTGCACGCGGTGTTTGGACGCCTCAAGGGTGACCCCCACATGTTCTACGCCAGGCACGAGTGCGACGTGGACGACTATGTGCGCGCGCGCTCGGAGGTGGAGCAGCTGCTGGCAGGGCTTGGGTGCGGCAACCGCAACGTGGGCGTCGGGCCGGGTCAGCGCTGGAGCCTTGCGATGGAGGTGCCGCACCTGCTCCGCCCGGCGACGGCGCTGCTTGCGCTGCTGGGGCGGGATGTTGCCAGGCAGGAGGTCGTCAGCGGCCGCGGCCACTACGAGTACTGTCCCGCGGAGGTGCGGCCGTCCGGGATCCCTGAGATCGAGCCCCTTTGCGCCCCCGAATCAGAGCTGGCTCTCAGCGCTGCGAGCATGGCCGCGGCGCTGTCTGACGGCGCGAAGGCCGAGTTTGGCGAGTGCCTCGCGAGCATCGGTTGGGCGTTTCAGCCGGCGCCGGGGCAGCCCACCGTCAACCTCCGGAGGTGGTACGGGGCCGCGGCCCCGGCGGAGCCCCCCGCGGTGCTGTCGGCGCTCGTGCGGCAGCTGTCCCCCGACGGCTTCCGGGTGCTGCGCCAGTGGCTGGTCGCGGCGCGCGTGCGCCGCCGTGACATGCACACGCCGCTTGCGGACCTCCGCGACAACCCGGTCCTGCGGGACGCGTGCGCGTGGGTGAGCGCGCACATCCAGCGCCTGCCGGAGCCGCGCCTGGCCCTGACGGCGCTGGACCTGGAAACCCTCGAGCAGCTCAAGGCCTTCAGCATCGCGAGCGTCTGCAGCACCCCCACGACCGCGGGGCTCGCGGAGCTGTACGGCGACGCGACGTGGACCCTGGGCCCCGCGGAGTGGGCGGACATCCACGGGAGCACCCGAATCTACACCAGCAGCGTCCTGCCGGGGCCGTTCCTGGTGAAGATGGTGGCGATCCTGTCGGATGCCGTGCACGCGCAGTACTGGAAGGACCACTCGCACATGTTCCTGGACGAGGTGGGCCAAATGGTCCTGGTGACGGCCCCGGAGAAGCACCGCCCGTCGGTGAAGCAGATGAAGGCGCTGCTGGACGCAGCGCAGGCGAACCCCGAGCAGCACGGCTTCACAGGTCGGCGAATGCGCGCGCGGGAAAAAAAAACCGGACCGGACCGTCAGACCGGAGGGTTTTAGTTGGAAAAGGGGGGAGGCGCACCCGCAGAGGTGCGTGCGACACTCGTGGAAGCCATGAAGGTGCACGGGCACCACGCGGAGAGGTGGGGAAATTGGGCCTCACACACATGGCAGCGTGGGGAGGCAGGTGGCGGGCGACCAGGACGACAGGCGGAGGGATGGAGCAACTGGGCCTCACGGCCACGGAAATGCGGCGAGGCCTGGAGGGAACGTGTGCCCGGCGTGTGCCGGCATGCAAATCAATGCTCTGGCCATCTATCCCAATGCTGTACCCTTGTCATGCCGAGCTTGGGGTGCCTTTTTCGCAATTACAAAAGCACAACTCATTCGTGCATGATTGGAAGAAGTGGTGGGGAGGGATCGTGATGACAATTTTAACCTCTCTTATTCTTTGTTTGCTCCTTTGGGCACTAAAATAAGTGCCCAAGTCCCATTGTGCTCGGCCAGGTCAGAAAATCCCACACAAACACATGCTCCCCAACGGTCGGAGGTGGGACAGCAACCGTTGAAACTTTGCCCGGCGAGCAAACGTTTCCTCATGGAGTGGGCGACCTGAACGCCGAGGGGAGTGGGCATCAAAAGCTGTAAAACGACCCCCGCAACGACCAGGACAACCCCCAAGTGTGCTACTGGGCTCCGCTAACGCGGAAACGAATTCACAAGGAACACCGGCTGCAGCGGCCGTCAGAAAGGATTGACCTCACGCAGCGCGCGGAGGGAAGACCAGGTGACGGTCCAGGGCCCCGTAAAGAAACCGCAACCCGACGGAATGTCACCCCCCCCCCCCCTTTCAAAGGCCAAAGGCAAACAATCAGATACTGAGGCCTTGTGCTAACGCCCCCCCCCCCCCTTCACCCATGGACAAGCACATCCCTGGGCACGACACAACACAACACAACACAACACAACACAACACAACACAACACAACACAACACAACACAACACGACACGACACAACACAACACGACACAACACAACACAACACAACACAACACAACACAACACAACACAACACAACACAACACAACACAACACGACACAACACAACACAACACAACACAACACAACACAACACAACACAACACAACACAACACAACACAACACAACACAACACAACACGCGCTGGCGATCCCACCCCCGCCTTCCCTCGTGCCTTTCACTGTCCAGGGGGCCGCGCGGACCTGGAAACGACGCTGAACACCCCCATCTCATCGCTGGCCACGTACGTCTGCGTGGCCCAGCGCGGGTACCGGCTCCTGGACGACCACAACCGCCTGCAGGAGCGCCCCCAGACCCCCATCGCGTTCGTCGCCGCCAGCGCCCCAGACTTCTTCAACCCCAGCGAACGGCTGCAGGCCCGACGGGAGATGCAGAACTACCTCGTGTCACCGCGTGAGAGCAGCGAGTGGCGCACGCACCCGGGGTACCACGGGCGATCTGCGCTCCTGCGGCGCCATGTCGGCATCTGGCACCGCATCTTCACCGCCTGCCAGGTCCGGACCCCAGCTCTCGCCACTGCCATCGTAGCCCCTGCCTTGGCCACTGGTCCTGCCCCACGGATGTATTAGAACTGCTGACGTAACCCCCCCCCCCCGGGACCAGATTTCATGGGAAAAAATAAAATTTACAAAAGGAAATATTGATTTGGGCTGTTTTTGGTACACGAACTTTTTGGTTTCGGGTTTTAGTGCCCCTGCTCCTGCCCCTGCTCCTGCCACCGCTCTGTCATGCATGAGAAAGGCCATCGGCTGTGAGGAAGGCTACCAAGACAAGCCCCCCCCCCCCCCGGATTCCCCGTTTTGCCCCGTACAGTGACCCGTAAGTGGGTTTTGGAACCACAACACAGAAGTAGGCAATATTAGGCACCCACTTGTCTCTGTTTCCTGCCTTCCCATGTGTCCTTGACCAGACCTTGCCTTGCAGTGTATGCCACTCCAAGAATGCTGAAACTGTTGATTTTTGGGCATTGGCCGAGGTGGATCATTGCACTCTTCGACAGAAACACCCTGAATGTGCCGAAGATTGGGCTGTTTGTGAACTGTATGTCCGCCAAGCCCGTCCAAACCCATTTTTTGGTTCAAAGTTGGTTCCTTCTACAACTACTACTACTGCTGCTGCTGCTGCTAGGACAACGAGTTCTGCCACAACCCGTGGGCAAAAACTGGACTACACCATGGGCTGAGGGTTTTTTTCCCAATAACAGTCCACCCCTGTACAGTGGCCCATACATGGGAAACAATTTGCCGTGTTCAGGGGGGCTGGGTTGCCAAGAGAGGCCCCTCGTCCCCCGTCTTGCCCTCGGATCAGCTCTGCTGAGTGGTTTCAGCGAGTGCTCGTGACCGCACACGGTTGTTGCAGTGCCCTTTCATCGTGTGCGTGCGTCACTGCTAACCTCTGCCATGGCTGTCTCTACATGCGTGCATGCGTGTGAGCACCGCGTCGTGCACCTTGCTCCTTCTAGGCTTCTTCCTCGTTCCACTGGGGCTCCTCCAAGGCTAGCCATTGCTTAACGGGGGGTAGCTAAGTTCTGTCACCAGGGCCTAGTGCAGGGGCCTTGGGCACGCTTATGAGACATAGCGTCCAAACCATTGGTGGTCACTGCACATGACCACCCGGGGGTTGGACTCACACGAGTCCCTAGCTCCAAGGCATGGACAGCCCGGAGTGAAGTCCTCAAACAGGGTGCCCCTCAACAGCCTAGAATGCACAAGAGCAACAACGCATCACATTCACCACAGAACAACCCCAACAAATACTAGCGACAGGTCAGTTTGTAGATTTAGGGACATTTGCAGAAGTGCCCGGTGCCCCTTGTGCCACCCAACTAAAAGTGGGACCACCCGACAGCCACAATGGGAGGCAAGCAGCGACATGCGGCCCCCCCTGGCAACGCACACTAGCAGCGGTGAGTGCACTTGCAGAAGAAAAAAGAGCACCAAATTGGGTGGAACACACACACCAAAGCAACTGGGCACGGCAGTGAGACGAGCCCCGACAGGACCCACAGCAATGCACAGGGGGACCATGAGGTGCGAGCACCGCAACAACCACCAAATGCAGCGCACGTCGAGCGAGCCATCAGCAAACAAGCCCCCGCCCTCCCGCTACGAGGTGCCCGCGAACTCCACAAGGGCGGGGGCTACGCCCCGCGCGCCGGGAGGTGCCCGCCACGGGCATGGCAACAGGGCCGTGACCAGCCAATTGCGCATGGGACAGTCAACGCCATACGGAGACGTGAAATCCGTGTATGGAGGGGCAGGCGGGTGGGACAGGAGTGGGTGCACAAAAGGGGCACCCAGGAGCGCCAACAGACAGGGGGAGGAGCAACACATACACACAGAACACGGGAGCCACACCAAGGGGGATAAGGGCGAGCACAGCAGACAAGGAGGAGGGGCACAGCAAGGAAGGAGAGGCAACCAGAACAGCGGGAACAGGGAACCAGAATGGAGTGGATGGGAGAGCGTGCGCATGGGAGGCAGCGACAACAAACGGGATGGCCTGGCCAGCCAGCCCCGTCGCTACCGGGTGCCAGGGCAACCCCTGCTCAACCGGCATGAGGTGGGGGGTGTCTCCCGCAGCCCAGATGGGCTGTTTGCGCAACAGGAGCGGGAGCCCATCAGGGGCAGACCAGCCGTGAGGGGGAAAAGGACATATGGTGGACGGCCGGGACAACGCGTGGAGGCACAGGGCACCTGGGCCTCACGCACACAGAAACACAGCGAGGCAGGCTACAGACAGCCTGTGGACAGAGGCGCGTTGACAGCAAACACAGTCAAACGACCCCGGCGGCAACCAGCACAACCTCGATACACCAACTACTGGGCGCCACTGAAGCGCAAACGGCACACCATGCCACATCCAGCACAGCCCTAGCACACCAACTACTGGGCTCCATGAACGCAGAAACGACACCAGCAAGAGCACCGGCCGCAGCGTCCAACAGAAAGCAGCGACCCGACGCAACATGCGAAGGGAAGAACGGGTGACTGTCCAGGGCCCCATAATGAAACAACAACGCGACGGAATGTCACACAGGGGGGGGGGGGGGCAAATTTGGTGAGGGAAATCTTTCCAAACCGAAAAGTTTGGCGTGAAGATTTGTTGTTTAATCCTGCCTCCTCCCACTGTTAAGGATTTCCGAGTCTCTGTTTGCCCGTGTACAACCCTTGTGCCACCATAATTTTCAGGTGGTCTGAAGTAGGCATCTTGTTGTCCTTTATTTGTCACATGTCGATGTCTTGCTCCTTCAGAGTGTGCCTGTGTAAGCCAACCAGTCTGACAATTTCTCTTTGTGAAAGGCTATTTCGAATTAGAATCCTTCCACGAATCATACGGATCTTGTCTATTCACCCCTCCATTTTTAAAAAGAGTTGTATAATTTTTCGCAAAATTTTTTCTGGACACATTTTTGCTGGCACATATCCCCCCCCCCCCGAGTGGCGCAGATGCCAAAAAAAAAGTTTGTGTACCTAAAATCTGCCTCAAATTTCCGGCATTTAATCAATTTCATCTTTCCCCTGAGGTAAACTTTTCTGATGTGGGTGGGTGGGGGCTGAGAAAGGTTAATGCCGTATGGATCCTTAATGTCTTCACCACCGAAACTCGCCACCATGGAGAAACAGAAATGGTGGGGTCAAGACAGCGGCTTGGCGGACCTTCAGGACAAGATCGACACTGCATCATGCGGTGAAGAATGCACGGGTGACTGTCCAGGGCCCCGTAAAGAAGCCACAGATGAACTATATGTCACACAGGGGGTCGGCCAGGGCCCCAAACACCCCCTCTCCCCCTGGATCCGCAAGCAATAGCCTGCTCCCAGGCTCCTTCCCGTCCTGTTGCCTGCTGCCTGCCATTCCACCCCCTTGCCACAACCTTCGCAATCCCCCCGCCCCCGCTGCAGGACCAGGGCGTGACTCATCCCAGCCTCATCTCCATGGGCACGAGCTTCTACGCCCCCCACATGGGGCACGGGGCGTCGTCCCTGGAGTGCGACAAGTCGCAGACCGAGTCCCCCCCTCAGCGGTTTGGGATGGAGGCCGATGTCCTGCAGCTTTGCTTCGAGGCGCAGCTGAAGGTCCTGGAGGAGGGGGACTACGGCTTTGACACGGTATACCTCAACCCGCAGGAGAACAAGACTGAGCTCCTGTACGTGCTGGCGCGCAAGCACTGGCAGTTCCCGTTCCACTTGCAGGTGAGTGACCTGGCCCAGGGTGCCTCTCGCCCTGCCCGTGCCCCAGACCTATGTCGCGGTCGCCGGTGTTGCCCTGTGTTGTGTTGTGTTGTGTTGTGTTGTGTTGTGTTGTGTTGTGTTGTGTTGTGTTGTGTTGTGTTGTGTTGTGTTGTGTTGTGTTGTGTTGTGTTGTGTCGTGTTGTGTTGTGTTGTGTTGTGTTGTGTTGTGTTGTGTTGTGTCGTGTTGTGTTGTGTTGTGTTGTGTTGTGTTGTGTTGTGTTGCGTTGTGCCGAAGGCGCTGTTACCAGAAGGCAATGGCCGGGATGTCTACCCACGGGTACAGGTAAACGGGAGGGCTGTGTGTGTTGCGTGCGCGCTGTGTGCTAGTGTGTTGTTGTACAGTCGAGACCAGTGCACAGTTGCACTTGGTCGGTGCTGCTCTGCCGACGCCTGTGCACGGTCACACAGGGTCTGTTGGGCCCACTGCACCGCGTGTGCTGCGCTGCACCATCAGTACTTTGTGTGCTGTGCTGCACTGCTTGGTGCTGTGCACTGCACTGCACCTATGGGCAGGGGGCAGTGGAACTCCCGCAGTTGTCCGCCGCACTGCCTGTGGGCAGTGGACACCAGAAATCCTGCAATGCACTGCCACACTGCTTGGGGGCGGTGGGCAGTGGAACTCCTGCAATGCACTGCCACACTGCCTTGGGGCAGTGGACACCAGAAATCCTGCAATGCACTGCCACACTGCCTTGGGGCAGTGGGCAGTGGAACTCCTGCAATGCTCAGGCTCACTGCCTGGGGGGACGGGGCGTCCAGCCCAATCGGTGGCCGCAGCTCATGGTGCGCCTGAAGGGGGTGGCAGCCCCCAATGGCGCGGGCTCATAGGCTCGGGGGCCGAGGAGTCCAGCCCAACTGGTGGTCGCAAGTCACGGTGCGCCTGAAGGGGGTGGGAGCCCCCAATGGTGCGGGCTCACGGGCTGGGGGGACGGGGAGTCCAGCCCAGATGGCGGTTGCTGTTTGGTGAGCGCCCTACCCGTCTACCCGTCTCCTCCCGTCTACACCAACTAGTCCTTGGGGGAGGAAGCAGGCAAGGTAGGCAGGCAGTACCGGAGACCATAACCCCGGGGTGGCAGTAGCAGTGACTCAACGTGAGTCCACTTAACTAGAACCCTAAGTTATGCCGGGGCTTAACTCCCAAATAGTACATAATTTAGGGCCCCCTTGGGCAGTTTAAGCCCGCGGGGATGCGAAGAGGCGTGACTGCCAGCACTTGCGTCTGGCCCGTCATACCCAGGTGAATTGGGCTCGCCTCAACGCGGCCAGTTGAGTCCGGCTCTTGGGGGCGCACTTAACTGGACTTGGGGGAGGCTCTTAAACCCATTAAGCATTAATTACGGTACTAGGTGCGGTGTGTTTGCGTTATTAATAAACGCAAATTTTTACCCCGCAGACATGCCCCCTCTAGTAGTGCGCTCACCATTGGGGCTGCCGTTGGGGGATCGGGGGCTGTTACCCCTCCCGGACGCCCTCTCTGCTGTGGGCGCTGGGGTGGTGGCCGGGGGGCCTTATACCTTACCCATACTCTAAGGATATTTGTTACCATTACCTGGGTGTCCAACCGGACGGGTGCCCACAGGGGCCGGGCATAAATAAATTTTCTGTCAAATAACCTCCAAAACAATCCACAAGACATCCAGGCAATATCCAAAGCCGGGCTGCGCAAGGGCGGCGTGGCCTCGAACCGCTCCACCAGCATGGCCACGCCGCCCATTCCAGGGGGTTGTGGGGACCCCTGCCCCTTCTCAAGAGGGTTCCGCCCGGCATAGGGCATAACCCACAAGCATGGGAGGGTTCCGCCCGGCATAGGGCACCACCCACAAGTGTTGGTTAATAGGGGGAAGGGGGGGGGGTCCTACCGGGCCGTCCCACCGCTCCCTCTCACCCTGCGGGTCCCCTTGCTCTCCCCATGACCTGCTCTCCCTCGGCCCCCTTCCCTACTACCCTCGAAAGAAAACTGGTCGCTGGCAAAGCCCCACTGCAAGGGGCCTCCATGCTGCGACCGGATAGACGGGAGGGGCGGGCCCAAGGAGGCAGGCTCCTCTCTCGGCCCCTGGCGGTGCGGCCTTGAGGGGGAGCAAAAAGGCAATGGGAGGGGGGCACAGGGGCGCACGCGAGGGCGGCGGCAGGGGGAGGACAAGCACTGAGCGCTTGGGGGGCGCGTGCCAGGGCTCTGCGGAGGGCCCTGTGTGTGGGGCGGGTGCGCTGGGGGAGAGGAGGCGGAGGCTGGGTCAGCCGTCATCACTAGGGGTCACTGACCGTTCCCGGAGCCTTGGAGGCCGGTACTAGGGGGCCGCGGGCTCCTTGGGGGTGGTGTTTGGCACTGGGGCGTGCGCACACCCGACACTGTTAGTACACCACCCATAGGGTGGTGCCCAGGCCCTGTTGTGCGGGGCTTCGCACCGGGCACCCAGCTCATGGGTAGAGCTGGGGAGTACTCAGGTTGTGTTGTGTTGTGTTGTGTTGTATTGCCTTGTGTTGTGTTGTGTTGTGTCATGTTGCCTTGTGTTGTGTTGTGTTGCCTTGTGTTGTGTCGTGTTGTGTTGTGTTGTGTTGTGTTGCCTTGTGTTGTGTTGTGTTGTGTTGTTTTGTGTCGTGTTGTGTTGTGTTGTGTTGTGTCGTGTTGTGTCGTGTTGTGTTGTGTTGTGTTGTGTTGTGGTGTGTTTCGTTGTGTTGTGTTGTGTTGTGCCGAAGGCGCTGTTACCAAAGGGCAAAGGCCGGGATGTCTACCCACGGGTAAAGGTAAACGGGCTGGGCTGTGTGTGTTGTGTGCGCGCTGTGTGTAAGTGTGTTGTTGCATAGCCGGACCAGTGCACTCTCGCACGTGGCCGACACTGCCTTGCCGACGCCTGTGCGCAGTCTCACAGGGTCTTATTGGTCCACTGCACCCTGCGTGCCGCGCTGCACCATCAGTGCTTTCTGTGTGGTGCCGCTCTGCTTGGTGCTGTGCACCACACTGCACTGTGTGTGCCCTGCTGCACTGTTGTTGTGGGCAGAGGGCAGTGGGCAGTGTAACGCACTGCTACGCCGCCTGGGGGCTGTGGGCAGTGGAATTCCCGCTTCGCACTGCCACATTGCCTGAGGGCAGTGGGGAGTGGTACCCCTGCCGTACACTGCCTCTCTGCCTTGGGGCAGTGGGCTGGGCATCTCCTGCAATACACTGCCTCACTGCCCTGGGGCAGTGGGCAGTGGAACTCGTGCAATGCACTGCCCCACTGCCTGGGGGCAGTGGGCAGTGCAACTCCTGCAATACACTACCGCACTGCCCGGGGGCAGTAGGCAGTGCAACTCCTGCAATACACTGTCGCATCGCCTAGGGGCAGTGGGCAGTGGCACTCCTGCAATACACTACCCGACTGCCTGGGGGCAGCGGGCACTGGACCTCCTGGAATTCTTTTCCGCACTGCCTGGGGGCAGTGGGCAGTGGACCTCCTGGAATATATTGCCGCAGTGCCTGGGGGCAGTGGGCAGTGGAACTCCTGCAATACACTACCTCACTGCCTGGGGGCAGTGGGCAGTGGAACTCTTGCAATGCACTGCCTCACTGCCTTCGGGCAGTAGGCAGTGCAACTCCTGCAATGTACTACCCCACTGTCTGGGGGTAGTGAGCAGTGGATCCCCTGCAATGCACTGCCTCACTGCCTGGGGGCAGTGGGCAATGGAACTCCTGCAACGCACTGCCGCACTGCCTGGGAGCGGCGGGCAGTGCAACTCCTGCAATGCACTGCCTCACTGCCCGAGGGCAGTGGACAGTGCAACTCCTGCAATGCACCGCCTCACTGCCTGGGGGCAGTGGGCGGTGCAACTTCTACAATGCATGGCCTCACTGCCCTGGGGCAGTGGGCAGTGGAACTCCCGCAACGCACTGCCTCACTGCCTGGGGGCGGTGGGCAGTGCAACTCCTGCAATCCACTGCCTCACTGCCCGGGGGTAGTGGGCAGTGCAACTCCTGCAATGCACTGCCTCACTGCCCTGGGGCAGTGGGCAGTGGAACTCCTGCAATGCACTGCCTCACTGCCTGGGGGCAGTGGACAGTGCAACTCCTGCAATGCACTGTCTCACTGCCCTGGGTCAGTGGGCAGTGGAACTCCTGCAATGCACTGCCCCACTGCCTTGGGGCAGTGGGCAGTGCAACTCCTGCAATGCACTGCCTCACGGTCCCGGGGCAGTGGGCAGTGCAAGTCCTGCAATGCACTACCTCACTGCCTGGGCCCAGTGGGCAGTGGAACTCCTGCAATGCACTGCCCCACTGCCTGGGGCCAGTGGGCAGTGGAACCCCTGTAATGCACGGCCTCACCGCCTTTGGGGGCAGTGGGCAGTGGAACTCCTGCAACGCACTGCCTCACTGCCTGGGGGCAGTGGGCAGTGCAACTCTTGCAATGCACTGCCTCACTGCCTGGGGGTAGTGGGCAGTGCAACTCCTGCAATGCACTGCCTCGCTGCCTGGGGGCAGTGGGCAGTGCAACTCCTGCAATGCACTGCCCCACTGCCTGGAGGCAGTGGGTAGTGGAACTCCTGCAATGCACTGCCCCACTGCCTGGCGTCAGTGGGCAGTGGGCAGTGCAACTCCTGCAATGCACTGCCTCACTGCCTGGGGGCAGTGGGCAGTGGAACTCCTGCAATGCACTGCCTCACTGCCCTGGGGCAATGGGCAGTGGAACTCCTGCAATGCACTGCCCCACTGCCTGGCGTCAGTGGGCAGTGGGCAGTGCAACTCCTGCAATGCACCGCCTCACTGCCTGGGGGCAGTGGACAGTGCAACTCCTGCAATGCACTGCCTCACTGCCCTGGGGCAGTGGGCAGTGGAACTCCTGCAATGCACTGCCCCACTGCCTGGCGTCCTTGGGCAGTGGAACCCCTGCAATGCACGGCCTCACCGCCTTGGGGGCAGTGGGCAGTGCAACTCCTGCAACGCACTGCCTCACTGCCTGGGGGCAGTGGGCAGTGCAAATCCTGCAATGCACTGCCTCATCGCCCGAGGGCAGTGGGCAGTGCAACTCCTGCAATGCACTGCCTCGCTGCCTGGGGGCAGTGGGCAGCGGAACTCCTGCAATGCACTGCCTCACTGCCCTGGGGCAGTGGGCAGTGGAACTCCTGCAATGCACTGCCCAACTGCCTGGAGGCAGTGGGCAGTGCAACTCCTGCAATGCACTGCCCCATTGCCTGGGGCAGTGGGCAGTGCAGCTTCTGCAATGCACTGCCTCACTGCCCTGGGGCAGTGGGCAGTGGACCTCCTGCAATACACTGCCGCACTGCCTGGGGGGCGGTGGGCAGTGCAACTCCTGCATTGCACTGCCTCGCTGCCTGCCGGCAGTGGGCAGTGCAACTTCAGCAATGCACTGCCTCACTGCCCTGGGGCAGTGGGCAGCGGAACTCCTGCAATGCACTGCCTCACTGCCTGGGGGCAGTGGGCAGTGGAACTCCTGCAATGCACCGACTCACTGCCTGGGGGCAGTGCGCAGTGGACCTCCTGCAACACACCGCCGCACTGCCTGGGGGCAGTGGACAGTGGAACTCCTGCAATGCACTGCCTCGCTGCCTGGGGGCAGTGGGCGGTGCAACTCCTGCAATGCACTGCCTCACTGCCTGGGGGCAGTGGGCAGTGCAACTCCTGCAATGGACTGCCTCACTGCCCTGGGGGCAGTGGGCAGTGGAACTCCTGCAATGCACTGCCTCACTGCCCGGGGGCAGTGGGCAGTGCAACTCCTGCAATGCACTGCCTCACTGCCTGGGGGCAGTGGGCAGTGGAACTCCTGCAATGCACTGCCTCACTGCCTGGGGGCAGTGGGCAGTGGAACTCCTGCAATGCACCGCCTCACTGCCTTGGGGCAGTGGGCAGTGCAACTCCTGCAATGCACTGCCTCGCTCCCTGGGGGCAGTGGGCAGTGGAACTCCTGCAATGCACTGCCCCACTGCCTGGGGGCAGTGGGCAGTGGAACTCCTGCAACGCACTGCCGCACTGCCCTGGGGCAGTGGGCAGCGGAACTCCTGCAATGCACTGCCTCACTGCCTTGGGCAGTGGGCAGTGCAACTCCTGCAATGCACTGCCTCACTGCCTGGGGGCAGGGGACAGTGCAACTCCTGCAATGCACTACCTCACTGCCCTGGGGCAGTGGGCAGTGAAACTCCCGCAATGCACTACCTCACTGCCTGGGGGCAGTGGGCAGTGGAACTCCTGCAATGCACCGCCTCACTGCCCTGGGGGCAGTGGGCAGTGCAACTCCTGCAATGCACTGCCTCACTGCCTGGGGGCAGTGTGTTGTGTTGGGTTGTGTTGTGTCGTGTTGTGTTGTGTTGTGTCGTGTTGTGTTGTGTTGTGTCGTGGTGTGGTGAATCGCGATATGTGCCCGCCTTGTGGGCTGCAATGAATCCCAGTTCAAAGAAAGCGAGACGCCAGTATGCACACCACTGCAACACCGGACTCTCCATCCTCAATGACGGATGGCTCGCAACCCCCGGCAGCTCCCCAGCACATTCTGCCGGGCAGTCTGTGGCTGCCTGTGCTCTGCCTCGGAGTGTCTACCGCAACCAACGTCCGACATTCCACCCGCTGTATCACGCCGCTGTCCGCAGGTGCACGAAATCGACGCCATCAGCGTAGCCAACCGCCTGGCGCACCACGGCAAGGCCTCGTGCATCCTGATCCCCACGGACTTCACCGGGCTGCTGCAGGGCCTGGTCGGGCGCTGGTGGGAGTGCGGCTACGGCTCCCGCTACGAGACCGAGGCGCACGCCGTGGCCACCTCCACGGTCGTGCTGGCCCGCAAGAGCCTGTGCGCCGCCTGGGCCGACGTGACGCGCATCCGCATCGCCGACGCGGCGGTCGGCCCCCGGCGCTTCCGGCAGCCCGTGTGCAGCTACGACATGCCGGTGGCCGATGCGGAGTCCGTCGTGATGACGTTCGCGCACATTATCTTCCTGGATTTCCCAAACTGGTGTGTGGCACGTCCCCTTTGCTTCTTCCCTCCCTTTCTTTCTGAGTGTGGTGCGGGTCCGGCCTGCCACAGGCTCCATCTACACCGTCTGTTTCTGCCACCTGCCTACCTCTTGTCTCTTGCTTGTGGTGTTGTAGGACTAGCTCAAAGTGGTGTAGGACTGACTCATAGTGGTGTACGACTGAATCTGTGTAGTGCTCGAGCATAGTGTTGTAGAACTGGATCGTAATGTTATGGGACTTGATGATAGTGTTGAACTAGCCCATACTGTTGCAGGACTTAAGGGGAACGCCAATCCTGCGGCGCCTGCAATTATTACGGAACAGGGGAAATTGTACCCCTTGTGAACTGTACTTTTGAATGGGGGTGGTTATCGCAACAGTTTTGTCCGTTTTGAGTATTGTGCCCCGCCATTGTGCCCGTTTGAACGACTTCCTTCACCCACAATTGAAGAAAATGAATGCGGTGCGAGTTACCCCACAGCTAATGCGCAGCCCACAGCAGACGCTGCAACGCTAAATACCCCACAGCTAATTACCCTTACCCCGCGGCGCCTGCGGCACGCAGGAAGCATTCCCTAGGTCACAGTGTGGCAGGACCGGATCATACTGTTGCAGGACGAGCTCATCGTGGTGCAGCATTTCCTGTGCGTTGTGCCGCGTGTTCTGTCTCGGGCCGACCCGTCCGCCGCACTGCCGTCTGTCCCGTGCCCCTCCCGTGCAGGTGGGGCAGTGGCGAGGAGCCCAAGTGCCTGTCGCGCGTGACGGGGCTGCTGAGGCGGTCGCACTGGGGGACGATCAACGTCATGCACACGGGCATCGAGACCCCGCCGTACGACGACATTCAGAAGTACATCCAGCGCGAGGGCTGGCACGGCTTCGTGACGTCCACGGAGGAGCAGCTGTTCGCGTCGCTGCAGGACGCGTGCTCCCGCAGCAGCTGCGCCCTCGACGACGTCAACGCGGTGGTGATGCGGCTGGACCTGGCGCAGCTGTCACAGTCGTCGCAGTCGGTGGCGGTGATGTTGTACGCGTTGCTCAACCTGCGTGTCAAGGGGCTGTACCACGGCATCGTGATGTGTGCCGCGGTCCGCCCCGAACGCAGCCCCCCCTGTGGGCAGGTGTGCTGTGTGCGCTGGCCCTCACTATTCACCCCTTGCCGTCCCACCCCGCCATACCCCATCACACCCCACCCCATCACACCACACCACACCACCAGGGGCACCATGGCGTGGGCCCTGCGGGAACTACAACTGCACCAACACGCGGAGCGGCAGGGAGTCCCCAGAGCGGCCATGGACAGAGACCGCCGGACGATAGGGGCGAACCCAGCCGCCGCGCAGGTGCCACACAGAGCGCGCACACGCACACACCCCTGCCCGTTTTGCTATGCCCGCAAGCAAGACATCCCGGCCTTTGCCTTCTGGTAACAGCGCCTTCGGCACACCACACCCCACCCCACCACACCCCATCACACCACACCCCATCACACCCCACCCCATCACACCCCACCCCATCACACCACACCCCATCACACCACACCCCATCACACCCCACCCCATCACACCCCACCCCATCACACCCCACCCCATCACACCACACCCCATCACACCACACCCCATCACAGCCCACCCCATCACACCACACCCCATCACACCCCACCCCATCACAGCCCACCCCATCACACCACACCCCATCACACCCCACCCCATCACAGCCCACCCCATCACACCCCACCCCATCACACCCCACCCCATCACACCCCACCCCATCACACCACACCCCATCACACCCCACCCCATCACACCCCACCCCATCACACCCCACCCCATCACACCACACCCCATCACACCACACCCCATCACACCACACCCCATCACACCCCACCCCATCACACCCCACCCCATCACACCCCACCCCATCACACCACACCCCATCACACCACACCCCATCACACCCCACCCCATCACAGCCCACCCCATCACACCACACCCCATCACACCACACCCCATCACACCCCACCCCATCACACCCCACCCCATCACACCCCACCCCATCACACCCCACCCCATCACACCCCACCCCATCACACCACACCCCATCACACCACACCCCATCACAGCCCACCCCATCACACCACACCCCATCACACCCCACCCCATCACAGCCCACCCCATCACACCACACCCCATCACACCCCACCCCATCACAGCCCACCCCATCACACCCCACCCCATCACACCCCACCCCATCACACCACACCCCATCACACCCCACCCCATCACACCCCACCCCATCACACCCCACCCCATCACACCACACCCCATCACACCACACCCCATCACACCCCACCCCATCACACCACACCCCATCACACCCCACCCCATCACACCACACCCCATCACACCCCACCCCATCACACCCCACCCCATCACACCACACCCCATCACACCACACCCCATCACACCCCACCCCATCACAGCCCACCCCATCACACCACACCCCATCACACCCCACCCCATCACACCACACCCCATCACCCCACCCCATCACACCACACCACACCACACCACACCACACCACACGGGCTACAAGGGCCACAAGCCTAATTCCTCAGTCTGGGTGCCAGACTGGGGCTCCAGGGATCAGTTATGTTTCCGAGGGCATCACAAAAGGCCCAGCCCCGCGTTTCGCAGCTTGACAGCAGCCGGTGGGCATGAGGTAAAGGGATGAGTCACCAACGGTACTGCTGCCAGGGGATGGTAAGGGCGAAGTGCATAGCTCCAAAGCTAGCAGCCCCTTAAGGGCAAATGGTCGTTGGAGCCCCCTACCGAAAGCCGTAGGCGGGGGCTGGGGGGCGGACTGGAAAAAGGGCTCCAAGCCCCCCCCCCACCCCAAACTCAATTTTTCAGGATCCTGCCTTCACCTCTGCAGGTCAGTCCAGGGCTGCAGCTTTCGAAGTGTGACTGGGCAGTGGCGCCGTAAAGTCGGCGAATGGCAGAATCTGATACTATCACTGCCACTGCTACTACGACCAAGTGCGCACTCAGTTTGACACCTTCCCGCCTTTTCCCTGTCTGGTGTTTCTGGTGTCAAGATGTTAGCCGTGAGCTGGTCGCAGTGGGAAAGAGGGTCATGCTTGTGTATCGCTGTTCCCGCTCGTGACCGCATTCTGCTACCTGCCGCTGTTTGTTTTGATGCGACCCTCAGCCAACGTCGCTCTAGATTGACCCGACCCCGACCCCCCGGGAATCGTGCCTATGGCCCCGCACACGGCCTGTGGCCCGGCACATGGCCTGGTCCGAGCACGGGGTCCTCGTCTGACCCCTGTTTTTCCAACAAAAATTGTTCCAAAAAATTTTTTCCAGCAAAAAATGTTTTTCACCAAAAAATTTCGGCCGTGCCTGCGCACCAGAGAAAACGGGTGGGGGTGTGCCGCGCGCGCGTCCTTTGCTGCCCGACCGTCTGCAGGTGCGGCACTTGATGGGGGCCGGCGCCGATTGGGTATTCCTGTACCCGCCCCCCGAACGGCAGTGCCCGGTGCACCTCACGTTCGACCGCTTCATGAAGCTCCTGTCGCGGCTGCAGCGCAACGCCCCCAGCCTCAACTACGCGGTCTTCGAGGGGCGCCTGCCAGTGGTCCGCAAGCTCCTGGCGAACGGGGCGGACCCCAACTGCATCCGCCCCAGCACCGGCCCCTGGGCCCCCGCGCACTGGGCGCGCTTCGCCGGGCACGAGGAGCACGTGCGGGCGGCCATCCTCGACGAGCTGACGCACCACGGCGCCGACCTGTCGATCGGCACGGCATTCCCGCGGGTGCACGTCGCGCGCGGGCGCGACGCCACCACTGGCCTCTGGACGAAGAGCATTAAGCGGGTGCGGTGCTGCGGAGGGGCAGGGGCAGGGGCAGGGGCAGGGGCAGGGGCAGGGGCAGGGGCAGGGCAGGGGCAGGGGCAGGGGCAGGGGCAGGGGCAGGGGCAGGGGCAGGGCAGGGGCAGGGGCAGGGGCAGGGGCAGGGGCAGGGGCAGGGGCAGGGGCAGGGGCAGGGGCAGGGGCAGGGGCAGGGGCAGGGGCAGGGGCCGGGGCAGGGGCAGGGGCAGGGGCCGGGGCCGGGGCCGGGGCGGGGGCAGGGGCAGGGGCAGGGGCAGGGGCAGGGGCAGGGGCCGGGGCCGGGGCCGGGGCCGGGGCAGGGGCAGGGGCAGGGGCAGGGGCAGGGGCAGGGGCAGGGGCGGGGGCGGGGGCAGGGGCAGGGGCAGGGGCAGGGGCAGGGGCAGGGGCAGGGGCAGGGGCCGGGGCCGGGGCCGGGGCAGGGGCAGGGGCAGGGGCAGGGGCAGGGGCGGGGGCAGGGGCAGGGGCAGGGGCAGGGGCAGGGGCAGGGGCAGGGGCAGGGGCAGGGGCAGGGGCCGGGGCAGGGGCAGGGGCAGGGCAGGGGCAGGGGCAGGGGCAGGGGCAGGGGCGGGGGCGGGGGCAGGGGCAGGGGCAGGGGCAGGGGCAGGGGCAGGGGCAGGGGCAGGGGCAGGGGCAGGGGCAGGGGCAGGGGCAGGGGCAGGGGCGGGGGCAGGGGCAGGGGCAGGGGCAGGGGCAGGGGCAGGGGCAGGGGCAGGGGCAGGGGCAGGGGCAGGGGCAGGGGCGGGGGCGGGGGCAGGGGCAGGGGCAGGGGCAGGGGCAGGGGCAGGGGCAGGGGCAGGGGCCGGGGCCGGGGCCGGGGCAGGGGCAGGGGCAGGGGCAGGGGCAGGGGCGGGGGCAGGGGCAGGGGCAGGGGCAGGGGCAGGGGCAGGGGCAGGGGCAGGGGCAGGGGCAGGGGCCGGGGCAGGGGCAGGGGCAGGGGCAGGGGCAGGGGCAGGGGCAGGGGCAGGGGCCGGGGCCGGGGCCGGGGCCGGGGCAGGGGCAGGGCAGGGGCAGGGGCAGGGGCAGGGGCAGGGGCGGGGGCGGGGGCAGGGGCAGGGGCAGGGGCAGGGGGCAGGGGCAGGGGCCGGGGCAGGGGCCGGGGCCGGGGCCGGGGCAGGGGCAGGGGCAGGGGCAGGGGCAGGGGCGGGGGCAGGGGCAGGGGCAGGGGCAGGGGCAGGGGCAGGGGCAGGGGCAGGGGCAGGGGCAGGGGCCGGGGCAGGGGCAGGGGCAGGGGCAGGGGCAGGGGCAGGGGCGGGGGCGGGGGCGGGGGCGGGGGCAGGGGCAGGGGCAGGGGCAGGGGCAGGGGCAGGGGCAGGGGCAGGGGCAGGGGCAGGGGCAGGGGCAGGGGCAGGGGCGGGGGCAGGGGCAGGGGCAGGGGCAGGGGCAGGGGCAGGGGCAGGGGCAGGGGCAGGGGCAGGGGCAGGGGCAGGGGCAGGGGCAGGGGCAGGGGATGGGGCGGGGGCAGGGGATGGGGTCATGGAAGGCCGCAGTGGCATGGACAGGGGTGGAGGAAGGGGCATAGACAGCGGCACGGGCATCAGCGGCAGCAGCATGACAACCGTGGCAGGGGCAGGGCGCTCTTTTATGACCCCGTTTTTTCTTTGTTTTTTCCGCGGCGCCAAGGAGCACCCTCAGGGAGCGCTCAACCAGCTCCTGGACCGCCATCGGTTACCCTCCAATCGCCGATGGTTACCCTCCAATCGCGGACGGTTACCCTCCAACCGGAGTCGGCCACCGCCCAATCGCCGTCAGTTACCGCCCAATCGCCGTCAGTTACCGCCCAATCGCTGTCAGTTACCGCCTGCATATGATTGAGCGTATGGTCACCCACTTCTTTCTTTTTTTCTTTCCCCCCCTGAACTGGGGAGAGCCCTGCGCAGGGGCAGGGAAAGAAGCAGGTGCATGAACAAGGGGCAGGGGCACGGGCATCAACAGGGGCATATCCCCCCATATCCCCCCCAAGTGTGGTGTGCACTCCACAACCACCAACTCGAACCGTCGCCCCACTGCACGGCGTTGTGGCTCCGCTTCATATCCATCTACACGGCGGCCCTTGTGGCATCCTGTTCCATCAGCGGACTTCGTCCGGTGCATTTGACAACGGGCACTCGCTGCTCTCCGTTCTGCCGCCGCGTCCTCCTCTGACCTCCCTCTGCCCGGGTGGCGGTGCCTCCTCATTTCTGACCCCCCGCTTCTTGACGACGTAAGAGCGAAGGGTGTTGTGTGTGCGGGGTGCTCATCCCGTCAGCCGGAGGCCGAGTATCGCTAAGCTCCGGCCTCACCTCGCTTGCCGGCTTCCCAGCTGGTCCCAAGTGGGGGTGGGGCTGCAGATGCGGCCGATTCCTGGTTTCGAACCTCTCTCAAAAAAACAGGCCAAAAACCGAGGCAGGGGGCGATCCCGACGCGTCTGCACAACCCGGTGCCTTCCCGTGCCATGCCAGCGGGTTCAGCCCCAGGGCTGCATTAGAAGAGAACGGACCTGAGAGGCGGCCCCAGAAGCGGTTAGACGGGCGGTTGGAGGAGGTTGCCGAAGCGGTTGGGGGCGGTTACTGTCGGTTGCAAATGCAATTGAGGTTGGCACTTGGCGTCGGGGAGACAGTGGCTGGGCGTGGGCTGTGCGCCCTGGAGAGGGGGGGGGGGGGTACCTCCCCCCCCTTCCAATGCATCCCTATTCAGCCCCCGTGCATCCGCTTTGGGCCTCTGCGCAGGTGGGGCCGCTGCGGCTCTGGGGCCTCTGGATCACGCTGGACGCGCGCTCGCCCATCCAAGACCTCGAAATGGACCCGGACCTGGGGGCCCCCGTGGGCACCGACTCCAACAGCCCCGAGTGGGACGCCAAGTGGGTGGATCTGGGCAGCTCCCCGGTGTCGCGCGTCAAGTGGCAGATGATGGGGCATCATTCGCTGGACCTGTGGCAAGTGCACTTGTTCCACGACTCACCGCTGCTGTGGGGGCAGTGGTTGCCGGAGGTGTGCCCGGCTTCCAGGGCTGTCCTTAAGAACCCCAATTTTTTTTTTGGTTAAAGACGGCCCTTAATAACAGCCCCAAAAGACCGACAACCGCCAACCGCCAACTGCCAACCGCCACCAACCGCCAACTGCCAACCGCCACCAACCGCCAACTGCCAACCGCCACCAACCGCCAACTGCCAACCGCCACCAACCGCCAACTGCCAACCGCCACCAACCGCCAACTGCCAGCCGCCACCAACCGCCAACCATTGTTGAATACTTTTTCTGTGGTTTCGTGTCTTGCCCATGTCTTGCCCATGAAGCACAGAGCGTCCTCGTGAACGTTCGTGTCTGTTGGCGTTACGAACTTTTTTTGTTCCCGTTCAGGACAGCCCAGCCGGTGTCCCGCCCCCAACCCCTGGTCACCACCTTGGGTCCCACCTCAGTGGCCCTTCTCTGATGCAGAACGGGGGTCACGTGCTTCCGCTGTCATCGCACATGGTGCCTGATCAGGAGGCACCACTGTATCTGACATCGGCCGGCCGCCTCTTTTCCGTTCCTTTGCACCCGAGAAGATGGAGGTGAGATAGAGGCAGAACAGCTGGGCGACGTCCAGACACCAGCAGGGCCGTCCGCAAAGATCCAGACCCGCCTCCTCCCCCGCCCCCCCGGTCGCGGCCCCTTCTGGTAGTCAAATTCACGGTCACGGCTCCCGCCCCCGTGAGACACGACAGACCCCAATGCAGGCCACGGCTTCCCTTCACGGGGTGGGGGGCGAGGCAGGCTACGGACAGCCTGTGGACAGAGGCGTGTGGACAGCAAAAACAGTCAAACGACCCCGGCGACAACCAGCACATCCTCAAATACGCCAACTATTGGGCGCCACTGACGCGCAAACGGCACACCATGCCACATTCAGCACAGCCCCAGCACACCAACTACTGGGCTCCGCGAACGCGGAAACGACACCAGCAAGAGCACCGGCCGCAGCGGCCGACAGAACGCAGCGACCCGACGCAACATGCGAAGGGAAGAACGGGTGACTGTCCAGGGCCCCGTAAAGGAGCAACAACACGACGGAATGTCACACAGGGGGGGGGGAGAATGGAAGGTCGGGCTCCTCCGCCTGACGCATCCACCCACATCACTTGGGAAACAAATGAAATTTATCAAAGGGGCCCAAAATTGGAGGTCTATTTTAGGCACACAAACTTTTTTTTTGGCCTCTGACCCTCCCCCCCCTCCCCCCTCCCACAGCCCCGGTACACGTAAAATTCGCCGCTAAGCCGTGGCCTGCCCCAATGTCCGGTCTCAAGGCCCTCCAGACTCGGGCTGTCGACAGTCCCCAGACCTCGTCTGGCGCAAGCGGGAGATACCGCTGTGCCGGTGTGTCTGTCCGTCTGCCCGGGGGTGAGGGCGGTGGGAGGGTGGGGGGGGGGGCGGGTTGCCACAAGGGCTGAGTTTGCCGGTTGGTGCTGCCGGGCGAACCCACTGCGTGCATCAATAAGAAGCTTCGCGGTCCTGGGCGCTGGGGTGTCGGTCAAACTGGGATGGACCAAAAGTGATTTGCTGGTGGGTCAGGGCCGTCCATCAGGGGGCATGTCAACATCCATCCGTCACACTGACACAGTAGAATGCTCACGGTTACGCGCCAACCGCCGTCGGTTAGCCGCCAACCGCCGTCGGTTGCCTCCCAACCGATGTCGGTTACACGCCGTCCAAAATCCCTGTCGCTAGAGCCCCCCCCCCCCCGTGTCGGAGCACCCACTGTCCCAGCAGAGGCCCCATGCCCCGTTTTCCGCCGCAGGACCGCGACTATGAGGGCAGCAGCGAGAGCCTCTTGGACTACCTGCGGTTCGTGGTCGTGGAGGTGGTCACGCCCAGCGTCACCGCGAAGGTCGCCCGGTGGATGGAGCGCGTGTGCAGCGGCCTCATCAACGCGCTGTACACGGCCAAGCACCCGGTGCACCCGAAGGAGGAGCCCGCGGAGTGGCGCGCGTGGGTGGACAGCAGCGTGATCATGTACGTGCACAACGCCACGGTGCTGGAGGTCTGTGGCACGCCCCACGCCCGCTAAGATGGCGGAAGAACGCAGCATTCCGCACAACACACGGGGCCGTTGATTGCGTTGGATGGCACCTGTAGCCCGGTGCACGGACACGCTCGTGGTAGAGGCACCCGCTGGACACGCACCACGTGCGAAAGACGCAGCGTTCCGGTTCCCACAAAAACGTCGAAGTGACGGTGCCCTCCCCCCCCCCCCCCCCCGGCCCCCTAGAGATATGCGAAGGCGGCGGCGATGCAAAGGAAGGGGGGCGCCTTTTTGGAGTTCTTTTTTTTTTTTTGTCGTGGAGGGTCTCGGTCCACCACCGGTGCCAGCCGCTGGCGCTCAAACTGCCAACTGCTGGCAGTCAGTCCCCAGCCACCGACGGTCAGCCTCCTACCGCCGATGCTTCGCCGTCACTTGGCGGTTGTTGGCGGTTGTCTCAAGATGTGCTGTGGTACAAAAGAGATTGGCAGCTTTTGTACGCCCGCTGCTTTGTGCGCAGGGACTTCGTCCCACACTCATAGACAAAGATGTCAAACCGCACTGAAGCACTCCAGCAAAGACCACTTTCGTAGGCTTTGTTTTGTTCCGGGCGTGCACATCCATCCGCTGCAGACGTTTTCCAGCCATTCGACATGTATCTTCCCTTTGTAAATGTTGTTTCGGCCGTTCGGGCCCGCTTCAAGGGAAGGGCAAAGGGCTAGTGCACAAAATGCTAGGGGCTCTATGAAGCAGAGAATGGTGCAAAATGTATTCGGTCCTGTGCACACGAGTCTCCACACTACATGTCTCAAAATCACGCACCGAGTGCTTGTTTTGGCCTTTGGAGGGTGAAGAGGTCACACCACAGATTGGACCGTACAAGCAGTTTGAAGCCTCCCCGACTGAAAAATCGGGATGCATGCAGCCCCAGACCTGCGTCTGTCTGCGTATTGCAATGTGACGTTGTGTCTGAATCCCGGTGATGATCCGGATGCAGATGCGCGTCGTGGTCCGGTTTGTATCCCGCACCAAACCCGAGTGGCAAGAACTCTGGAGTGCGAAGCAACGGGACCCGGATGTTTGCCCTGGCCCTACTCCGCCCCATACCTCCTCGACAGCGCCCCCCATTTGCACTCTCTCCCCGGCCCGCTACCTGGACCATGCCGCACACCCGGACCCCAGGGAAGTATTCGAATGGCCGTACATCGCAGGAGGAGGGGGGGGTTTGGCACAAGGCCTTGGTGGTTGGCTCTGTTAGCCTGTGGCGGCGCCTATTGGCCTCTTGCCCTTGAACCTTCTGCTATGACAAGCAGGCATCCGCACTACTGTGGGCATCCGCACTGCTGCGGGCATCCACCTGCCCCTGGGTGGGAATCCAGAATGCAACTTCTGCCCATGGCGTCCTCCCCTGATGGCCTGATCAGTGCCCGGGATGAGTCATCAAGAAGACCCCAGGCTGGAAGGTGCTCACCACAACCAGCAACGTGAATGTTACACAAGGCCATGGGTGAGGCAGGAGGAGGAGGGGGGGGGGGGGGGTACCCCCTGTGTGACATTCCGTCGCGTTGTTGTTCCTTTACGGGGCCCTGGACAGTTACCCGTTCTTCCCTTCGCATAATGCGTCGGGTCGCTGCTTTCTGCTGCGGCCGGTGCTCCTGCTGGTGTCGTTTCCGCATTCGCCAAGCCCAGTAGTTGGTGTGCTGGGGCTGTGCTGAATGTGGCAGGATGTGCCCTTTGCGCGTCAGTGGCGCCCAATAGTTGGCGTATTGAGGATGTGCTGGTTGTCGCCGGGGTCGTTTGACTGTTTTTGCTGTCCACGCGCCTCTGTCCACAGGCCGTCCATAACCCGTACCCCTTTTGGGTCCCAGCCCCCCCCCCCCCCCCCATTGCGGCGGCCAATGTGCCCCTCCGCCATTTGTCAGGGCATCACGAAGCTCTCGCAGCTCGAGGCCGTTGCGAAGGCCTGGCACTGGACCCCGGACGACCAGGCGGTGTGCGTGACCAAGAAGTTCCTGCTGCCCGGCACGGACCACCTGGAGCTGACGGACCTCTGCGTCGACGCCGGGGACCTGTACCGGCGGCTGCAGGGCGCGACCGTGCACTGGCTCGTGGTGCGGCCGCAGCCGGCGATGCAGCTGTCGATCCAGCACTACAACATGGCGTTCTGCCTGCAGCTGGAGCGGCAGTACCGCGAGGGGCTGCACGTCGTGGAGCGCGCGTCGCCCCCGGCGCAGGTCAACTTGGACCTGATGGTGGAGGTCAGCACGAAGGACGGGCGCCGCGAGGTCCGCAAGGTCCGCATCCGGTGCCCCTCCCCGCGTGACTCAGGGCTCTGTGAGGCCCTCCTTCTTCGATCTTCGATCTTCGGCGGATCTTCGCAGCAGCACTTCTGTGAGGATTTGCCTGGCGAAGACTGGCGTCCTCCACCGGCACATCCCTTTTCGAATGTCACTACAAATGATCTAAACAGTTTCGCGAATCATTCCAATGCCCCCCCCTCACCCTCTGCGTGTCCAACGAATGCCTTGTCCAACAAACACTTCCGTTCGGACCGTAATTTTTTTGGGTCCTCATGAATGAGGTCCCGGGTTTAGGTACCGCATGAATGAGGGACCGAACGGTGTATCCAACGAACACTCCTGTTCGGACCGTAATTTTCTGAGGATTTTATTGTTCGGGGGCGGCTGGGGGTACATTGACTGTTGTGCGTGCTAATCCAGCAACGAGGCACGGCCTCCAGCGCTCCGACATGGACAGCGTTGGAAGGCCTGAAGCACATGGATTGCCGTGTTTCAATTGCACATTACCAACTTTGGGGCCGGCAGAAAGAAACAGAACCGCAGCCCCCGAGTCACTGGGTGCCCGATTGGCTGACTGATGGATGTATGCCCCGTGGACAGTGGACACCGGGTCCCTTTCGTCCTTCGTTGGTTTCCTTACGGGGCCCTGGACAGTCACCCGGTCTTCCCTTCGCAGAGTGCGTCGGGTGGTCGCTGTCTGCTCGGCCCTCGGGCCGGTGCGTGTTGCTGCGGTGGTGGGGCGCTGCCCGTGCTCCGTCTTCAGGGGCCGTGGCTGGTGCTGCGGGCCTCGTCCTGCATTGGTTTCCTTCCGGGGCCCTGGGTAGCGTGGTATGGGCTGCTGGGACTCAGCCTTCTTCAGGACGTACCGGAGGCCTTGGGATGGGTTGCGATGGACTTGGGCCACCGGTTGTCTTCCCATTTTTTGTTGCTGCGTCACCGTTTGTGTGTGCGTCCCCCTTTGGGGCACTTCCTGAGGCAAACTTGTGTGGACAGGACTGCGGATTGTGCGGACCGCGGAGGACGCGGGGAGGACTGGGGAGCACGTGAGGGTCGTTCAAGTGTGGACCTGCACCCCCAGCCACCCCCCCCCCCCCCCCAGCCACCCCCCCCCCAGCCACCCCCCCCCCCCCTTCTCCTCCGGGCCCCCTGGGCTCGTCCAAGAAAGGGACGGGCTTTCACTCGGTGGAGGGAGTGGGCGATCAGGCCTGTGAGGTGTAGGCACGGAAGTAGTAGAATGGCCGTACACCGTAGGAGGAGGGGGGGGGGGGTACCCCCTCCCTTCCCTCCAGACCAAAGTGACCATCGTAAGAAAAACGAAATTTACAATATTATCGGGCCATTTTTGGTACACAAACTTTTGGGTCCCAGACCCTCCCTTCCCCCCTCACCCCCCTCTAAAACTTCCCTGGCTGTAGGGCTGCGGCGCCAGGCTGTCGGCTGGGTGATCGTTGCTGTCCAGAGCGCTCACCCAGATCCACGCTGTGGACTCGGTATTGTGGGCTGGTCCCTGCTGTTGTCACCCCTTTGCATGTGGATGCTATCGATTGGGCTACCTACAATGACGAGCTGTACCGCACGTGTATCGAACCCTCGGGAAGCGGCAGCAGTCGAGGAAGGACTGCAAGCCGCATGCCGATCCTCCACCTTTGTGCCCCCCCTTCCCCCAGTGCTGAACACAGTGCCAAGCCACTGCAAATGCTGCACACCATCGATGGGTAACACTTGGTGATCCAGAACCCCCCGGGCCCTGTGTTACATTTCCCACAGCAGCGGTGGTGAGCACCCTCACAAACTTCACTGTCTTGGGTAACACTTTGTGTGGAGCATTGCCGGCGCCGGCATGGGAGGGACGCCAAGAGGCAGAAGCATTTGTGAGCAGAGGGATAACTGTGCCATTGTGGTGATTCGGGGGGTGTTTGGGTTTTTTTTGGGGGGGGGGTCATACCGTCGACGGATGGCAACGGTTTGTTGCACCCCCTTCAACCGCTGGCAGACGACCTGCCTCCACACCACACACCGCATCCGTTGACCACCGACACTGTCCTTGACCAAGATGACACCACCATACGGTGCATGCCTCCGGTGCTGGTTCGCCATATGTATAGTAAGCTATGCTTGTGGGCCTGAGAACACTGTATTTGATCGCAAAATTTCATAAATTCATTTGGGCATGTTTTTATGGGACGTGTTCCCCCCCCCCCCCCTTCTCCCTCCTGACACGCCCCCCCTTCGCGCAGGTTGTCCGCGTGCCGGACCACGTGCGCGTCATGGACTCGCTGTGCGAGACGCCGCACTTACTGCGGGAGATCTCCTCCGCCAACGGCGTCCTGTTCTTGGGCTCGGGTTTCTCCATCCCGGCCAAACTGCAAGGCTGGGCCGACCTCCTGCGCCGCACTGCCAAAGAGGCCCAGCAGTTCGCGGAGCTGACGGGGGGCGACAAGAAGATCCCGGTCGACTGCGAGACTGATATCGTCGCGGACACCGTCGAGGGCGGTGAGCACTCGGCGCTGGTGCGCCTGCGCGTCGTGCGGCAGAGGGGCCCCAGAGAGGCCCTCAGACATTGACACAGGTACCCGTGAGTGTGTGTGTGTGTGTGTGTGTGTGGGTGGGTGTGAGCGTGGGGGGGAGTGTGGGTGTGGGTGTGAGTGTGGGGGGTGGGTTGGTAGTACCTGGCGGGCTAAGGGCTGACACCCGTGCGTCTATGTCCCCACTCCTTAA